>JAFBJS010008590.1:6985-69316 GCA_016785265.1 Paraplagusia blochii
TCCAGAATAGCATCCATAGCTGGTCTCACCACTGTCCTGTAAACCTTTCCCTTCACCTTAGCTGGCTCTCTTCTATCACAGTTCACTCCTGACTCTTTTTTCCAGTTGTTCCATCCTGACTGTACTCTATTCCTCTCCTCTCTTGCACAGTCTCCACTCCTCTGAAGAGTTAAGCCCAAGAATCTGAACTCCTCTACCTTCTTCACCTCTGCTCCTTGTAACCTCACCACTCCACTGTTACCCTTCTCATTCACACATGTACTGGGTCTTGCTACGACTGACCTTCATTCCTCTTCTCTCCAGTGCAAACCTCCACCTCTCTAGGTTCTCTTCTAGCTGTTGCCTTTTTAATCCAATCTACCAATTTTGTCCAAATTATTCATCATAATTATTCTGCCATTTCCATGCAATGTCTGCATTTCTGCAATAGATAGCATGTAAAAATCCTAAAAGCCTTTTGGCAATGTAGTCTTTTCTTGCATCTTATTTTATGTCAATGCCACTATCTTTCTGCTGCTCACCTGGCCCACCGTGGTTTAGTCTGTTTGGTACTGTACTGTAATGGGCGGTTAGTGGCTCATTGAAGTTGAAGTTGTTGAAGTTGAAGTTGAAGAATCCCCCTTCCGCCAAGTTACCACTGAGGTCCACTGAGCATGGCACCGTTCCCACTCACAGCTCCCCTGGTGCACAAAGCTGCCCACTGTTGCCTTTGGTGATGGGTTAAATACAGAGGTGACATTTCGTTGTGTGCAGTGGAGTGAATCACAATCTCACAATGACAAGGAGTTTGATTTCCTACATTTTATTTAAATACTTGTTCTGTTGATACACTCTGTTGATACTGTCAAATGGTTTTGGTTTTTTTATTTTTTTGGGAACTTAATGAGAAAAACACTCAGAGTAAGGTGGGTCTGGAACACTGATTCCCTTTTTCCCCCCTTAAATTTCCTGGCAGCAGCCCTGCTGGTGGTCATGTGTAGACACGTGTTTAATGATGAGGACATGCCGCCAACATAGCTAGCTGTTAATCTCCATAACACCAACACAACCCTGTGTTTCTTTACATTGAGAATGGTGTTTCTCGGATCATTAAAACCAGAGGCAGAGACTGGCAGTCACCCAGAGAGGGGGGCAGGTAGGTGGGGCAGAACATCCAGTGCGCAGGGCTTTGGCTCATTCAGCTGTGGAGCTGAAGGTATCAGAGCTGTTGGACAGGGAGCCCAGAGGCATTACAGCAGAATTGGCAGAGCTGCTCACCTTAGATGCCTTTGCAGGGTGGGTGGGATTTGAACCATTTAAAGTGTTGGCCGATGATGCCTTCTGGCAACAACAGGATGAATGACACGCTGGAAAAACGTAAATGTCAAGTTTTACTTTGCATGGTTGTACACAGTACACAGGGTGGATATTGTTGGGTCCTCAACCACAAATACTTCATCATGAAGCAGTTTTTTCTTTTAAAGTAATGTTCTTATTCACCTTATTAAATAAAAAATATATATGTTGAAGTGGAACTAAGCATTTTAGACAGTTTTTCCATAGAGATTAGTATGCAATTAGTTACATTTAATAAAAAGTCTCAATGTTATGAGATAAAAGTCTATTTGATCTATTGTAAATCATAAACAATAACGTAATCCTTTACCCTGTGTTGTATTTACTGTTACTAGTGAAATTTTGTAATTGCTTATTTGCAGTTTTGCAGACTTACCTCATGCATTCTTGCTATTTTTTTTACAAAAACAGACACGAATTAAGTTTGTGAAATTTAGAAATATCATTTTAGAACCTCACTACCTTCCTCTTTTTAAACCAGACAAAAAATGGGAAAAAAAAGAAGAGGAAACTCCTTGTCATTGTGACATTGAGATCCACATCACTGCACACAACAAAAAATGTGACCTCTACATTTAACCCATCACCAAAGTGGACAGTGGTCAGCTTTGAGCACCTGGTAGGCAGTGTGGGGATGATGCCATGCTGAATGGACCTGAGTGGTAAACTGGCAGCTGCTGGATTTATAATTATATCTCCAATTATTGGCTCTAATAAAATACAGATTTCCAGGTATTGCAGCGTCACTGAGTTTAGACTGTTAAGTTGTTTTACTCCGGACATATTGAGCGTCCATTTCATGTCCAGTTGTGTTTGAGCAGGTGACCTGTGTGTGAACTGGCTCCTGTTCCCATTGGGATGAAACATCATCTGCAGTTCTGGCTTTCGACCATTTAATTCCAGCACAGATGGGTTCAGTCCCACCTGCTTTATGTTGAAGCGGTATTTCCCATGTTTATTCAACCTCTGGCCCACCCTGAGTTTGGAGGAACTAATTTGTGGGAGTAATTTTTGTAATAGAAGCCCATTCCCCCTAATTGTTTTTTTTTCTTTCCTTCTACGATTCAGCTCTGTTTCCATCTGCATACAGAATAAAACGTGGGACGTACTCGCTCGTCAACCCCACCTTCCAGCAGTCGGTGGAAGACGTCAATCTGCTCTTTGAGGTTGGTGGCGATCCTGTTAGTTCTCTGAGGTTGAAGTGAGCTCCGTTAGCTGGAAACCAAGATAAATCTGGGAAGAATGTGAAAGCCCTGTGTCCAATTCACACATTTGTGTCTCATATTGAGCTGCAGAACTCTGCCTGGTGTACAAAAAAAAAAGAGAAAAAAAGGAACCAAAATCCCCACAGTTAATCTTTAGCAGAAGCTGTGGAGTCTGTGTTGATTTAGAGCCTCTGTGCACACATTCTGTGTTTTCAGTGTCAATGTTTTAACTCTGTGTGTGTGACCATCTCCCAGATCCTGTTGGCTGGAATGCAGATAGAGGACGAACACCACACCATGCTGATCCCAGATGAGGAGCTGGCGTCGCTCAGGAGCGTGCAGAAACTGGACGTCATCTGCGAGGACGTCCTGCCTAAGTCTCTCTCCGACATCCGCCGTCTGATAGCTGGGCTGGCCCAGCGGGGGGAGCAGCCTCTGAGCCGGCAGGACTTTGAGAGGACAGTTCTGACCTTAGTGCACAGTACCCAGATGCTGGGACACATGAGTGACCAGCAGAAGAGAGAGGTGTGGATGGAGGCTGTGATGCAGCTGTTTAGAGCCATTCAGAAAGACCTCAGACCTTCAGGAGATGAGTCATCCTGAGGTGTACAAACAGGTGACTGGATAAAGACTGATGATGTTTTTCTTAATACATTTGCACAATATGTCATGTATTGCATCGGATTACATTAGATTATGTCATGGTGTTGCTGTAACATGGGGAAAAATAAAGATTTAACCTTTATATCTCTGACAAATTATATCTCATTAAATTAAAAAAACTATAACTAACTAAAACGAAAATGTGTCCTAACAAAACTAGCTGAAACTAACTGAAATTAGAAATGAACTACCCTTCGTTTTCGTCTTTGTTCGAACCTCGCAAAAACGAAAACGAAAACTAAAACTAAACTAAAACTAAACATTTTGGACAAAACTATAACTAAGACTAAATTAGTTGCTATTACGAATAACTAAAACTAACTAAAACTAATGTGCTAAAAAGGCAAAACTAACTAAAACGAAACTACACTGAAAAATCCAAAACTATTAGAACCCTGGTCGCGGCATGTGCCTCTCATGTTAATTATCAATTGATGCATAAAGTTATGTGTATATATAAACTAAATAAAAGGAACTCATGTAAACTTTTATTTTGAAAAACAAGACAGAGGAAGTGGCTTCGCGGCTTAGCGGATTAACTAGTTGACTTCACCCGTTACGGACTTTTTTTTTGCAAAATTAATGCTCCATAGTGACCAATTCAAAATAAGAACATTGCGGACCCTTAACCACGTTTGTCAGTTGCTGTTGTTACTGTTCTCACCAAACACTGTCTGTTTTGTTTTAGCCTAATTAACTGTACTCCGACGTTAGCGTCCATGTTGGTTTGTGTTTTGCGACATTATTTAACAGTCAACGGCAGAGTGCACCAACATTATCACAGTGAAGTCCGAATAACCGTGCAGCTAAAACAGAGCTAAGTGAGCAGACCTGCCGTCATGGAGCACCAGCTGAAAATTAAGGTAATTGTGGAAACTATTAAAACTACTTTACACTCATTCAGTGAAGAGTTAAAGGGCGTCAAATGATATATTCGAGTTATTGTGCTAAACTGGCACTTCAACTGTGTATTTGTAAGATGTTTTCAATTCATATAGCATTGTGACAATAATAACTTTATAAAAAATAGAATTACATTTTGTTTGCTGAATTAGAGAATAGTATTGTTGACTGTGTCAGCCCTTGGCAGCCTGTGTATCTGTTTCTTCAGAACAGCTCCCACACACTCCAGAGTAAATGTTGTCAACCCCTGTGTCAATGAACAGGAAATTCTCAGGAAATACAGCTGGTCATTAAACTCATAAGGAGATCATTTGTAGTCTGGCAAAAATATATTTAAAACTATTAAAACTTGATTTTTTTTTCCTCTGAAATTGAACAGAATATTTTAGTAAGGAAAGTGAGTGTCCTCAGATCTAATGTTTTCCAGCCTTGTGTCACTGTTTTCTCATCAAACACATTTCCAGACAGCTATTTATTCAAAATACCAAAAAGATATTCAGACATTCTCAACTCTGTTTACTGTCTGAACAGTCACATGATCACCAGGAATTTCAGTCTCTTTTTCTCTGCGTCCTCCAAGTTCTGCAGCATCTGGCACTTAATCTGAAAAGACGGCAGTGGCGAGGAAGCATAGACGGCCGTTCAGGAATTTCCTTTTCTGAGACACTGTGTTCTCCTCTGTAACAATTGATGGTTATGAGGCTTGGAATGTTGCTGGAATGTTCTATTGGTATTGTCAAACCAATAGAGAAAACTGCACAGAATGTGATCTTGTGATCAATTTGTTTCACATTTGCTGCTCTATTGTTTTACATACCTGATATATAAACTGAAAATAACCACAGTAAAAATGTACCGGCAGTACCATTTTTGACCACCATCCTTTTAAAATGGCTCACTCACCCCACTCCTCCTCTTCGTTTGAGCTGCAGATTGAATAAGAAAAAATAGTCTTCACTCAGTTGTTATTGACTGGACTTTGTCATTATGAAAAATGATTTTCCAATAATTTTCACCTGCTTTGTATTTAAGACACGTCTTTGAGACTGCGAGCGTGGGGAAAGAGCGACACCAAGTGGCATTTATGGGAACTAACAACTTTAAAAATGTTCAAATAGAATTTTCTTTTGTCTAAATTTAAAGTAAAATCTCAAGATTTAGAAAATCATGTAGTAAGTTAGTCGTAGGATTTTATCGTTAATTTTGTTCATATATATGTTGCTAGTTGACGTTAAATTGATGAACAGCTAACTCCAAGTAATTGAATTTGCATTATGGTTATTATTTCACCTTTAAATATTATTCTGTTTCCGGGCTAAAACATTTTGATAAATGTTTTTGCACTTCTCTGGTACATTTAAGTTTACTTTTAATCATTATAACCATACTTACTGCAAGGTTTAGCTTTTTCAAAGGATTTTTTGGCACTTTTGTGACCAATTTATTATATTTTGTTTGTCAACATCTAAGAGGTGTTTGGTCAACTTTGCTGTGTAATACTTTGATGTTTAAATATAATATTTTTTATTATTATTTTGCCACAGTGCCATTTAACTATATAATTAGACATTATTGCAGTAATGCGTGTACAATCCTTTACGATATGACATTGTCTTTTACGTTCATTGTCACTAGATGGCAGCAAATCTCGTTTTCTGCATTTAAACATTGGGGTTTACCATTTCTTACTTACTGTATGTTGTCTTATCCGTTCAGTTGTATATTTTCTAGCAGTGTCCAAATGCAGAGTTTATATTGGTAATCAGATAATTTTATCTGCTTGGATTTTATCTCCTCCAATTATCTTGACCTTTTCCCATTGCTGTGTAGCTGCTGTTGTTAGCGACGACTCCAAGTTGTTTAACTTGGAGTTAATTTTTGCAAACTCAGGAATGTGTCTCGTCCTGTAGAAATATTTTTGTCTTAACCTCTGGCTGAATATGCGGTTATTTTAACTCAACCTTATCGGCCGCATGTGTTTTCCCTCACTCCTCACAGCTGTCAGGCATATTTTCACGCTTCAAATCTCTCTCTGCAGGCGATGGATGGGAGACATAAAATCACAAATAAATACATGCGTGTTTCCTGTCATTGTGCACTAAATAAAACAACACGCTACCTTTAATTACAGCCTCTGTAAAAGACCTGCCATCAACCTAGAAAAAGCTAGAAGACTCTGTTGGACTCTTTTATTTCTAGTCTATAACCTGTCAGATGACTCTCAACGTAAATTGGCTCAGCTCCCTAGATATTATAAGAAATATAATTCAGAATACGAATCTGCAAACATCAAACGCTGCAACCACACCATTAAAAACATTCCTTTTGTTGAAAACCGACTCAAGAGTGAACATGGCCAGCTTTGAAGATTCTCCTAATTCAATATGCCCATGTGGAAATGAAGCTGTTTCTGTTCTTGGATTTCTTTTTTTATAACAATCGTTCTACAACAATCGGGAAAATTTAGTTAAAACACGTGAATGAAAGCTGTGGCTCTGGGAATGGACGTTTCCAGGTCTTTGCATGTTGATTTATGTGCTGCTACTGCAGTAAATCTGCTAAGGTCCACCATCAGCCACCATCATAAGACTTTGTCCCCAGAGAGTAATTCACTTATGTGTTACAGTATCTAATGCTTGTGGTTTTTGTAGGGATATACGTCAACAGAAAATGTCAGAGTTAACTAAAGTGTAGCTAATGAGTCAAAGAGGTTAGGCCTTTGCTGCTAGTGTGTGTTGGATAATGCTAAATAATTTTCAGTGAAATAATTTTCAAATCAAGATCAATATATGAGACACAAAATAAATGATGGCCTTTGGTGGTGCTGTTTTAAAATGAAATTTCTGGCACCTAAGAAAAGTCTAAGGAAACAGCTTTCATCCAAGATTTCAGTTAGATAAGCTGTCAAAAGAAATGTAAATTAAATTCAATCATCATTGCAAAAAAAATACCAGAAATATTTTTTTTTTGTAGTGTAAGGTAATTTTTGTGGTCTAGATCAGTGTTCCCCAACCTTTTTTGTGCCACCGACCGGTTCAATGTCTCATACCATTTTCACGGACCGGTCGTTAAGGCAGATAAATACCTCTTAGTAAAATTTAATTTCCTGTGTTCTGGAATATTTTCCTGCCTATAAAATCTTCCTATCCGAATTAACTATGCATGGGCACAACAAGGATTTTTCAAGTGCACGCAGCCCATGACTTTCTGCTACCAGACCGGTATAAAAGGTTAGAATCTTGTATCAATGACTGCGTCATTTTGAGTTTATGTTGTCATTTTATGTTGTTGTCTTCACTGAGAAAATATTTCCTAATCAAATACAGTTGCATTATTTATGATGGAATCCTAGCTATTCTATTAAGTTCTTTTGTTGATATGGGTATGGATCAAGTGTAAGTAATAGCCATATGGGGCCAAAAGAAAACATTATTTCTCTGCGGCCCGGGACCAATTCACCCACAGACCAGTACCCGTCCTCGGCTCAGTGGTTGGGGACCACTGGTCTGGATTGTTGCCATGATCCAATATTGGACCAGAACGCTAAAGTATAGTAAGCAAAAACTGTGGCGTTTCTAGGTGTCATGGAATATTTTTGATTTTTGCATTGTGTAGGCCTGGATCAATGGGAAGGGTTGCATGAGGAATAAGTATCTCACTTCACAACTGTGCCAAAATCACTATTAAACGCAGAGAAAGTCAGATGCAACCCAAAAGTTGATGTCGGACCTGATGTCATCAATTTGTACCTTTTTGTTGGCGGAGTCCCACAGGATGCTGCTCTTGGCCCACTATCAGTTAAAAAATTGCTATGCTTGAAATATGTCTAAATATTTGCAGAAGGAGTTCTGAGAACCTGGATTCCTTTACAGACACCAGTTCTGGACATCAGTCGAGCTAGGAAACAATAAAAAGCAAGCCCAGAAGATTTCACGCACAAGGAGAATAACAGATCAAATATATGACCGTTTATGCAATGTACAAACCCCATGGGACAGCTTCTAAAACTACAATAAAACATCAGATTTAAAATGTGGTAATACACTTCAACTATTCTAGCCTTTATTCTTTTGTTATATCCTTTATACCTTTTAGTAAATCTTCCCACTGACCTTTATAGTCCCTTTTCTATTTACCTCCTGAAATATACCTTAAATTATATTCTGAACAACACCTTGTAGCTTTAATTGCTTGTGAGAGAGTTTAAGAAGTCTTCTGACTTCAAAAGATTAAAATGTTGTTTCCTGCTGACGTCTTTCTCAGGACTATTCCTATCTTGAGATTCTCTTTCCCACCAAATATATCCAGAGTTGGTGATAAAGCTGTGTCACGGGGATAGCGTTTATCAGACCTTGTTTCAGAGGTGTGCAATTCACTTGGGAGTTGTAGTATCTCTGCTGTGTTTTATCAAAGCTCCCTTAATGGTGCTGGATAACTGGATTTGTCCTGGTGGAGTTCAGATGCAGGTGGATCACTGCTCTCTGTTGGAAGGTGCAGAAAATCCTGGGAATTAAAAAAAAGGAATGAATGATTGGTATCTGTGTCTCATGAGAATCATGTCCTTGACCAGACTGGATGAATGCATTATCTCATCGACTCTTTATTTACACAGCGGGAGTTGGTGTAATGACATGATCCTTCTATAAGAGCGATTGTTTTGAAACAGAAAAAGTTTAAGTCAGTTCCAGTGTGAAATCATGTGAATGTAGTTATGCAACATCTGAAAACTGCCGGCACCTCCAGAATCATAGTTATATCACCTACTTTGTCAGTTCGATGCAGACCGGCCTTGGATGTCTTACAGGCCTATTAAGGGTAGCATATTTATTCCTTTGTTATCAATGTAATCACAGACAAATTGGAAATGGTCCTGTTTCCAATATAATATCGATAAATAACCCAACCCAATTAGTAAAAGCAATGAAATGGAATAATTGTAGTATTTCAGTCAATGAGTGACAGTAGAAGTTGAAAGATTGAGAAATTTTCTTCACAATTTTATTTTTCCTCAATGTTGATTTTAGAAAAGAAAAATGCAGAATTGAGACCACCTTGAGAGGCAGACCAGAGATTGTGTTTGGTCTGGACCGGAGTCTTAGTCCAAGGTTCAGTCTGTCCAAACTGAACCACACCAAAGACTCCGGAGTTCATTTCAATCAGACTAAACAATGTCAGCGTGAACACACCCTACGAGAACAGACAAAAAAAAAACTGCATCTGTATCCGATTACCAACCCAATGTTCAAAAAAAATCCCAGCACACAAAAGTGTATTTCTTACTGCTGAAGGACCATGATTCTCCAATGTCATCAGTGTTAGCTTAAACATTGTCCATGACCGTAGCAATTTCCACATCATGTTCCTTTCTTTGCTGTAGACTTAAAGAAGAGGAAAAAACAACAAAACGAGGTTGTTTTCTGGTCATAAAGTCTTTCAGATGTTCTGTTATTCAGCAACGTCATTTCAGTTTAAGACGATACTCTCTGTAATAATAAAGGTATTAGGATTTTACCCTAATGTCTCCTGTCATGCTGTTGACATTAGAGCAACTGAAGAAGAAAATTGGACCTTAAATTACTGCAAAGTTCAAAGTTTCTCTGACCCCAAACTTCCCTGTAAATAAAAGAGTGACAGTCGTCAACACCATATCCCCCAAACCACTCAACCGTTTTATTCCTTATCCCCTTTAACACAATCCTTCTGTGTTTAAGCTGCTCTTGGCCACATTAACGGGCATGCTTTTGATTTAAGCTTTCATATAAAGTTTCACTGCACTTTTGATATTCACAAGTGACGTCTGCAGGAAGGTCAGTGACAGGGTTTCACCTAATACGTGGTGAAAATTATGTGTACGTATTCCACGTATAAGGATTTTGGAATCAAGTGTGGCCAAACATAGAACCCTGTGGGACTTAATGGAACAGGATCTGTATAAATGATGAAAAAAACAACATTGTACGAAAAGGTAGAACTGTCATATTACCTTTTTGCCTGCCCTTGTTGAACTGTACAGAGTAGAGTGGACGTTTGTAATTCTTTTATGGGTCCAGATGTAATAATGCAATATGTAACCACCCATGAAGTCGGCCCAGATGTTGTCAAGGCCAGCCCCATATTGTTTTGTACTAAAACCTTGAAAAAATAGTTGGCAAGGTTATGAAAAGCACATTAAAAGCATGCATTCAGAAATAATAGAAAACAAACAATAAAAACTACAAGAAAATTTCGGAAATAATATAAAGCAATTCTTAAATAACATAAATAAAAAAAAATCTAAAAGACCAATTATTACAACCATAGACGGAAAATACTTTTTTTCTTTCACTTTTACAGATAGTTCCACATATTCAGAAATCGATAAAAATACAGCAAATAAGCTTGTAGGTTTATTATGAAATTACTGTGAAACAGATTTTTGTAACTGTGAAAGTTGTGAGTAAAAAATTAGCTAAATGGTTGACTTCCTGAAAAAAATAATAGTAGCAACTCCCTTGGCCCATGGACCCAGTTGTGTACGGATGTGCAGATCTGTGCCCCATGTATTTCCCATTTCGGGGAGAAATGAATCTCTTGCTCTGACAGCTGTATTTTGTCATCAGCCTTCACTGTAGTTTTCTTTTTCTGAGACTGCAGTTCACCACAAACACAGTCAGGAAACAAACTGTCAGAACAGAGGAATTGTCACCAACAGCGTTTGTGTCCCACAGAGAAAATGGTGAATACAGTTTATTTGTCCTCGTGTGTGTTAAAGGGGCCTGGGTCAGTCCAGATCAACAAAGGCCGCCTGCCTCCCTCATTATGTGTTTGGTGTTAAACTGAGTGTGAAGAAGTGGACGAGCCTCCAGGGAGCCGTACACCTCCGGCCCACTCACACTCTCATTTCTCCGCACGTCTGATTTACACATCGTCTGTGTCTCCACAGATGTCATAAACAGCCCGTCCCTGTCCTCACCCCAGACACGTTGTAAAGACCTGACGTGAAATCCCAGTCCAGACTAAAACCCCTCGAACCCCGCCACGGCTTTGTTTTCTAAAGAAAAGAAAGCATGTTTACGAGAACTAAACGAGAAAAACAAAGGACAGAGATTTATTTGTCCCTTGTTTCATTTTTACAACAGCTCGATCTGAAGAACCAGATGTGTTTAGTCAGGAAGTGGCTCTGCAGATGCTTCTAGTTTAGAGGTTAGTCAGGCAGGGGTAGACACTTAATTCCGAGATGTGGGTTTAAGATTTCAACCTTATGCAAGAACTAATTAACTTTTAGCAATGAGACAAATTTGGGATTAATAGAATCTGTTCATCGTTCAGGTTGATTAAACACCTGCAGACTATGCCAAGCCATGAATATGGTTTTCGTCATTGCCTCCTTATGTTACTGGATGCTGTGTCTCTTGTTCTTACTGCCCAACAAACTTGCATTACATCTACGGGGCTGCATCAAGCAATTTTTATTTATTTATTGTTTTAACTTAACTTTATACTCTACTGACGGCAGCCCACGCATTGGATACAACTACCACTGGATAGCAAACAAATCTTAGTTTTAGCTTTAGGTTCATTACTGTTTTTGAATCATCTGTCCAAGATCATTCATAAGACCTTAGAAACCTGCTTCTATGACTACATATCATACAGTGACATGTACGTCTTACCAGTTAATTATTGAGATAATACTATGCTGTTTTCCAGTGCCCTTGCCTTGGTCAAACCTAATTTTCTAAGAGGTCTTGTGATCAAGTCACAAAATCAATACTGCAATAATTTACTGTATCACCTTCTATACAGTTAATTTAGTATGCTATGTAAATTATAGTTATAGATCTTCAACTTACAGAAAAAAATGCAATTCATCTTTAAGTAGTCAATAAATATCTGACTGTATTTTATATTCCAACAGTTGATTTCCACTACAGTTGTATCCGCAACATCATGTACTATATGAAAGTGAAAATGAGAAAAGGCGTTATTAAAATACTCTAGCCCACATTTTAGGCTATTGAAAAACCCGACACATTATACCTGGTTAATTTAGCATTTTTCATTCCTGCACACAACTCTCCATGGATTTGGGAGTGCCCTAAAAGTGACTTATTACTGCATTGAGTAAATGTGTTAAAATGCACTTTTCCCCCTGATATTAAATCTCTTCTCTTGACAGTAAAATTGTATACACCTGGTTTTAATTCACTGAGTAAATGTTACTGCTCCATGTTTGTTTTTTTCACTTTTTTCTCCAAATGACATACAGTTCTCTTCTGCTTATATTGCATCTCTGGAAAAATATTTGTTTAACACTGTATCTAGAAATGTCCACATTTCAAAGTGTCCTTGAGGCAGAGACAGAAATGTCGCTGGGTCATCAGTGTGTGCGTGCATGTGTTGTATCTGATACAGAACCAACTGTGTTTTGTGCTTCAGACTAAAACAGTTCCACATAAGTTCACTGTATTTCTCATTCGGCTGTAGCGTTGAGTTTCTGTTTCTAATAGACAGCAGGTTTTACTGAAATATGCTTCAGGCTGCTGTCAGTGGAGTGAAGATTAAATTGACTTCTTTAAAGAATTCATTTTTTACAGTAACTCTGAGTAGTATTTCATTTCGGACAGCTTTTCTCTTTTAACAAGGTCTTTTGTATTCTTTCTTTTTCCTGTCATATTTTTCTGCATTTCGTACACCACACAGTGTGCCGTTACTGATGGGTGAGGGACAGGTACATATATTATTGTAAAACTTAAGATAAGTGTCCTTTTTGGCTAACTATTAGATAGGTCCTTGACTTTTGTACTGTGTTTTTCAGCCCATCTTTAGTTAAGTCTTGGCTTACCTTTGTATTAGTTTTTATTAATTCTTGGAAAATGTTGTCTTTTACTCTTAAGTATTTGCTACGTACTTGTCCAATAAATAATTAGCTTTGTGGTGATTGATGCCAGAACTAAGCTATTGTTGTTGTTGTTATATGTCCAAAAAAAGTTTATAAATTGTTAATTAAAATAAACAAGAAATCAAATTAAGCAGCAGATACAGTATATTGTGATGTAAATAGCAATTAATAGATGGTTATAGCTATTTTTTAATTAATATTTCAAGATTAGATTAGTTATAGAACTTGATTTTCTTTCCAATACTTCTTCTTAAATCTAAATGGAAATGCAAATGAAAAGCAGAACTGTTTTTTGCAAAAAAATCTCCAGGATGTTTTGGCCTGGACTTTATTAAGCAACGCCTTTGTGATGCACTAAACAAATTTGTCAATGTAGTGCATTTTTGTGTAATTTAATCAAATTTTTGAAACGTCACAGAAAGGCCAGTTTGATCCTGTTTTTTTGGTACAATTGTAAAATAACACCGTATGCAGGAATGCTACAGTGTATGGAAACAGTTATGAATCTGTCCTTCTCTAAGGCCCTGCCCTCTGGTGGCAGGTAGGTGTCCAGCCCAATCAGTTCCTGAGATAAATGCCTGACTGAATTCCAGCTTTCTGGAAATGAGTCCACAGGTTAATGTTGGCCCAATCAATCCGAGCCGGAATTACCTGTGAGCATTCCTGATCCATCGCTAATTAACATTATTCATCTCCCTCTGTTGAGGCCGCTGTGAGATGAATAACTACAGGACAGGAACTAATTAAAAGTACTGACTTTTTATTGTTCCTGGACACTCCCTCTGGGGGTGGGGATCAGTTCCCTTGGTCCGGGGCACTACATCTGCTCTATTGATAATCGATCAGGACCTGAAGTCATCTCGGCCTGAATGGGTGGATGTCTGGAGGAGGTTGGGTGGTAACCCAGGATGAAGTAATCAAGAAAATGGGCAGTGACAGCTCAAAGAGCTGCTTGGAATTCAATTGTTGCGAAGCTCAGCTAACGACAAACAATTCAGGGTAAAATACACTAGGGAGGGTCTGACGCCGGCTTGGTTACAAGTCCATCTGCTTCCTATTGACAAGGTCTGATGTTGACTTATCAGCGTCCTTAACTTAATAAGTGAGCAGATTGGAGTTTTTATTTTTCTCCAAGTTTTCAAGCTATTCCCCACGTTCTATAGCATTCACCTGTTAATAATTTTCTACCACTGTTTGCGGTAATGAGCTGCCTCCTTACAAATGACACAATGATGAACCCCAACTCCCTGAATGAGGAGATGAAGTCAGTGTTGTATCCTTCTGTGTTATTATCTTCTCTCTGCACAGATGTTGTTTCTAAAACAGAGGTATTAGTAATGGAATGTTGAAATTCCAGCTGCCAAAATGTTTTTAAACCAGCAACCTAAAGGTTTTCTTTTTTATTACAACTATAAATATGCTGGAAATGTCCTAGAATGTTTCTTTTCCTGTCATTTGTGGAACATGGTGACATTGAAAAGCTCATTAAGAAATTAAATGCACACAGTTAAGGCCATCCAGTGTTTTCAGATGAAATTACAGTTGATTTGTGGAAGAATAGGAAAGATTTTTATCTTTACTATAAATTGTATAAATATCAAGTGGATTGCATGTATTGGCCCACAAGTTATATACTGTATATCCCATGTCTGCTCTTATCCCTTCGCATACCCCCAGCATTTGTGAGGATCTGGCCATTCAGATGTTATTACAGTGAATTAACATTTCCTAACTTTTGATGATGCTATCTTTGTTGATTAATTATATGGACATAAAAAACAGAGGCAACATAAGATTGACACACTAATATGTAGTATTTTAAGTCTGTTTGCAATTGGAGTGAATATCGAGCGGGAATAGATTTTACACTTTTCTGAAAAGCTCTGCCTTCCAGCAGCCCTAAGCAGAAACAGTAATTAAAGGCAGCAGTTAATCAGGAGATGTTGCCTCAAACTAATGATCAAACTGCCAGAGCTTCAGTCAGTGTCTCAACACAAATAAACAACCGGCCCTGAAGGACTGAGTCCTGTGATGTTCTGGTGCAACCTTCTGTCACTGTCTCCAATTCTGTTCTTCAGTCACAGATCTTCATAGATTTCGTTTCTCTCTTTTTTTTCGAAGATTTTGAAATCTGAGGGAACTCTGGGTCCACCTACGACAGTGGTCGCGTTGGATGAACAGCAGAGCTCAAATGAGCTGAGACCCACCAGTGGAGGAACTCACAGGAGGACAAGTCAAGTGTCTTCAGCCTGAGAAAAACAGGTGGCCAAACACCGGAAGTCACGGCAGAGCAATGCACTACACCACCAGTCATGGAACTGTTCACCAGAGCCAAACAGTCTGGAAAAAAGGGAAAGAAATGTCAAAAAGGTTTGATTTGAGTTTTTTTCATATTATTATTCTTATAGTTCATTTACTGCTACAATTACCTTTTACAAAATATAATAAATAGATTTGTTATTTATATTAAGGCCCCACTAGGAAAATTTGCAGCACCTACTGTCCAGTTTTATTAATGACAACTCTCCTTTTGAAAACATTTTAATCAGTTAACTGACTTAAATCCCTTCCAACTAAATATTTTTATTAAATTTTAGCTGAATCAAATTTTTCATTCTTCTGTTGTGTTTCACACAGATGATAACATTTAAGACATTTTCAATTAATTGTATTAATTGATTTCAATCCCATTCTTTAATGAGTAGAGAGATTATGTTATTGTCTTGTTTGTGGTGGAGGAGTAGGGTTAGCGAACCTCTGCCTTAATCACCGCTTTCAGCTCACCATATGATTGTAAATAACATTATTTTACAGATAATTCATTTACAAGCAATTCATTTTAGTTAGATTTGTATATATTTGTTAAAATGATCAGAAAGGAGCTGCAAATATTTAAAGTGATTTGATGAATAGCTGGTGGTGAAGGTTAAGTAAAAATTATAGGAACAAAACAAATGTAGGGTCGCTGCCCTTTCTGCTAATACCATGTCTGTTAAAAGCACATATCAGCTCACTCTTATCACCGTCCATCTGAAACACTGGCATCAGGGCCAAAATGTTTCCCTTCAGATGAATGGAGTCTAACCCAGCTCCACAGAAGGCTTTCAGGCTTTGATTTACCTTGTGATTCGTCACGTTCATCTGTTGACCTCCAACCTCCAGGAAGCTTAAAATGCAGCAGGATGTTTACATTAGCCCCAATCTATATGTGATGGGCTGGAGAGAACGAATCAGCCATTGTTCTTTCTGTCATCCCTGTCCTTTTGTATGATGAACGGGCCTTTGTTGGAGGTTTAGGTATCTTAGGTTCATTAAAAACATATATAAATATATATATACATTTTGTTATTAGTGGTGGGCCTGCAGGGCCACCAAAGCCTTCTCTGCTGGCCTAAACATACACAGAAAAACAAAATAATTATATTATATAAAAAATAAAATGTAAAATTATTCATTTTTTATTAGTATGAAAATAGTTTTTACATTTAAAAAGTTGGTTAAAAACTTCTAGTCCAATCATATTTTAGCTTGCTTATATTGTCAGGGTTCCCTAAAATCTGCCACAGCCTTCAGAATTAAAAGTGGACACAAAAATACCAAGAATAATTCATATTAAATGCTCTTGTAATTAAGTGTTGCTTGATGAGCCTATATTAAGGGTTATATAAAGTATATGTGTTGATTCTCAAGTCCTGGTGTCATACTGATGTTATTATGAGTCACTAAACTATGACTCACTGAAGGCCTACGGTTGAAATGCACGGCCCGCCACTGATATATATGTTTATATACATATCCTTAGTCTTTGAGAAGATAAAAAGTTTATTTTGAGTGTATTTTAAATTCCATAATCTATCTCAGAGCCATTAAATGTGTTCACACATGTGGGGGAGTTGACTGCCCTTGGCTATATGTCAAATTCTTGAGGAAAAAAACAGGAAATCTGGCAACCTTTTTGTGTGCAGAAAATTCAAATGGATCTTAAGTGTTAAAAAAATCAGCTGCACCAAATCCGCTTTAATCCAGTAATGATGCAGATACAGGCTTAAATTCAACATCTGTTGCGTCAAAAATGTTTTCCATCTACTACTACAGCTGTGCTGTAATATTAGCACTCTCAGGATTTGTAACCGCTGAAAGAGGAAATTTTTAATGTGCTGGAAAAAGGGAGGAAAAGTTCAGACAAGGCTTTCAAAGTTTGGGGTCTGTTTTATGTTTCATAAATGACGAAAAGAAGGCAAGACAAGGACACAATGAGACCATGACCTAGGAGCTGCAGCATAACTTGAACCTCCTCTTGCCCTTCATGGCTTCTTCACCAGGTGGACAGCTTTGGTGGGCGTCCTGGGACTGTTGAGTTGAATGGAGGGTGAAGGTGAAGGGAGGAAAGCCAGCATCTCCGCTGGGAGGGAATAATTTGAGCTGGGTATCTGGTACCTGGAAGGTTCATGGCTCATGTTGTGTTGCTGCTGGGGTTTGCAGATTGGGAGTCAAGTGGTGGTTGTCTCACGGGGGGTTTGGTCGCCTTCACACTGGGATCTGACATCATGCATCTGCTACTCATGTCATAGGAAAACAACTTGACTCTTGGCCTTAAGGTGAAATTCAACCAATTCGTCATGGTTGTCTGGATCAGGGGTTTTCTGGTTCCTGGCACATCTGTACACAATACAGGTACTATGTGTGTGTGTGTGTTTGGGTGGGACGGTGGGTGTGAATCTAGGGGCCGAATGCAGCAACAATCCAAGCAATTTCTTTATGGAGACACAAATCATATCTGCAAAAAAGTACATTTTGTACGTCACTCGATAACAAAAGAAAATCTGAAATGTTATAATTTACATTACCCTTTATTCATCGTATAAAGTTAGTAAAATATTTTCTCTCTATCAAATAAAAAAATTAGCATTTTAGTTTAACATATGTTGAAATAACTTAAACAAATTGCCATAAAAAGTCAAGGAACTGTTGAACTTTGTTTGATACCGCTTAACAGTCCTTTTTGGCCAGTTCCATCAAGTACTTTCCAATGCAGTACTACACAGATGAGGCATTCACAGCAGTTTCCTCCCTTGACTTTAACCTGATGGACTACTTCTTTTTTCTTCGTAATATCTCCAAAAACCATAAATTGTTTAATCTTATTTTTTTTCCATTTAGCTTGTCCCTTTTCCAGCTTTTGCCTCAGTGAAACATTTTCCATCTCCACTTTCCATCATCTATCTACCTCCATGTCCTCCCCTTCACTGCATCCATCAATCTCCTCTTTGTCTCCTACCTGGTAGCTCCATCTCTAGGATCATTCTTCTACCAATGTATCCACTGTTCCTCCTCTGAACATGTCCAAACCATCTCAAGCTGACTTTTATAGCTTTTTCTCCAAACCTTCCTGTCTGTGTTGTCCCTCTTATCACCTCATTCCTGATCCTGTCCATCCGTGTCTCTCCTAAAGCGAATTTCAGCATCTTTCACTCCTCCACCTCCAGCTCTGCCTCCTATTTTATAAGTTTCCACCAGTGCCTCTAATCCATCCAACATGGCTGATCAAAAATCCCATGAGTTGTTTTTTTATTTTTTAATTAACAAATTAAAAACGTTTTTCTCAGTGTATTCATTTCGGAATGTATTGCAAATGTATAGACTCTGTCTATTGTTCCTTATGTTAAGAATGGAGTTGTTCATCCCCAAAGCACATCCATCCTCCAACTTTAAACACTACCTCATATCCAACAGAAAGCTCCATTTAGCTGTCAGGTGGTGTTTAAAATGATGGTGTCACTCGTTCTGCTCAGAGAACTTAAGGTGTTTACATTGTCTTAGACTGATGATATTCACACTCCTTAGCCTAAACACTCCATAGACTTTTTGCGCTTCCTCTTGCCAGGCGTTACTCATACTATATTTTTTTGCTGGCTTGTTTGTCGCAGCACATGAAAATATCCCTCAGGATATTGAAGGAAACAGGTTGCATTAGCGTCTTTATTTAATTTAGAAACTCCAAATAAACTCTCAGCCCCACTGGCTGAATGGATGGACCCTTTGCCAGATGTTTAGAGCCTCGAGCAAGACCATGTGACTGTACAAGGAGTCACTGTAGTTGTTTATATGGAAATAAAGAATCACTTTTGGCTTTCTGTTCTCTATAGAGATAACAATGTGTAATCTACATAATGATGATGGCAGCGTTTCAAAATAGCTTGTTTCAAACTGGTTCCCATTTGTCTGTATGTGGGTCGCAAAACACCAAGATACAGTAAAACAGAATGACTGAATGAATCTATCCCTATATCTAGCGATCTGTCTGCCTGTCTGTCTGTCTGTCTCTCTGTCCATCTGTCTGTCTATTCATCTATCTGCTAAGCAGTTAGCTGACCTGATAAAATGTATGGTTTTAATTCAATGCGCACAACCAAATGTGACCTCTGTATTAACCCATCACCAAAGTGAACAGTGGCCAACTTTGAGAACTTTGGGGGTGGGTGCCAAGCTCAGTAGACCTCAGTGGTAACTTGGCAGCCCGGTTTATTCAAACCGGGAACACTGTAGACACACATCTGTATCCTTAACCCCCGAGGATACCACCAGAGAATTTTTAATTAAATATATCTTAAAATAAATCGTCTCCGTCTGTCTATCCAGCGGTTGTGAGTGGTGGTGCCCCCACAGAGGCGCTATGCTCAGAGCACCTTGGTGGCAACCTGGCAGCTGGTGGATTAGAACCTGAAGCCTTGTGCACCCATGTCTGTTAGCAATCAAAATTAAAAGAAAATAAGGTTTGCAATAATATCCAGAAAAAAAGGATAAAACTTGTGTAATTGCTGTGGTCTATAGTTGCTAGGGTTTACATTGACAGATGGTATACAGACAATGTACACAGCCCTTCTAGTCCATGTGGTCAGTCTACAGAGGACATTAAAGTGGAACTATTAGTGATTAGCTTTTTGCTGTCACTGTTGTTTCAGATAGCCTACAATATGAAATGTACATACTGTACCAATAACATATATATATATATATATATATATATATATATATATATATATAACATACAGATACTGTTGTCTGATAGACGGTTGTCAAATTCCTTTAAACAAAATCATTGTAGCCATTAAATAAAATTTGTTTTGACTCATTTAAAGGATTTACAGCTTCAGCAGAAAATCTGCATCTCCTTTATTCCCAACCCGGCCACCAGGGTCAACCTGTGACTGACACTAAGTCGATGTTAGATCATTGACCTCGTCAACCCTTTATTGAACGGTCAATGAGACGATCATGACCAGTCTTGAGCTATGATGACATGATCCCCTCAAAGCTGGAGAACACCACCAGAATATCTATTGCTCATCATTTAGACTCTACAGCTTAGCAGCTGCACGTACATCTGAACCCCGTGGATTTATCCACAATGGCAGTGAAATTAGAGGAATTGAACGATGCCTCCCATCTCAGACTACGGTCATGTAAAGTATGATAAGTGTTGCACAGATGGAATGTTCCTGCTGCAACAGGCTGTTTTCTGTTCTCCCTCCTGAAGATTTCTCCTCATTTGGAATGTGGTATCTGAGGATCAATCCCTGGGTGTGTTTACTGTCAAAGTAATCACAGCAGATCCTATCACAGTCTCAATCCACTGAACCGATTAACCACCCTGCTGATATTTGAGGGTTTAACCACAGGTTAAAACAACACAAGCCGGCCTGACTGGACACGAACCCGACATAAAAGACGAAAAACAGGTTTTCCAATCAGCTGCTATCAGCTACCACTCATGCTCACAGCAGAGAACGCCCTGACTGTTGGTTTACTTTACTGTGTAATGAGTTCCATTGACTGGGCCCCAAAATATTTAATTCATATTTTGGCATCAAAACTGTTGTTTAGGGTCTTTGGGGTATAGATGGTTGTGATGTAGATTTCCACAAAGCAAGAGAAATCAAAAAATGGGTACACTGCGCCAAAAATAACGTCAGTCCTTAAAAAGTGCTAAGTGTCAAGATAACTAAAGATCAAAGCTAACCAAAATTAGCAGACACACAATCAGCCAACAAGAAGACAAACAGCTTCTTCCGCTATCAACACAGAGAACACATGTCTTTAGATAAGACTTTGCTAAGTCTCAATTGTCACCTTTTTTTCTCAAACCTCCCTAACATGTTTCTTAGGAAAGTTGTGTGTTGTATGAATATATTCAAATAGATGAGAATTCAGTGAAATGAGGCTTGAAATGCAGTGAAAATGAAGCTGAAGCAACAGCACAGAAACTGTTGAGTTAATGATTTCTGCCTGACCGAACAAAATAGATTTTCGTCAGTGTTGATAACGATGCCGAGACTGAGTTATCAGTGTCAGTGTGTGTTTGGCATGGTGTGCCATCGTTTCTACTCAATCTTCAGGGCCGCCTTTGTCCTACTGGCGTGCTCATCATTAAAATAACTTATTTAGCAGATGACATCAGCCCAGTGTCTGTGTCTGCAGCTAAAATGGTTTTCATTCACTGTTTATTATTCAGTTTTCAGAAGGATATACCTTTTCGACTTGTAGGTAATATAAGAGTGTTATTTTTGACATCTCAGTGGTTTTGTTGTACGTAAAGTATTGATAGTGTCTCCCTAGGCAGGAGACAGTAATAGTA
The DNA here is from genome assembly GCA_016785265.1 of Paraplagusia blochii. Classification (NCBI taxonomy): domain Eukaryota; kingdom Metazoa; phylum Chordata; class Actinopteri; order Pleuronectiformes; family Cynoglossidae; genus Paraplagusia; species Paraplagusia blochii. The sequence goes on from JAFBJS010008590.1 coordinate 28,608, forward strand.
CTACAAGCTACTACAAGTATCTGGGACAGACTGGGACAACAACAGACTGAAGTGGAGTGCCAACGCTGACATAGTGTACAAGAAGGGGTTGTATTGTATTTCTTAAGGAAGCTTAGATCCTTCAACATGTGCAGCAGGATGTTGGAGCTGTTCTACCAGTCCGTTGTTGCCAGCACTATTTTCTTTGCTGTAGTGTTCTGTGGAAACAGTATCAGAGCCAACGACTCCAACAGACTCAATAAGATCATCAGGAAGACTGGATCTGTTCTTGGTTTCTTGTTGAACACCTTAGAGACTGTGGTGGAGAGGAGGACTCTGGACGAACTGTTAGCCTTCATGGAGAATGACGAACACTCTCTCCACCGACTGTTGACAGACAACGGATTGCCTTCTCCCACATACTGCTCCAGCTGCACTGTTGAACAGACAGATTTAAGAAATCTTTCCTTCCCGTAACACACTGTACAATAAAGGTTGAATCTCTACTTTTGTCCCATTCATTACTGCAGCCTGTATATGAATGTTTATTGTACACTTTTCATCAGGCATCTGTACATTGACTCAATCTACACATAGACTCAATCAGACCATTTCCCTTTAACAATAGTTCTGTACAAATATCCTCTGCATATGATTATAAAAACTCAAAAGTTGTGTTTTTTTTTCTCTTGTTTTTCCCTTTAACCCCTCTTTTCCCCATTTCCACTGAATGCATTGCTCTTGCCACACTGTAATTACCCAGCCTGTGTTCTAAACATTGCTTCTATTCTATAGTAGTTTGCTAAATTTTGGGCAACAGCCAAACAACAGCACTCGACTCAACCAAACAATTTCTGTGTAACAGCTTTTCCCGGTCAGATGTGCAAAGTAGACGAAACCTCAGGCTTTGATAGACCACGTGTTCAGAAAGAAGAATTTCCGTCACGTTGTAGTTTCACTCTTCCAGTCTGGGCCAATAAACCAGAAACACCAGGTACCAGGTGTTGCCAAAATCATTGTCAGGATGTGGCTCCAAATTACTTTTACCATGTGTGACAACAGCCAAGCGCCAGATTTCTCCCAAAAATCAATTTTCTGTTATTATGGCTCCACATGAACATCCTCATGTTGGTGGCCAGCAGCTCCTACAAATCCATCATCATTACCACCTTTCTGCTGTTCAGCGTGTCTATTATTCCATGATTCAATTCCCAGACTCGCCTCCCAACAGCTGCCCCTCACCACAGTCCAACAGCTCTCTCCAGGATCAAAATCTCTGGGGCCGATTATCTCACGGTGTCTGAATCTCAGCCTGATAAGCCTATTTACACTGTGAGGCATTTCGCAGATTGTCGACAATCAGATTCTCATTTGACAGCGCTGTCAGTGGTACACATGTTCCTGCTGTAATGCGATTTATCCCAGTCAGCGTGCCCATGTTGGACCTGTGCGAAGATTTATAGTTTGCTAAAAAAAAGTCAGTTGGAAACTTTAGGTGGTCACAGTATCTAAAACTCGCACCTACAACATTCAGGTCTTTTTTTATCAACTCAAATTGCAATATCACATCAATGTCAAACATGTTTCTGCAAACAGACACCAGACGGAACATTTGATACATCAGTCCTAATACAGGGGTGAGAGCTATTCTCAGCCACAACAGTGACATCATACTAGTTTGTTAATATAGTGGCAGTTGGTGGCTTATTGGAAGGAAGCGGACTTGGGTCCGCAAGGCCTCTGGTTCGAATCCCCCTAAGGCCAACTTACCGCTCAGGTTCCCTGAGCATGGTTCCCCACAATGCTAACCACGCACTAGCTCAGCCAACAGCCCCTGTTCACTACTGTGATGGGTTAAATGCAGAGGCATAATTTTATGAAGGATACTCCGGAGGGATTAATAGAGTTTTAAAAAAGACCTAAGAGTGAGTCTTAAAACCAGAAAAACAATTCCACACAAATGTGTGGTGCTATTCACCACTTTCTGTTTCAAAAACCGAGCTTAATTAAATTCCAACCATCATACCAATGGGTGTATAAAAGAAACATTTAATTATAATGTCAGACCAAAAACAATTATTTTCCCAGACTGAGGAAACTAAAGCTTTGAGCCGCTAGCTGTTGGGAAAACATCACATGTTCTCCTGAATCAGTTGGTAGTTACTGAAGCAACTTATGTCTAAGAGGTTGATTACAATCTTTTGAAAGTAATTTACCTTGATCCACACAGACAGATAAGCATCTTTACAGGAATTATAGTGTCTGTACGTGGAATCCTGAGGGAATTATCTTCATGGAGTTTTAGAAGAGGGCTTCTGATATTTGGAAAATTGCTAAGAGACGAGTAAACAAGGCATAAAATCCAAGCTGAACTGAAGAAGCTCGCAGACACAAAAATAGTATTGATGTCAGTTTGTCATGATGTTAGAGTGATTCTGTTTAATCTTTTTAAGTGAAGTTCAGTCACAGGAGTAACAAGAGTCATGGGAAGAAGTTTGAGTTTCACCCTGGGTGGAAGCAAATTCTCTCAAGAAGGAGAAGATTTGATTCAATGTACATACAGTATGTGGCTCAGTGATGAACTGCAGAATCGTTCCTCATCACTAAATACTGTGTGACCTCCTTAAGGTAGAAGATAATTTTTTTTTGGCACTTACTGGTTTATATTTCATTATTCTCTGGAAAAGATCTGAATTAAAGGCTTCAATCTGGTTTCCAGTATGTTGTTGATTGAATGAACATTACCAGTGTTTGATAATCAGGCAAGAATGGTGTTAATTTGTGTTTTAAAGCCACTGTGGTTTGTCAAGACCACTTTGCAGGCATGGAAATCTACAGTACACATAAATATCCAGTATATTTAAAAACAACCAACATTTCCAATCCAATGTTTTTTGTTGTTGTTATTGATGTTGGTGCCCTCGGCTTCCCAGAAATGTATTTTCTGGGTTTGGGGTGCATACCTCGCTGAGTGACACCATGTGTGTCTGGGTGGGTGTTCAGAAAGTAAGGATACAAACAGTTTAATGATTTCTTCAGTTTTATTACTACCAACTCAGTTGAAAATAATTTCATTAGCAAATCATTGGTACTGTATTTTCTTCGGACGATAAGGCGTACTTTTACACAATGTCCTCAATTATTATGTCTATAAAGGTACTGCTTATGTGTGAATTCTGGTTGTGTTAACCTACTTCAAATAGCACTCAGTAATCAGTCAAAATGTTGAAGGAGAACTTTGGTTAGAATCAACGTTGCACCTCTTGATGGATTTTTGAATCATTGTGGCCTTGTGGAGTAATTCTGTACTGTACTTTGTTTGACAGTTCAAAGTCAGTTATTGGGCATCAGGATGTGTCTATAAGGACCACAAAATGCCACGAGTTGAAGTATGTGCTTACGAAGAACATCTCAAGCTTATCGCAAAAAGCAAGAAGACGGATTCCGACAATGACAACATAGAACCGAACATGATTGTTGCTCGAATTGCCCACCTGTTAAACTCAGATCTAAAGATGAAGAGTTTATATCAGGGGTCGCAAACTCAAATAAGTTGAGGACCATCACTAACACTATTATTTCTTCAAAGGTCCGCGTCAACTTTCAGTGTCAATTTCTCATAAGTTCAACTTTCGCATTAAGGTGGGGGCCACAAAATATTGCACCATGCACCGAAAATGGCCCATGGGCCGCGAGTTTGGGACCCCTGGTTTATATTATTACCAAAAGGTCTGGAAAGTCATTCCAGGTTCTAGTTCATAGTCAAAGGGCATTGAACCACTAAGCCCTGGTTCAAGGAGAACGCCTCTTCCCCCCATCCTCCTTTAATGTAAATGACCCTCTCTCACACTCGGTCAGTGAAGGCCACATTATACTCTCCTTCACTCATCACCAGTCCACATTATGACCTCAGCTTCATGGGCTCCATCCCTGCTCTTCATATCCAGTAATGTACGACTTCCAACAGATGCTTTGACATTGTGGAAGGTGAGAGAAAATTTCTCTCAAGCTGTTCTGACACCGAGCGTGACTTTGGCAACATTCCTTGCTCAGCTCGCATCCCAGTCTTAACAAACTGCCCCCCCAACAGCCTCATTAAACAGGAATCACCCAGAGTGAAGCTAACTATCATTTCACTCCTTTTCCCTTTCAGCACTCATCAGGTTTTTCCCGGCGATGTCTGGCAGCTAATTAGTAGCGCGTTACTCAGAACTGCGTTTTTGTTTTCCTTTTCCGCACACCATCCTCGGCCAAAATTATAAAACACATGGACGGAACAGATGGAATGAACATGTGTAAAACTCCCATCAGCAGCAGCAGCAGCTGCCCTGATGGGAAATGTATAATCTGTGTTTTACTTCTGCAAGATGAATGTGCAGGACACACATAAACAATAGAATCATTGCACCAGCCTGGAAAATGATATTTCTTTAATTACTGTCCAGACACAGACCACCCATGAACTGTGTTCTGTTGAAGCAATTCAAGGGGATGCTGCTTTTGTCTTAAAAACGTTTTTGCAGTACACTCGGACCGATTGTTGGAAAAATGGATGGTCCATTATGCTCTACTTGAACGGACCTGTCAACAAGTGCACTGTTGGGTGCACGAGACCTCTCTTGAGAACCGCAGTTTGAGAGTCGAATACAAAGTTGTCAGAAATTCTCTTCAACACGCATCAAATTGGGCCTTGTGAGCCACTGAGCGGCCAAAACCTTGGTCTGGAGTTGATCAGCACTTATTGAGACAAGTAGAAGTTAAAAAAGGTTTGCATCATCAGGAAAAAAACACAGACATCATGGCTGATATTCATTTTGAGCTAGACACATTTAAATCTGATCTGCTGTAATGCACCGACTGTGATTTGAACAAAGCTCTTCTAGAAAAATGGGACAAAATTGAGATAGGACAAGAAAACTGTTAGCTGTGAGCAAGATAGTGCCCATTGAAATCAAAGAGATAACTTTTCTAACATGTAGGGCAAATAATCTTTTTTTGGCAGTTTCAAGACGTTTTTTCTTCCATCCATCCGTCCATCTTCGCCCACTTATCTGTCAATAAATGTCATTGCACCGTACCATGCCATCCCTTCCTGTGTGGAATATTTCAAATTTAATCAGTGTTTATTTATTTATTTATTTATTTTTGGCACATTTTAAGGACATAGTCCATTGGCTTTTGGTGTTTTATTTTATGTATTGTATGTATTTTGCTCAATAAATCCTAGACTTCAATTCCCAACAGAAAGGAAAGCAAACTCCTTGTCATTGTGACATTGTGATTCACACCACTGCACACAACGAAATTTCACCTCTATGTTTAACGCATTAACAAACTGAACAGTGGGTAGCTTTGATAGCGGGGACAGTGCCTTGCTCAATGGACCTCGGTGTTAACTTGGAAGTTGGTGGATTTGAACCTCGAGTTCCTTAACCACTCGGCCACCACTGCCCCATTGACTTAAGTGTAGTCCCCAGGGATTAATAAAGTTCCATCTGTCTTAAGACTAATTCTGCAATGTTCTTTCCATGATCTAGGTCGCTGTCATAACGCAAAGGTGAATCTAATCTGTGTACAATCTTCTTTTGGTTGTTTGTTAGCAAACAACAACAGAGTTAAAAAATACAGACCAGAGCATCAGTCACAGAGTTGCAGGATGTTTAACCTTATGGGAAATGAATTGCATTTCCTGTATTTGGCGGATGATGTTCCCCAGAGCAAGGCATCTCAGAAGGTCAAAGAGAACCAATGGCGCTGTGACCTCCAATAAAACATTAAACGCGCAGTGACACCTGTGTATTAGTGGGCTGCAGTTAACCCTTATGACTGTAGGGCGTGCTGCAAAGTGTATGCGTGTGGCCACGTGTGATACCGCCATCGTCACAGGAGGTGGCTCCTACCCCGACCTTGACGTGTGCGATTAACATGAGTGTGACAAATGTGAAACATCTGCCGCGCTAACAAGGTTCTTCAGAGGGTCGGCCCACACAGTAGCTCAGATCTAAGGACGTCACAGCAAGCATCCTTCAATTTGTCAGCCACCTCCTACTTTCGAAGCCCCCCCGCAATCGTGTCTCTTGCCTGACATTACACCTGCTGGCTTTTTGTAAGCATGGCATTAGCTCCGTGCACTCATTAAGTTAATTTACCAAGCCAAGGATCTGGGTGAGTAAAAGGATTGGCCTCAGCTCTATTAAGCTCTCACCCACGTCTTTCCATTTTTCTTCTTTGCCTTCTTGCCTCCTCATTGATAAGCATGTGCAGTCTGTCCCAGTGACGTGCTGCCTTGCTTTGGTGTGTCCTCCTGACACTTTAATTGGAGAGGCGTAAATCAGCCTCCATTGTCGTAAGACAGGGGTAATTATTTCCCCCTGTCTTTACCACCAGAGATTCCCTCTTTCTTTCCTGATTTCACACCCGTTCACTGAACTGGAGGCATTCCTGGACTGACTTTTTGAATGTTTTAGCTGATGGTTGTTTACTATGATTTCTCTCAGTGACAATCGCGTGATTCTTGGATTCAATACTTAAATCTGGCTGTTCTAGAAAGCTCTCACCCACGTCTTTCCATTTTTCTTCTTTGCCTTCTTGCCTCCTCATTGATAAGCATGTGCAGTCTGTCCCAGTGACGTGCTGCCTTGCTTTGGTGTGTCCTCCTGACACTTTAATTGGAGAGGCGTAAATCAGCCTCCATTGTCGTAAGACAGGGGTAATTATTTCCCCCTGTCTTTACCACCAGAGATTCCCTCTTTCTTTCCTGATTTCACACCCGTTCACTGAACTGGAGGCATTCCTGGACTGACTTTTTGAATGTTTTAGCTGATGGTTGTTTACTATGATTTCTCTCAGTGACAATTGCGTGATTCTTGGATTCAATACTTAAATCTGGCTGTTCTAGAAATTTGAATTTAGCTTCTATTATAAACCCAATATAAATAATTATTTGCAGGATTTTATCATTACAAGTCTTATATATTAAATATTTATCATCTTTTATTTTGCTAATTGAAACTTCATTTCGATCTGTATTTATCTACCTTTCTGTCACCTTTGCATGGACATGGCAAAAATTGCACATATAAATACAATCGAAGTAAAATTTCATGAAGTCACAATTACTTTTTCATTGTTTTGTTTTGTTTCTTACGCATTTTTTTTAATCCCAGTCCAACTTTAACAATAGTACATAATGCAACAGTTGGCCTACTTTAAACAGAGAGGAGAGTCCTGGGTTCAACTCCTAGAGGAACCTTAAGCTTTATAGTGTTAAACCTCATCACTTAAATGAGTCAGTACTAATACTGAATTATAGAAGTCTTGCTATTTTTGCTACATTTTTGGTTTACTTTGTTTGGCTATCCTTTAGCTAAAAAATAATTTCAACATGGTTCATGTCAAAATTGTGTCTTGTTCACATATCCTTTAAATCTCTGAAGTTCTGGAAATATATTTGTTTGGAATTTTGTTTTCTAATTTTAATGATTTCTGTCTAGTATTTTTTTCTTCCATCCATCCATTTTCACCTTCCTATCTGTTACCTGGTAATTAGTAACTGATTGCAGTCTCCACGACTGCCAACCAAAATCACATTGCACCCCACCTTCCTGCGGGTGGTGGCCCCCCCTGGAAGCCAATGGCTGTAACCAAAATTCAGACTTGCCCAGAAGTGAACCCTGTATTTTTGCACCAATGACAGCGATATTACCTCTGGGCCAAAGGGAAGGCCTTGTCTTCTCTTTTATGAATTATTTTATGCAACTATAATATTCACTGATCAATGATTTTGACCAGGGCTGCAATGGAGACCTCGCAGTTAAGGAAGTGGTCCGCAAGGCTTCACACATAACTCTCAGTGGGCTCACCACCCACTGGAAGGTTGTGAGTATGGAGCAGTCTGTTTTGGGTGGTGCTTGCTGGCCCTGTGACCCAGTAACACATAAAAGGATAAAGAGGAATAAATTAATTTTAACCATACATGATGTAGCAATTGGTACTTAGGCAACGTCTCTGTCATTGGTGTGGAATTCCAAGGTTTGCCATCTGTGCAAGAGTGGTTGGTCTCACCAGGGAGGTTCCTGAGGGGCTGTTACAGAGCAGTGTGATTTGGGTGCTGGTCGTGGAGACTGCTGCTCCCGCCACCTGGTAACAGATAACATGAATGGCTGATGTCTTTAATTATTGAGCTTATGGGCATGTGAGTACAAAGGCTGGAGTGTTAATGTTTTTCTCAGTGCTCAGGTTTCACAAACGCACCGCACCGTACCAACCTGCAGTTGGGGAGCCTACTGGAAAACTCTCAACACATTAAACCCTTAATTTCTGTCCCAGGATCTGATTTATCTCTAAGCTTCTCTTTTACCTTGAAAGCCAATGCGTCTCAATGTAAAATCCCTCACATCCTGTTTCTCACCTGGAGCTCAAGGAGACGTGACTCTCAGCTCTGCATCAACACAAACACTTCCATTCATTGGAATGGAAACCCCGCGTAGGATCTGGAGATCTGATATTTTCAGGCTTAGTGTGGAAGTGCAGACGAGTAATAATACACACTCCATTCATCAAAGCCAAGTCTTTAAAACTCCTGACTCCTCTGGTTTGGACTGCAGTCGAAGCTCCGTTATGATGACGCAGGTTTGGCAGCCTCTTCAAGCTGAGCCCAGCACTTTTACTTCGCTTTGCAAAGTAAACTTTCCCCAACGATCCCATTAAATATTGTCTGTTCTTACTCTAAATATTTTCCAAATTAAACCAAGTCATTTCCACGATACAGAGTGTCGTGCTTTTGAATGGTTTGGTTTTCTTTCCCCACAAAACCATTTCCACCTCTATTTTTTTTCAACATACTGACCACATCGGATGAAGAATATTACTATTATTGCTCCAACCTCAATCCAACATGGTAGGAAGGATCGAAAATAATAAATAATGGTATACGTGTGGAGGTTCTGATGGTTGATTCTTAGTTTAATCCTACTACTTTGGGCTCCGGACACTAAAGCTTGTGGTCATCTGGTCAGGGATGTAACAGTGGGGGCTCAATTCAGCTGCATGCCGAAGTGTCCCAGAACAAGACGGTTAGCCACAAGTTGCTTGTACATTGAGACAGAGCTTTTGTGTTCATCTAGCAGTGGCACAATTTCTTATAAATTGCTCATTATCTTTATAGATTTGTATTTTTACTTACAAATCTACTTCTCCAGATAGTTTCTGGTTCGAATCCACCAGCTGCCAGGTTACCACTGAGGTGTTCTGATCATTGCACCGTCCTGACCCACATAACTTATTGTGAGCTCACCACCCACAGGAAGGCTGACATTGCTATGAATTGTGATTTGACTGGCACCAGCTGGCCCTGCAACCTGGGAATGGACAAGCAGATAAAGATGAATTGAGAGAATGAATGAACTTCTCAATTACCCTTAAATTATAAAATATATGAGAACAGTACAACAGTGGTGAGGTGTGCTGTTGAAAGGACAGAAGACATTAAGGTGGAGGAGGGGCTGCATCAAGGGTCGGCCATAAGTTGTTTGCTTAAGTGATTGACAGATGAGGTCAGACAGGGGTCTCCATGGACGATGATGTTTGCAGATGACATTATAATCTGCAAAAATGAGGAATGAAGGTCAGTGGTAGCAAGACAAAGTACAGTACATGTGTGTGAATGAAAGGGCAGAAGTGGAAAAGGTGGAGGAGTTTAGATCAACTGTTCAGAGCAGTGGAGACTGTGGAAGAGAGGAGAAGAATAGAGAACAGTCAGGATGGAACAACTGGAGAAAAGAGGAGTGATCTGTGATAGAAGAGAGTCAGCTAAGGTGAAGGGAGAGGTTTACAGGACAGTTGTGAGACCAGCCATGATGGATGGATTAGAGACACTAGGGATAGGTAGAGGACTGGAGACCGAGCTGGAGGTGGAGGAGTTAATGATGCTGAGGTTCTCTTTAAGAGAGACAAGGATGGACAGGATCAGGGATGAGGTCATTAGAGGGACAACACAGACAGGAGTAGATGGAACACATTGATTTGCTGGGGCAGAGGCTGAGGAGGACAGACACAGAGTGGGTACATTTTGGGTCTTCTAGGTGAAGTTGCCAACACAGATAAGCCAGAGTTTTTGGCTACAATAAGTGATTCCTGTGAGTCTTCAGGTCAGCAACACAAAACCAAACCATATGGATACAGATGTATATTTTAAATGTATCCAATGTGTTTGAGACAGTTCTTAGAGTGAACACAGTATATTTTGTCTATGTACGTTGAAAAAACGTAAGTGTAAAGTGCAGTTGATCATTTAGTTCATGAGTAAAAAAAAAAAATATATTTATTGGTTTATTTTAGTTAAGGTATATGTTAGTTAATTTAATGTTACCTGTACGATTATTAAAGTAATTTTCAAGCCAAAACAGACCTTTTTGGCATTTTAAACATTTTGTGCTACAGTATTTATTTATTTATTTCATTTTTTGGGGGGGGTATACATTACAGTAGATCATTTTTTTTTAATTCAAAACCTTTTAATAAAAATGTACAATTATAGATGTAATTTTTTATGACATCTTTGGAATTAAATGAGTATAAATATTATCAGATAATATATACAGTAGTATATAAAATCGCACATTTAATTAACTACATATATGATTATTTATATGATTATTTATTTTTGTACATTGTCCCTGTCAAATAAATAAATAAATACAAATTATAGCTCAGTGGTATGATGCCCTGGGATTTGTAACCCGCATGCAGATGAAAGAGAAAGAAAATATGATTCTAATCAAGGTTGACGTCTAAAGCTGGACATCTCAGATAAAGATGGAAAAATATTTGTATGTTCCAGTTATTATTCCTAAGTTCAAGATTATAGTCGCATTTCCAGTGATTCACAAGGATGAGACATGACCTGGCTCTATTTTAATAAGACATTTTTTCTTCTTGTCCTTTCAATGTAAAGTTTTTGATAAAAAAATGAATGTTTCTTTGTCACCATGGTGTTGGACATTCATCATTAGTAGTGAGACAATGTTGGTTTTCTGAGATTGTCCAGTGGACAAAAATTGTAAAGATTTTTTTCTATATTTTTTTTACACAACAGAATTCCTCTGAAATTAACTTTCCTGGCTTGGACATTTGTCTCTTTGCAAGGTGGAGTCTCCACTTTCAGTTCATTGAGCTGAATGTGTCAGAGGGAGAAAGGACGGACAGTTGTGTGAGGGAGGAGTGGAAGAGGAGGTGGAGGAGGGGTAGGGGGACTGGAGCGCAGAGTCTGTAATAGGACACCAGCCTCTCCTCCCTCTCTCCTGTCTTCTCCTGTCTTCTCCTCTCCTCTCCTCTCCCTGACTCTCTCAGTCAAGTCTTCCATGGAATAACAGCACTTTCCCTCTTTGGACTCACAGGAGGAGACGGGACACTCAGTGTTTTTATACATTCCAGCTCTGCTGTTGGGGATTTCAGGACAATTCTACTGGGACTGCTACTGGACTTGTCTCCAAAGAGGTGGGTTGTGGAGCGGGTACTGTTCTGAAATGTGCCTATTCGCTGTAATAGTTTTGAACTGAAGTACAGTGAGTGCAGTGTAGTGAGTCAGGATGCAGGGAAGGTGGCAGGCTTGTGCCTGACAGGTGCAGTCCTGAGTCTCAGGACCAAAGAGAATAAGAAAAGGTCCAATGTTAGGCTTTTGTGGTTGTAACTTCAATATTTACATCTAACAAAACTATATGTGTTAGTGTATTTTTGGTTGTTTTTTGGTAATTTATGCACATGTGCACGTATAAAAATGACAACTTCTTACAACATGACAGGATCCTAAAATTCAAAGATCTCTGATTATTAAATTTTACTCCTAAACACACCCTTTTATCTGGTTTACTATAGCTCCACTTGTCTTAGACGTCATCATAGAGTTAAATATTATGTTTTCACATACGTTTTGAATGATTAAAGTAAAGGTAAGGGGCGTGGCACTGAATTATGCCGATATGAAATGCTCACAAAGGACAGGAGTCTTTTGTGAGATTGAGATTTTGGGATTAGGACTAGAGTTGCGCTCAGATTAGAGTTAGAGGGAGGCTTAATATCAGGCAAATATGTGTGATGGGTACAGTCATGGGATGAACTGTGTTCACGTGTGGACTTCTCAGTGTGTTTGTACAGTATGTATGCCAACTGAATGACAGGGTGTGGTACCAGCCCCCAACTGTCCTGCCATAGCCGGGACAGGGTGAAGCTGCATCGGAGCAATGGAGACAGAAATGCGTTATTTTTATTTGTCCATCCATGTCTTTAGATGACATTAGTGTTTGGACTTTTTTTTTTTCTAAAGCCACATGGGAACCTCGTTAGGCTCTCAGCCAGGGAATGCACAGTAAACACTCACATATATTGCACCCCACTGGTATCATTAACACTGAGAGAAGACTCAGTCCTGGTCAACTCCTGGTCAATGTTCGGCTCTTGAATCACTGGATTTAGATGAGCTCATAGTCTTGATTCAAAGTATTTATTATTCTTGAACTGGCGAGAACATGTAACTGGGACAAGCATTAATCCAGACATGGAATACTGGAGAGTGGGGAAGACTTGGTTCTTTAGGAGAGTGAGGCAGCGTTAGTCTCCGTGACGATCAAAGACATCACGGCGCTGACTCTGAAACTCAGGAAGTGTCAGAACCTGATCTGGTGGCACATTACGAGATGCTTCCTAAGGTGACTAACTTGCAGGAAGATGTTTTTAGCAGCTGTGAGACCCACAGCTGAGAACCAGACACTTTCTCCACAGAGTTGGACAAATCACTGCTGCATGAAAAGATTGGAGAAAGAAACAGGGTCCGTTATTGAAATTATACAAGTTATAGCAAAATTTTGTTGATGGAACCTCGCAGTCCTTTGTTAATACCCTAACACCCCTCACTCTCAACATCCATGCACTTTCTGTGACACAAAAAACACAAACATTTGGTTAGGATTAGACAAAGTAAATAAATAGATGTGCGTTGAGGTCAAAATGTCCAACGGTTGCTCAAACTCCAAACCCATTCCATTTATCACATTGGCACTATTGGACACATATGGAGGAAATGCAAATGGTTGAATCAATTTATTGTTTTATGTCCCGTACTGTTAAAGTGCTTGATAGGCAAGGCTGAGCTGTTTACACGGTGACTAATTGGTACCAGAATCTCCTGAGAAACAGTTCTTTGTCTCAAACCAGAACAAACAGAACCAGGAAACACGATTCTGACCTGTTGTTAAGCTGGAAAATTGCATTATGACCATACAAATCCAATACATTTACAGTATCTTCCTGAAATTCCAATGAGAACCGAAGACAAATAGGAATTTCCTGTCCCACATAGTCCTAAATTGTATTTAAACCTCAACCCTCTCTTATTATATAAATCAAATTAAAATCTTAAAATCAAGCGTGCCATTTTCTTTCGAAAATGAAATAAAATCACTGAACCGCTGCATAGATCTAGTCCTATTTAGAGGAAAATACACATCCACGTCCATCCATGTCTTATTTTGTGAGCTTCTACTTTTGTACAATTGTGTCTGACAAAGGATTTATATATTGGAATAAAAACAAACCATCAGTATAAATCTTAACAAAGGTAGAGTAGAGGAAAAGAACAGCTTTTGGAACATTTCAATTTGGAAACAGAAGCGAGAACAGGACAAAGGATGAGTCCCAGTCCCTGTGTGTGTGTGTGCATGTGTGCATGTGTGCGTGTGTGTGTGTGTGTGTGTGTGTGTGTGTGTGTGCGTGTGTGCGTGTGTGTGTGCGTGTGTGTGTGTGTGTGCGTGGTGCAGCAGCAGCCTGCTGGAACCCCATGCTGTTTTCATTCTCCACCACAAAGCCACAAAGATTCCTTTCTTTCGGCAGTTCTCCATATGTTCTTCCTCACGCACCTGAGCAGCAGAAGAGCACCTCTGCTGTAAATCAGTCACGCCTGAACACACAGACACACACGCAAAAAAAAAAAAAAAAAAATCCCATAAACAACACTATTTGTACATAACAGCCCCCAAAATGAAAATTTCATAGCAACCATGCTGCGTTCTTATCTCCAGGCCATCAATCTTTCATCGGACATTTATAAGTCATGAGAAAAAGTGAGGAAAATAAAACGTATTTTTGTCTTTTTCATTTTAACGTTGCATTTTTACATTGATTTCTGTCCAACCCATGCAGACAAACAGTCAGTTTTGAGTTGAGTCCTCCAACCAGCTGTGTTTCTCCTGCGGTGAAGTTTTTGACTTGAGGAGTTTGGGTTGACACAGATACACTACGATAACTGATGCTATCAATAATTGAACACCACCTGTCTCTTATAGAAGCAAAAAAAAAAAAACAAGTAAAAACAAGAGTGCGTTTTTTTCCTGCAGCTGCTCTTTTGTGCAGATTCAACTCATCCATTTTTAAGGAAACTTCATCTGCCAGATGTAGGGATTAGAGGAAAGATTGGTTTGACATTCTAAGACCTGATCTACTGTAAATTATTCAAGCAGTACGATGCAGTGGAGGTTACACTCACAACTAATTGTCTGCATCAATCATACGTCTGAAGAATTAAATATTCCTCACAGCAAGACATGATGTACAATATGAATAAGTTCTGACTTGGAATATTTATTGGATCTTGACCTGCAATAAATCTACAAACTAATGTCTTTTTTTTTTTTTTGAAGACAACTTATTATAAGAATGTGCAGGTTTGACTCTCTCTTTAAAAACTGAAATAAGGTACCTCAAACTTCCTGCAGGGGTTGCTGTTCAATGCTTCTGTAAAAAATATCATTCATTTTCTTTTAGTTTTTATTGTGTTGGGTAGAAACTGCTTACATTAAATTGTTTTGAGAATTGTGCACAGCCTGCTGTGCATGGTGCAGTATGCCCATTCTTCTGTGACGCTGTACACCCCCATATGAGTGTATTCAAGGGTAACTGATATAGTTACCCTTGATACTGTCTCTGCTTAAAAAAATATGATCTTAAAGATTTTTAAGATTGCTTAAATTAATTCCAGATAATTTGTCTTAAACTTTCAAGAATTCATCTGCGATCCAGTCCACTTCTGTGGTTGCTGTGTCAGGTTTTATGTCCCACCCACACCTCCTTGATGTGTTTCACCTGTTATTCATCAGTTCCACCTGTGTCCACTCCTTCCCTGCTGTTTGCACGTGTCCGTCTCTTCCAATGTCTGCGTCCCATTATATTTGTTTCTTTCTTTCCCCTTCAGGATACCAAAGATAAGTGATTTGCTTCTTTTCTCACATTAAACTTTATAAAAATAAAATTTTCCTCAAAGTGTTTTTGCTATATAAGTGTCCTAACTCAAGGAGGACATAGAAATAGTTGATAAGACTAATGCCGGGTTCGTTGCCAACTAGCGCAAACTGTAATAATTTTATTTTTTAGTGCTTACTAAGTTAAGATTAAAAACAAACTTAACTTATTGAAACCCTGAAGAGGTGGCAACTTGAGTTTACGAAAATCTTTAGGGGAGTGAAACGATTCCCTCACTGAGTTAAAATGAAATTATTAAAGCTCTAACACCTTCTGCATTACACTACATTTGGTTAAAAAAAAATCAAACAATAAGAATAAAATGGTGCGTACAACAATGTAGAGCATAAATTTCTGATTCTGCATTGATTATATATGGTTGACATGTTTAAGGACCTTATCAACCACATTTTAGTGCAAATTAATGCACTTAAATTAGAAACATTTTCAACCAGTTGACTAGTTAAGGGGTTTCAAACACCTTTCATTTTCCTCTTAGCTTTTGGCCTCTTAATGAGGCTCTAGAATAGTATTTCCCCTTTTTTTTTCTTGAGATTCCTGTTGCAAAGGGAACAAACCTTTGCAAGTTCAACAGACATAATTCCTAAATCCCGTTACTGAACATTAATGAAAATATTTTATAGTTGATTAAGCGATATCTGAACAATAAGTGTTATTCATGTTTTAATCAAAGAAAAACAGTACAAAAAAACAGTCTTTGGGAAACAATGGCCCAGAACATTGTTGTGTGAAAGGCACATGACACACTGGACATTCTCATATTCCTCAGCAAGGAAAAGCTTTTTGGAAAATATCAGTCTTGGTCTGGTCAGGTGTCAACACACTCTTAAATATTCCACTATCGCAGTCTGGGAAGGCTCAGCCAGCATGTCGGAAAAGTTGCCTAATAGTCTGTACTGGAGCTGTATGTGTGTGTCCTACTGGTCTGTATCAGGAAATCAGGATTTATTTTTTTTTATTTTTATTTATTTTATTATTGACTTTTTTATGAATATAATAGTTGATTTCTAAACCTGAATTAAACTTTCTCTCTTCCAGAAAGCAGTTATCAACCTGAGTGCTTCAGTCATGGGCAGGACGGAGGGGTTGGCCAGGCCACCTCTGGTGTCCACCATGGAGCTCTCTCTCCTGGCCCTCTGTCTCTTTGTCTCCACCGGAGTCCTCGGCCTCCCACAGCCGGTGCCCAGGGTTTTCCTGTCTTTTGACGGTAAGACAACAACTACAAAAAATGTTCCATCATAAGTGTCTGAGCTGGGCTAGAGGACAGTGAGCAGGTCAAGTCCTGAAACTCTGCTCCCAGACACTACTTGTCCTTCCTTTTTGTCCTGTTTAATTTGAGTTAAAAGTCAAACGCCAGCAGGAGGTGACACAGGCTGTCCAACGTTCCCTGAATCTATTCCTGGTTAAACTTTAATCCCTCCACTCTGTAACGGACCTGAGGGAATTGTTGTTGCCTCTGCTTTGGATTCTCTTGTTGGATTTAATTCCTTTGTCATTTTCTGTACATGGGTGTTGGGATGGTGAAGCACGTGTGACTCTGTGTGTCAATTGGAATGAGCTGTCGGATCAGTCATGCCTGTGGATTGTCAGAGGTGGAGTTTGGCCTCGCACACAGAAGCTTCATCACTTTCACTATGACTACTTCAGGTTGTTGATCAAGAAGCCCAGTCTGTCCTCAACTGGAAAATCCAATTTCTTTAAAAACTTCCATTTTTGTACTGTAACTGTAACGTGTGCATCAGGTTTTCTCAATTTGACCCTATGTTTTCCAGATATCATTCGCAGACATTCAGATTTCACCGGTTTATTTCTTCTTTGTTCTTGCACATTTCTTTAATTTTTACTCTTGGAACAGACGTGTTTGAGTTCCAGTCTGTTTTGCTCTGATCTTTATTCCGTAGGAATAATTAAATCCAACCCCAATGGAGAAAAAAAAATGACTTTATTGATGCCGAGTTTTATTGGTAAAGCATTGCAGTAAATGGACCTCATGTAGGCCTTCAGCAGATGATGTCCTCATTTAACATTTAGAACTTTTTGGGGGGGAGATGACCACGTCACTTACTATTTATGACGTCTTTTATGCGATAAAAATGAACACCAGGCAATTATTTTGACGTGTTTTTTTTTTCAAGATGCCCAATATCAGATTTTCCTCCCCCCTCACAGCGACTCCATTATTTCCTAAAAGTCTAAAACAGTCCAGTGTCCCAGACTATGTGGAAAACACCTTGACTTTCTTTGGTAACAGGCAGAAGTGCCGTCTCATTAAATCACTGCTGTCTGTTTCCAAACGGCCTTTTAAAAAGGCCAAAGGTCTGAGCAGTGAAAATGAGCCATGAGTCTGTAATCCTGGAACTCTCTCCTCTTCTCTCCACCAACGGATTAGATCCAATTTGTGGACCTCACTGTAAACCAGAGACTCTTCACAGAAGGCCATAAAAGGCCACATCCACTGCGGTGTCGACTACAGAGTCTTAAACAAACCCTGCTCTTTCATCTCTAATGTCTGTGACTGAGCTGCAGTGCAGTCTATGGACTGGTAGATGGGGAATATGTGGGGAATATGATAAAGTTAAAGGAGTTGTTGTTGTCTGTGTTTCCTCCAAACTCTTTATTTCACTGGTTATGATTTATTACTAAGAATCGCTGGGTCTGGATCATGTGGATTTTCTCCTTTCTACCTTTGGTAAATGCAGCTTCAAAAATCTAAAACTATTTCTTTTGTAAAATAATATTATATGTTCAAAATACATAGAAATCTATATTTTTAGATTACAAATTCCAATTACTGACATGGCTTTGAGCTTTTCAAGCCGTCAATATATTTGCAAAAGAAAAGAAAACACAAGTACAGGGCAGCATCTTACATACCACACACATATTCAACCTTTTAAACTTAAAGTAATAAGTTTGAGCCACTTTTAGGAGATTTAAAGTTATTTTTCATCCAAGAAAAAAAAAATTCTTATGATAAATGTGTAACAAGGAAAGAGTTTGGCTTGGATGAGCACCAGATGTCCAGAGATTCTTAAGGCGTGATGATCATGAAGGTTCATTTTCTCAGTACAGTAGACCCTTTTAAAAGCTGAAGAATTTGTAGAGTTTGGGCTCCATCCATCCAGAGCAACTCGAAAGAAGGATTCAGACTTGATGAGCTGTGTCTCTGGAGGGGAGTCAATGCAGGTGTTTCAGCACCTGCCTAATGGCCTAATGTTTAGTGCTGTGGAGCCAGATGTGCAAACGTGATCTGGAACCAAGAAGACCCAGAAAATGAACAAGCTTGTCAGATTTTTAATGATGAACATGGATCTGGGATATCATCACTTCTTTTGAAAAAAAAAAAAAAAAATGCTGGTTTGTCGAAATCCAACCCTTGGGTAAAAAGGGTTCGCGGGACTCCAGGCGTTGTCTGTCTGTGTCTTACGCAAAAAAGTGTTGCCTCGGACATTCCTCTCCACCCTAACTCTGTTCACTGTTGTTCTCAACAGACCAACACAGCCAAATCCACAATGAAAACCACATAATAAATGGCTGAAAATGCATCTAACCCAGTAATAAACTAAACTGCAGCCCTTCTCTTGCGTGCCACAGATAATCAACTCAGGCCTCCCTGCCCCACATTGAAAATATTTAGAGATAGAGTGATAAAGAACCAAACTCAATGATTGCTTGGCACATTCACAGACCTAGAGCCAGGCCAAAATGTAATAGTTTGCTCCTACATGCTGGAGAAATGATTTAATGTCGGATGTTTTGGCTTTTTTTTTTTTTTTCTTAATCAACTTTTAATCATTAATTATCAAACATCTGTGGACATGAAAGTGAACTAGTGATGTAAGAAAAAGAGCGGCCATTTATAAGGAGAAAATTAAAAGTGACGGCTGTTTGATACTTTCGTCGCTGATGAAATCACAGTGTCCTCAGAACTAGGGACCTGTTTTCAGAACAGTCTCTGAATGTGAGTTTTCTTAGACTTGAATAAATAACTGGTATCTGTGATGGACAGACAGTTACAGGACCTAATAGAAGAGTAGAATCCAAGGGCTTCTCTAGGTGAACTGTAGTTACGGAACTGGCCTGAAGAAACAACACCTTAATATGAAATAAATTAGTAAATAGTAAAGGTAAACCTGTCATTTTTATCAATATCTCTTTCTGCCACAACTGTATTGAGCAGCCATATGGGAGGTGGTTATTATAGTTTTTGCAAGAATAATTTGCTTTTAAAATAAACCCAAATTTTTTTGCCATTATTTTGTTCCTTTGTCCAAGTTTTATGTCATTTTAAAGCAGATAACATTTTTTTTTCCATTGAGTCCACGAATGGAACTGTCTGTTAAGGCAATATTAATTATTCTGGCTTTTAAAACCTTGTCATTTTTAGAAAAAAAAATATTACTCATCCTGACATTTTGGATACCAGTTGGATGGCTTAAAAGCTCTCCATAAATAACCCACTAACACTAATGCCTCCCCGGGATAAATCAAGTTAACAGATGGTGTTAATATTAAAATGCTGTTAATTTAGAGTGCTTTGTTCAAGGCCACCCACGGCCTGACACATTTTTTTTTCACTGAAATCGTACAAGCATCTTGCATCAACAAGCTACTGTGTTGCTATAGGTTGAAATTTCTCTCAAATTTCTCTGAAATGTTTCTCTTTTTCACATGGCGCCCCTGTTACAGTAGCTGATGCAGGGTAATTTTGTCAAACGTACCTTGCAATTTCATCAATATACCGTAATTTACGGACTATAAGCCGCACCTGACTATAAGCCTTGTGCCGAATTCTTTTTGCATTTTCCATGATGAGGGTCAGTTTATGCTAATTTTATTAATGTACAAAGCGCGTTACCGTACGTCAATCTTCTTCTTCTTCTATGGTACTTATTGGTGGTTGTGACTTGCATCTTCCTCCACACCACCTGTCTCACTCTTACCTTTTCTGCTCGAACAGTTAGAAAAAATGCATACATTAGCTGCATCTCTGCATAAACCGCAGGATTAAAATTATGTGACAAAAATTGTAATTGTTTCCCTTTTTAATGTTCTTTTTGGTGGGGGTAAAGCTATTTTGGCAACAATTTGTGGGCCAATAAAATACCCATTCTGCTCGTGCCATGATCTGAAGCGGTTGTGCTGTACACCTCCAAGGATGGCACAATATGTCATAGATTATGATCTTTTAAAACATTAGCAAGAATCCCTTGATTTGTATTTATTTTGTTTGTTTTTGTAGTCTTTTTTGTTTGATTCCTTAAAAAACCTTAGTGATATTGGTCTGTGGAAAAACCACTGAACATCATTTATCTCTGATCATCAGCCGTGACCTCAAACGTTTATGTTCGTGATCAGGATCATTTAACCTCATCAGGGGTTCCAGCCTCAGCTGGCGAAGCTTCCACTCTTCAGTAGAACATTACGTTGGAAATATATACAGTATATATGGAACCCTCATGGATGTTTATTTGACAGTGACCCAACCCTTCACTTCACACAATTCAGAACAGAGTCCAGAGTCTGGTTTAGACAACCAGATGGATAAAGATTGTCTACAGTTTGATGAGTTCTCCACCCTCACAGGGCTGTGACCCATATGGGCCGCGGAGGAGGCAGATACTCTGAATCCCTGCCTAGGCTTGTATCACGCCTCATTACTACTGTCCCGGCCCTGTCCATTACTCATACAGGAGTTCATACACCGCCACAGGCTGACGGTGCTTTAAGGGTGTTTACTCCATAGAAAGGGCTTTTTGGGAGTGATGTTAGGGTCCAAGAAAGGAAGAGTGTCTCTGTGTTCCAGCAGGACTTCCTCGACTTGATTGAATTTCAGATCAAAAGCTTGTGCAGACCAACTGTTTACACAAGGTGTGCATGAGACACAATGGTGACAAAATTGCTGATTTCTTTTGGGGGGATTTTAAGCTAATTGTGTTGATGATGACGACTATAGGTTCAATTTGCTTTCTGTTTATAAAATACATCACTTATAGGCAGTGGTGGCCTAGTGGTTAAGGAAGCAGATGTTGGTCCAGAAGACTTCAGGTTCTAATCCCCGCTTCCACTGAGGTCCTCTGATCATAGCACCATCCACCTAACTTCCAGTGGGATCAGCCCCCATAAGAAATCTGACAGTGTGGTTTAGATGCAGTGTGATTTGGGTGGCAGTTGTGGAGACTGCTGCCCCTGAGACCTGGTAATGGACAAGCAATACGTTTATTTGGACAAAACAAATATCATACTGAAATATCTTAGAGTCATGAGGATTTAGAGATATCATTGATACAATAACTGAGTCAACGGGATATTTTTTTTACATTAAATTGCCAAAGATTAAGTAAGTCTCTGTGATGTGTCCATGGGCAAGGCATTCATTGTCCCCCTTTAGTTTTCCAAACATTTTCATCATCACAGAATGACATCCATATCTACAGAAAGAAAGCTTTTTGTCAGGCATGGAAAAAAATGTTTGTACTGTGCACTTCTATGCTGATGGCCTGCAGTAAGACCTGGAAGAAGTTGCAAGTTAATTCATCTATTTCCATTCGCTTCTCCAAGCAGTCTCCATAACTACCACCAAAATCAATCAAATCCTTCTTGTAGGTGGTGAGCCCACTGGAAATCTACTACACTAACAAGGATTCACTCTTGTCCAGGAGGTGAACCCTGCACTTTTACACCGATGAATGAAATGATCTCACTGGTCGCAATAAATTTGGCTGAATTTGAGTTTTAGAAAAATTGACAGCACCAGTCTGACTAGGTGAAGAAAACGCTGAACTTGCATCAGTCCAGTATAAAAAAAAAAAAAAAAAAAGTGAATTAGGCAACTGGGTCATATTCCTCAAAGCCTCTGGCTTCACACAAATTCCAATATATATCACCACTTCTAAGGAGTTGGAATTTTTGTGCAATTGACTCTTGTAAATGTCACTGTAGCTTTACATCATCAGATGTAAGTGGAAGCACTGGGACCAAAGGTTGGCAGATGTTCAGTGGCTGGGAGATAAGAAGAACTGCAGCAACAGCAGTTGTTGAAGAATCCCCAAAGTTTGATTGGAAAGACATGGACCTGAGTTTGTTTGGATGAGTCCAGAGTGATTTCCAGTTAATTTAACACCACAGTTACTTAGTTATTTTATTACCCGTAAGTTCCTGATAACTCAATCTCTTTCATCCTAAATTAGAGGAAAGAAATAATAATTCAGGTTTGACAAATCCAGTGCTCTGGACCTTGTTACTCTCTGACCATGAATTTCAATGGGCTGTTTAATGCGTCCAGTGGTTCAGCTCATGGATTTTGACTTCTGGGGTCAACGGAATGTTAAAGGTCAATGCTGATGAGCCAGAAACCGAGCCGAGTCCTGAGGTGATTCCATCAGCTCACATCATCCACACCAGACAGATCTTCTTGCAGCCCTTTTTCTTCCATCTTGCATGTTAGCATCCCTTTTTTTTCCAGTGGTAAACATTATAATAAAGCCTCTGAAGTAAGAATCACTGATGCTCTGTGATTAAAGAGGAATTTTTGGCAGAGGAAAAGCATAGGGCTGTCAAAGCTGTCAGGGAGAACCGACCAGGACACGCTGCAAATAGCTGTGAGTTAGAGTAGACTTGGACGTATCTGTGTGAGCGTAGTTGGGCTAACTGTAGCATTCTTCAGACACATATGCGTCTGTTTTTGCACTTTTTCTAGATTCATGTCCTAAGATTTCTGTTTTATGAATTTTGCTGCGGCATTTTTCAGTTTTTCCTGAGGAACCTCAGGGTGACAGTGATGAGCTACAGCTTGTGTTGCCTCAGGGCCGAAGGTGGACAAGATGTTTGACAGTCTTCTTCTGCCACTTGTGCAGGGACGTTTCCATGTTTGACCTTGCAACCTTCTCCTTGAATGTTTAACACTTTTTGCTCGTGGACTTGTTGTAAGAAAATCATTGGATTTCAGTTTAGATGCAATGTAGGAGAGAGGGTTTGAGGCAGGAATTGTCTAAAATAATAGTTTTATCCAATCAGTTGTTTTGTTTATGTGGGTTTGTTGCTAGCACATTTTCTACAACTCTATTCAAATATTTCTTAATGGAAAATAAGTTTGTTTATGGTAATCTTCCCCATTATGTTGTCTAAACTTTTACTCCAAATATTGTCCAATGGGTTGAGTTGTTTAAAGTAATTTAACTAGTGGCTGATCTGCTTTATTTAATCTTTTGCTGGGCTTTAGCTTTTGTCCAGTTAGGCTGTGTTTTTTACTTTAAGTCTTACATTTGGTTTTATTCAAGCTTTGTAGGTATTTCTGATTTTATTTATTGTAAACTATTAGTTGAAACTGACATAAAATACATTTTTGCTCTGCTGCTCTTTTGCTGTCTATGTCTTGGGCTGCAAAAGGTTTTTTTAAGCGTTAATATTTCTCCTAAAGTCCATTATGAATAACCTAAATCAAATAATTTATTAAACAACCTTTCCTGGGGTTTACTGCCAAGTCCAAAAGTTTTAGTAGATTCATTTGTCATCTAATTCCCTAAATGCACGTGTTTACTAAAATTCCAGACTCTAGACACAAACCCTTGACATCTGTGACAAAGGAGGCATAAAGTTTATTTTACTCTGAAATGACACCGTTCAGGTGAAGCAGTTCAACCTGGTGGAACGTTTCACTTACTTCTGGCCGTCCTCCATTGTTGTAAAACACAGCGCCTCCTCCGAGAACCTTGCTGACTCCTGCAGCCTTCTCCTGGCTTCTCCTGGCTCTGGAAGTCTCCACCAGAGCTTGTGCTGACAGTTAAATCAAAGATTTACTATTAGCTGGAGTTGAGCGGTAACCGGAGGCTCCTGGTGAGCGCAGGTGAAAAGTCAAGACCCGACCTAAAAGGCTATTGGCGAAGGTTACAGTCGGTGTGAAGCCCAGTGGGGTTGGTGACGTGTGACAGGAGAGACAGGTGCTAATTGGAGGCCAGGGAATGTAAACTCGCCCCCGTGATCAACATCTTGTGTTTCAGCTCCTGCAGGGAATATTAGCCAACGCCTTGGCAGATCAGACCTCGCTTTCGGGGTCGTAGTTGACATTGGTGCGGGATATCATCACTCTGCTCACACATGCACGTGGGGGTGGGGGAAACACCCATGGTCTCATGTGTCATATTTTAGATTTTCTCAGTCAGGAATTCAATATTTTGAAGAGAGACGGCATTGGGTGGAATCACGGTGGTGTCCTGTCTCACATGATTTCCATTAGCAGTGTCTGATGAGTGACAGTGGGGGGAGTTGTACCAAGGATCAGCATGCTAGTCTGCAGTCATGGTGGTGTTTTATGCATGAGTAAAACTCTGATAAACTCGAATGTGGGGAATATCTGTACTGTAATAATTCTTAAAATGTCCTTATCGTTGCATCTCCACCGTCTCTTTGTCCTGTAGGAAATTAAGTGTCTCATCAGTCTGTTGGGATGTTTGCCTTCAACTGTGATCGTTGTCGTGCAGCAGGATGGACATGCTTGAAGGCAAACTGTGCAGTATGACATTTCCATAAGATTTTATCTTCTTTTCCAAACTGCGGTCTGGAACGCAGCCCCAGACCAATACAGACACATTACAGAAGAATGTAGCCAACATTCCAATACTAGATGTTGGAGACTTTATCATTGTGCCAGAAAATGTCAACTGGTTTTCAGTTTCCCTCTTGTTCTGTTTATCTCCATCTGTTTGATCTGCTCCGTAACTGCCTTTCCGCCTGTCAAGACTATGCAAACTTCCATCCACTAGGAAAACTTTTTGTTTGATCAACAATTGCATTGTATTCTTGCCTTTTTTTTAGAAATGTAAATTAAAAAGATTAAATAATGAGTCTGAAGGTCCATACACTGTATATACAGTCTCCTCGTGGCTCTGCAGGTCTGTCCACAACAAGTGTTCTCAGAACATGCTGTTTGCATTTGGAGTGCAGCCTGCAGCCGGCCAGGGAATGTGGAGTATGTCTTTTGGACAGACAATCGGACGACTCTGTCAGCTCGCGTCCCGGACATCCTGGGTGGTCTGCTTATTCTCCCGCGACACCTTCACCATCCTTTATCCCATATGTAGATGCCACTCGTCAGTACCGTGCCCTCTGGCTGCTTCAACCTCAAGAAAAATGGCCACTTGTTTTCTTTGGACAATTGTGGATCCTTCTTTATCAGTCAGTTGCTGGGACAGAGACTTTCAGTGTCCTAATATGTACTAGGGGTCCAGATTTGTGGACATCGAGAACTGAACTCAAGGCCTCTGGGCTTTAGTTCGTACAAAAGCCTGTGGCATTTGGCACCGGGTCAGAACTCTCCGATGAAACACGTCCTAGTCTTACAAGGAGGGATTAATTGCAAGAGGGGGAAGCCTAAGCCCTTTCTTCAATATTTATCAAGATGAGTGATGGTATAAGAAGACAGGGGGGCTTCAGGGGGTCTTCCCAATTGATGCCCCTGACAACCACAGAACAGCCTCTGAGTGCACCCTCATTAGAATGGAGCCTATTTATTCATGTTGGCTTTTCAGGTAAAAGGAGTCACTTCACGAGAGCTGATTTGCATGGGAGACACTACAGTTGGTCTGTAATTGGCCGCACTGTCAGACAGTTGAAGAGTTAATTAGTGGAGAGGCACCTCTTAAATCCCTTTCAGACTCTTGCGTTGGTGATAAAAGAGAAACCAACACTCCAGGTCTGAGTCAAAGCGGTTCATTTCTACTTTAAAGGCGGCTCAGCTTCTGTTCTGACAAAGAAATCCCGTATTTTTGCCCCGTGCTGGTTTTATTACCTTTTTATGTTCACGGTAGACACTACCAAGGTGGTGGTTTTGGGGTTTTTTGGGGAAGTGCGTCTGTTGGCAAACAGAAGAGGGGGAACTGTATAAGCTGCTTCTGTGTTTTTACATTTTAACCACAGTTCCTGACGCCCAAGAACCCTGCAAAATAAACGGTCATCCATGCCTTCCTTCCACCTCGACTGCATATCTTATTACAATTGTATCTCTCATGGAATTTGACGGAGTGCACAACGCCTCCTGGAAAAAGTTGAACTCGATCACTTGTCCCTGAAATATCAGAGAAAGGTCCAGAGCTGCACCTTCTCTGACATTCCTTCCATCCACTGTAAATCTCTCACTTTTATGAGTCGATCTCAAAATGCACATACCAAAATTGGTCACTTGGCACAAATATAACAGAGATTTATGGGTCTCTCAGTGTCCCACATCTGCCAACCAAAAGGTAGACAATGGGAAAAAAAAAAAGTTACTTCGTTGACCTAGGATTGACCACGTACTGTATAGCATTCTGCTCCACCTATGGCCCGGAGAAATATGTTTCGAATTTTGTACAGTAGAGGTGGATTTTAAAGTCAGATTTTTTTTTTTTTCTTGAAGTTTGGATCAGATGTTTGTAGCCAATAATCTCAAGACTTATCTTACTTGGTCAAGTTCACCAGGAGGAGAATTTGGTCCAGATGTGGTTTATACCAGTTGCTTTCAGCTAAGCACAAAGAAAAGGAGAAAAGTGTCCATCATTGTGTGATATTCTGTCCACAGTCTCAGTATTGAATGTTATTTGGTCTCATTATTTGCAACCAGACAAGTGATTCATGTTGAATCAATCCTGCATTTTAATTCTATTCTGAATTCCCTGCAGTGACATCAAAAAAATATTATTTCCCAATTCTGTTGGACTCGTTTCATTTCATAGATTTTTGTCCTAGGTTGTCCGGGGTGTCTGAGACCAATTCTTTTCAGGCCTTTTCTGCCACAGTGACCACAGCCTGGGGTAGCAGCGATGTTGTTGCACAGATTTGGCTGCAAATCAAAAAAATCATGGCTGCAAATCATCTTTTTTTTTTCCTTCCATTATTAAAGTGTACCAGGAAATGTCAGTGATATCATTCTGATGAGAAAGGTCACATTGTACCAGTGACAGCCCAGAATAGCAACTTCTTGGCTGCATAAAAATGTTCCATAATTCTATGAAACGGAGCAGGAAATTCTCTTTTTTTTCACATGGGATATTTCAAGCTCCATATTATTGCCTTGGAAGCATTGTGGATAATTCTTTTTATAGTTGAAGTGTGAAGATTGGACTTTGTTTGGTTTTAGGTTCTAATTATAAAAAAAAACAGAAATTTGAGGAGAAGAAACTCTCTGTAAATATATTTGTAGTGTAGGCAGTATAGTAACTGAAATGGATGACAGAATTCAACAAAAATCCACTTCAGAGAGATTGAAGGACATGGGAATTATCTGCCTTTAGCCCACTGTCTGTCTCCAGGACCAGGACATGGTCCCTTGTCGGCCGTCCATCCACCAGGGTAGCACGGGTCAAAGCCCAAAGTCAAAGGCTAGACACAGGGGAGTGCTGTGAGGTCCAGAGAGCAGCGTTCAGCCCACCTGTGGTCATGCATAATAGAAAGACCAACTGTGGCCCAAGTTTTTAACCCTCTCACGTCCGACACTTTTATCAGCATCTCTCTGCCCCCAGTGAGTGCAGCACAAATACTTCATTTTATCACTTCCTGCTCGGGTATTTGCTTCCTTCTAGTGTTGTGGGTTGCTTGAAACGATAACTGATAAGAAACCGAATCCATGTAAGGTAGGAGGAGAGTTTGTCTAATCACAGGGGGAAAATATGAGCAAAGAAAATCATTGAATACCTCAGAGAAGTAGTAGTTTTGGGGTATATCCTGAAATTAATACCCTTTTTTCCAGCTCATAAACATACAAACTTATTTTTTATCACTCTGGATACTTTTAGAGTACTAGATATTGTTTGGCAGTATTTTTAAATTGTAAAGCTAATGTGCTGTTTCACTGTTTAGGTCATTGAATGGCTAAAATGGAGTATCTTCTTCTTCTTCTTTTTCTTTCGGCTTATCCCGTTTTTCAGGGGTTGCCACAGCGAGTCAACAATTTCCATCTCCCCCTGTCCTCCGCATCCAACTCCAACCACCTCCATGTCGTCCCTCACTGCATCCATAAATCTCCTCTTTGGTCTTCCTCTTCGTCTCTTACCTGGTAGCTCCATCTCAAGCATTCTTCTCCCAGTATTATCACTGTCTCTCCTCTGAACATGTCCAAACCATCTCAATCTTTTCTCCAAACCTTCCTGTCTGTGTTGTATCCATGATGACCTCGTTCCTAATCCTGTCCATCCTTGTCACCCCATCCCTGTCTCTCCCAAAGAGAATCTCAGCATCTTTAACTTACCTCTGGGGTTACCTCCAGCTCTCCCTCTTGTCTTCTACCTATTCCTAGTGTCTCTAGTCCATACATCATGGCAGCACAATAATCGCATGCACTCGAGACATAGGACTTCTCTTAAAATGTCTCCTAAACTTCTCTCAAGCAAAGATGGAATTGTATGTGTTAATTTTGTGGCTATGACATGAAGTAGTACTCTGGGACACTGCAGAGGAGCTCATCTGTTAGAACTATTACAAAAAAGGAATCAATAAAAGTCAAATGATTCTTCTGTACCATCGGTACTTGTTGTGGACATGTCCCTAAATCTCTCCACTGAAGTGCAGGACAGTTTTATTATAGTATTATCTTCTGTCCTTCAGCATCCACCAAAAACATACGCCACAAATCTCCTCCCTACTTCCACAATAACAAACTAGAGCGTGCCAGAAGAATGATGTCCACACAAACACTTTTGTGTCAGGAGTGGGTCGACCTCAGCGGTGAAGAATGCACATAAACTCATGACTAACAAGTCCCATGTGGCCCTGGGTGTTTCATCAGCGCTGACGGATGACGTGAAACTGTTGTTTTCCAGCTTTTGTGTTTTCTGTTTTGATGAGTCCTGATATATGTAATTTGGAAATTTTACACCGGCTGAAGGAATTTGTTTGGACTCCGCGAGGGAAGAGCTTCCAAAGATCTGACGTGCAGATTGACAAGATCCATTGAAAGACCGCTCTCCCCGGAGCAGGTGCAGCAGAAGTGAGGTCTTGAGGTTTTGTCTGTGGTGTAGTTCAGGAGTCAAACGAAGCATGGAATTGACAACACAACACTGAGAAGATACTGGATCCACTGGTATGTGGACTCCCCAGGGTTCTTGGTTTGTCGCTGGGTGAGTAAGCAGGATCCATGTGACACACCCCTGCCGTGGCCCCTTTCACTGCAGGCTGACCTTCAGCTCTTCAGAGGGAATATGAAAGGCTCCGGTTACACCCCGCAGAGAAAACAATACAAAGTTCATCCTAATATTAAACCAAGAAGTGAATAATTCTATATTCAAAATTGGAAATTTTCCCTTTAATGGGAATTTATGGGAATATGACAGAAATTGAACTTTAATTAGGTGGAGAAAATACATAGTAGCATCATTTTGACTAAAACAATCAGATTTATTAATCGGAAGAACGCAGTTGTCTATTGACCATCCTGGGGACCATATAGACCAGGGGTGTCCACACTTTTTTTGTCTTGTGAGCTACTTTTCAAATGACCAGGCTGAAGTGATCTACCGAGATTGAAAACTCTAAATATATTCACCTATATAAACTGGATATCTCATTCTATACATTGACATATAAGATGTGTTATACTGTCTGACTCAATATTTATATAATTCTCACTTTTGCCCAGTGATTAGCATCTTGAAATAGAATGACATCTCTAGTTTTTATTACTATTCTTTTTATGTTATTGCTCAGGATCTACCAACACTCCTTTGGAGATCTACTGGTAGATCCTGATCTACTTATTGGGCACCCCTGAAATAAAGTATCATGGGGTAAATATAGTTGATTTATAATGGTATTATTCTATAACTGGTACAACTTTTAATAATAAAAAGTATTTATATAGTAGCTGATAAGTGTAAGCTATGTTTTCATTTCATTGTCCATTGAATAATAAGGAGCTTTTTAATAATAGCTCCCTCAAATGTGATACTTTTTCTTCTGACTGCTGCAGGACAGTTTTCTGTAAACATACAATAATGAATTCAGAAAGTCTTCACCTATTAATTTAAGTATATTAATTAAGTGTATTATTAATTAAGTATGTTTCCCTGTATATACTTCTCTCTCACAATTACAACAGTAGACTTGGAGAGTGGAAATAAATAAGCAACCCAGAATAATGTAAAATATATTCTCATTCTGAATTAATATTCAATGTACAGTACATGCACTTGCATTGTGGGGGTGCAACTGTGGTAGTGTGGCTGCACCCCTGGACACGTGAGTACAATTGAAGTACAGAATCAAGACTCCTTTTACAAGTATTAGTTAATAGTATTAGTATTAGTTAATATTATTTGGAATGCAGGCCAAGGAGAGAAGAGAGTGAACAGAGGAAATTCACTTTTCCATAGAAAGTGGAATTTTGGAACAATTTTGGAGGCACCCATGGGATGGGTCTGGGCCTCATACGGCCTGCGAACCATGATTTGATTAGTTGTACAACTGCCGTATAGAACTTAACTGTTATATAACAAGAAATATTTGTTTGAAAAGCAAAAATGGCAATATTGAAATGTAGTGGTGGTCTAGTGGTTAAGGATCTGGGTATGGAGGGTTCCAGGTTCAAATCCACCAGCTGCCAGATCTTCACTGAGGTCCACTGAGCATGGCACCGCCCCCTCTCACTGCTGCATTCAATGCTGTTCACTTTAGTGATGAGTTACATCAATGTTTGACACACACTTTGACAATGTTTGTACTGATATCAGTCCAGTATCTCCTTGTTTTCTCTTGAGGTTCGAATTAGAATTTGGACTCAGTTATGGGATCACCCAGGTCACAGTGTTTTTTCAATGTTCTAGCTCTGATTTTTATACCAACAATGGAGCAGTACCAATGTTCCAGGTAGCCTCTGGAGTTCTACTGGATCACTACTATAGAGTTTACACAGAGTTGAGAGTCGTGGGAACCCCTGACTGCGTTTGAAGTTCTGAACTTCTTTTTATTTCAAGTTAAACACTCCAGGCTGAATGTGCTGAACACTGCCCTGTGATCACAGCTAGAGGAGGAAGAAAAAAAAAACACTCTATTATCAGATAATAGAGCCCAGCCTCCAACACATTTGCCTCACAATCTTCAAAATGTGACTTTAGCCCCGAGGCACTGAGGCAAAGGCTGTGGCAACCTGTTTGTTGATTAGAGGAGGGGAAACACAAAGAACACTCAGTGATGGGGAGGAAGCGGAGAGTTGGGATCTACAGTGACCACCTCCACCTCCTCCCCCCACACCCCCACCCAGAACCTCCCACCGCCTGCTCTGAGTTCAGATTGAAGAAGTGATAAATATGCATGAGTTTGGCTCCGACACTGAGGCTTTTGATGGTTTTTTGGAGAGTTTTCCTTTTCTTTTATTGTACCTTTGGAGCAAGCAGGCTGAATATAAGTGTGTGTGAGAGTCAGTGTGTGGACAATGTCTGCTTTTAATGAGGAGAAGAAACTCCGCAGTGAAGTACTGTATCTGTGGCCCCCGGGGGTCCCTGAAGTCACAGCTCATTCCTGAAATAGAAAAGGAAGTGGCTTCACTTTGATAAATCATCCTGGGATCAATTTCAGGGCCGGTTTGGTCCGTGTTCTTCAGGACTCAGTGGTCAGACCAGGAAGTTTGCTCTGGTTAATGAACTGTTGGGGCACTGTTTTTTTTTTCTTTTAAGAACTTTCCAGGTCAGGTCATCTCTCAGAGTATTGCAAAAAATGAATTTATCATACCAAGTCAATGTATGAGAACACATTTATAATGTTATTCAAAACCATTTTTTTCCTTATTAAAATTGTGATCTTATATCTAAAAACAAAAAAAAACATAAAATGGGGGCCTAAAAGTTAAGGAAATTGACTTAGTTTCCTGAAGGATACTCCTGATGGATTAGTATAGTTCTAAAGAATAAAATTAAAAATTAAAATGTTTTCAAGTTCCCGCAATTGTCTTAATGTTTGATTAAAATCCAATATTGAATAATATTTTTTTTATATTCATATGGATGTTTAAATGTCCTTTATATTGGCCTGTTGTCCACATAGTCTTGACGTCATTAGACAGTTTACTTGTGTTACTCACACACACTCTAACTGGTTTCATCATATTTGCCGAAGTGAGTCTTCAGCCTGGAATATTCAGCTTTATTCCTTCTTTACTGAATCTTTCCGACCTGGTGTGAACACTTTTTCATAAACGTTGTTTTTCCCTGCATGCATCACTCAGACCTCGTGGCCTCCCACTCCTTCGAACACTACAGTATATCTGACAAGGCCATGGACTACAGGATCCTGCACATGGACGAGGACCAGGACAGGATGTATGTGGGCAGTAAGGATCACGTCTTCTCCATGGACATCAACAACATCACGCAAGGCACACTGAAGGTCAGTGAGGTTGAAAATGAAAGTGTCCTCCTTAATCGGAATATTAAGAAGTCCCATGTGAGCCATAGTGTTCCCAGGAGTCCTCTACATGTCAGAATGTGTATTTACATATATTTACATATCAGCACTAGACAGTGTTTTTTGGTGCAGGTCCCAAACCCAGATGGCGAGGGTTGTGTCCGGAAGGACATGCAACGTTAAAATTGTGGCCAAAACTATGATGCAAGACTACAATGACAAGACAGAATAGGTTTCCATATCTTAAGCTCAGTTTGGGGGTTAAAGAATGGTTTGCCTATTGATACTTGCAGGTATTGAATATGAAATAGGATGAATCCTTCCTGTTTTTAAGTAGATCATATTCTAAAAGTGTCGATAGAAGGTGCTGCTGAATGTGCATGACTTTTTAACCTTGAGATTGCGCAGTATGGCAGTGAAAACTCTGGAGGATTTTTCCGTCCTACGTGATAAAGAGAAGGTTAGAGTTAATGCCCAATCATACAATTAAATTTTTTTCCTACATTTTTTTTACGCATAACCATTTTCCCAAACATGTACTCATTAGGTCACCTTTAAAACCCACAGGTTATTGGCTTCATATCCGTCCAACAGCTACAGGATCCATTATGTCATTAAGGATTTTACATGCAAATTACAACATAGCTGCCCATCACCACAGCCGTTTAAAGTGCTGTGAAAAAGGCTCCATTAAAACACCAGAGCTCTGTTCTCTGACTGATGGAATCAGTGTCAGTGTAATTGACAGGAATTGAATGCATGAACAGATGGAGCGACATCTCAGCTTCTCTCCAGGGAGTCCCTCACTCAACGCTGTCTGATTTTACTTTTTTTTTTCTGGATAAATTGCTTGATATATTCATTGAACTAGAACCTTAGAAACATCCCTCAGGGTGAAAACAGACTAATTTTCTCTGGCTGGTTGTCTGTTGTAATTAATTGATGGGAAAAAATTTAAAAAAATTTATAAAAGTGTGTGTAATATATATTTTTAAAAAAAACAAGCGCGTTTACTTATTTCCATTTTGGAAAATGAAACTCAATGTCTGTAAATGCTTTTTTAATATTTTTTGAAGATCTATGGTTTGTTTCCTCACAATCACCTCTACTGTGTAGAGCGGTCGCGGGCAAATAGTTTCCCTGCCGGGCCTAAGTGGGGGCTAAAATTTGACACGGGCCGGATCAGGAGCAGATGGATGCAGCATTTGTGTCCAAAACTAAAAATAAAATGACTGGTAAAAGTCATCAATAATAATCATTTTTATGATTTCTTTTTCTATGCTTTCTTTTAGGAAAATACTGACATTGCACAGGAAGGCAGAAGGATAATGATCAGAAAAATAGTGTGATTTGAACATGTTTAGCGGGCCATAATAAAAAGACAAAAGGGCTGCATCAGGCCCCCGAGCCTTAGATTGCACAGGTCTGGCATAGAGGAATATTTGGTTTAGTATCAAAGCATCTAATCTTTTGCACCAAAGTCCATTGTGACATCAACAACTTTTAACACCAAGTCCTGCAGAACCTTCCTTTAAATGCTGCCCTAGTTCACTATTTATTCCACTTCAATAAAGACAATAAAGACTAAAGAAGTTCCATAACATACAATTCAATTTGACTTAAGAATTTTTTTTTTTACTTCAAACACACCCATCCATCCACTTTCTTCCATTTATCCGTCACCGGGTTGCAGTTGCGAGGTCTCCGCAACTGCAACCCAAATCACATTGCACCTTCCTTGGCACCTTCCACTGGAATTCAACTTCGAACCAAAGACAGAGACATTGACTCTGTCCTAAAGTGAAAGCCATCTCAAACTCAATAATTATATATTTTTTTTATCACCACCAGGTGTTTTGGCCTGCGTCTCCCAGCAAGATAGAGGAATGTCAGATGGCCGGCAAGGATCCTACGGTGAGGACCAACTTCTTCTTTCTTTCTTTCGTAAAATATGTCTGTTTTTCTCTGCACATTATCACTCCCCTGCTGTAAAATATCTGCAGCTCTTCCTTCTTTCTTCCCACCTGGATATTTCACCAGGACATTATCTAGGAATCTGATACAACACTGAGTGTTTGCAGCATTTGGGAAGTTTTTTTTTTTTTTTCAATATAGTTTAGAGGACGTTTGGGGATTTTTACCATCTCTTTTACCGCTGCTAGCCTGCTGAGCCTGTCCGAAAGAAGGTTCAATTTCAGCATTAATGCAAAAATATGAGTGTAATCTACTTCCTGGTAATTCTCTGGAATATTAAGAAGAAATAACACACTCTTCCTCTTTGGACTGAAATCCATATCCGTAAACACCAGTAAGAAAGTGAGCTTTAATGGCTGATTCCAGTCTAGCTGTTCTCATAAACACGACACTCAGAGAGAGATCCACAGCTGGGATTTGTGCTTGCACCTCCCGGGATTTCCTTTTCCCATCAGGTGCAGGAGGCAGGCAGCTGCAGCTGTCCTTGGGTGAGTCGGCAGGGGGAGGTCCTGTGGTCGAGGGATCAGAGGTTCCTTAAGACTGGAGTGTGGCGTGGGAGGATCTGAGAAACCTTGGAAAAACAATAAACCAAAAAATTGAAAGATTGCAAAATGTGATGCAACGTATCGACTCAGACCTTTTATAACAGGCGGCGGTTTGGCCGCAGCAGGGGTTTTAATGAAGGTGTAGAAGGAGGCACAGACGTATCCCCGCGTCTGTTCTCCCTCTAATTGGGTTGTTCTTAAACAAGTGCAGGCAGGTTTGCTGCCAACAGATGTTGCAGAGCAGAGGACGAGGGAGTTATGGGATAAAGTTCCTTTTTTCTATTTTAAGAGAGAACGTCTTTGCGTGTCCTAATTTTCAACTTTAAAAAACGACACACCTAGTTAGCAACATTTACTGGCCTTAAGAAAATGTGCCACCTGAAAGTGTAGAGTTTATTGGAGCGTTTTACTGAAGCTCTATATTCCATTCCTAATCCCATAGAGAAAAACAGGGTTTTTAAGGAAATTTTATTTTCTAATTTACTTAGAAACAAACAATAGCACTAATATAGACTAATATCATACTTGTAATAAATATGTGTTGATAATTTTTTTGCAGTAGGTACTAATTTTAACACGGATGTAAAATTGCGGTAAAGGGAAGGAAAGCAAATTCCTTGTCATTGTGGTATTGCGAGCACTGGGGGAGCAGTGTGTGGGAATCATACCATGCTCAATGTACCTCAGTAGTAACCCGGCAGCTGGTGGATTCGAACCTGGAACCCTCCAGAACCAAGTTTGGTGCTAGGGGCAGTAGTGGCCTAGTGGTTAAGGAAGCAGGAAGGTTTGAATCCCCCTACCGCCAAGTTACCACTGAGGTCCACTAAACTTGACACCGTCCCCACTCACTGCTCCATGGACCCTTAAAGCTGCCCACTGTTCACATTGGTAATGGGTTAAATACAGAGATTACATTTTGTTGTGTGCAGTGGTGTGAATCACAAGAAAAAAGAAAAATGTGATCTTTAATCTTATTTTGAGCAAGAAATTCGAGGGTCTTCCTTTATGACTCAGTAACATTAATGGGATAAGAAAGGTATTAAAAAGTAAATATTGATAAGCAGTTTGTAACTTCAACCTTGAGCTGCGAGTAAGATAAATGTTTTAATTTTTTTTTAGAAGTATTACAATTAAACTTTAAACTACTTATAGTGTCTTTAATATACAGTTCACACACGTTCATTATTAGATTTAATTTTTCCAAAGCACGTGAGGCTTAAAATACCCTCCTGACGCCCAGCATGAGTTTGCAGAGGCTTTGAGTTCATGTCAGATGTCAGCTGGTTTCAGAACAGCTTCACAGGGAACAGAGCTGACTGATGCAGTTGTCAAATGGAGTGGAGTAGATGGATTTATGTTGTTCAGGGCAACATTGAAACACAGTTTTCTGAGGCAAAAGCGGATGAAATCCACAGATTCTGTGTCTCCACTTTTGACCAAATTTCAGCTTTCGACCGGCCTGAGTCGAGCCGAGTTGAGCCGAGTCGAGCCAACTCAATTTCATCTCAAATTCAAGATACTAGATGAAATGGAAAAATTGCTGTTTATCCTTATTGTGGAAAAAGAGTTGGCTTTAGACAGCATCACCAAAGCGTTGATCAGTGAAAGGGCTCTAGCTATTTATGATCTAAAGAAGAAAGGTGTGGGTATGAGCAGCGAGGGGAATGTTGAAAGTGCTGAAAAGGGCTTCACTGTACAAGCCAGTCGTGGCTGGTTTGAAAAGTTTAAGCAGAGAACTGGTCTCCATCGTGTGACTAGACATGGAGAGGCGGCGAGTTTGGACCAAATAAATACCGATAAATACGTGAGTTCGAGTTCGCCCGGTGCGTAAAGGCTGTTTTTAATTGCGATGAGACCGGTCTTTTTTGGAAAAATGTCGGCCAATACGTACATTATGAAGGAGAACAAAATATATTAAATACATCTAGATGTTTAGGTCTAACTTGCTGGTTAGATACACATTTTATTGAACAAAGTGGACTTTTCATATGGGCCAGAACAGATTAATGAGTTTACCATTATTTCTTATGGGGAAAATTATTTCAGACCTCGACCAAATCAGACCTTGAGCACCAACCTGGAACGGATTATGTTCGAAAGCTGAGGCACCACTGTATATAAATATTTTACTTGACATCCCTTTCTTTTTTTGAAAAAAATAAAATAAAAGGGGGGTCAGTGGTGGCCTAGTGGTTAAGGAACTAGACTGTGGTCAGGAGTGCTCCAGGTTCAAATCCACCAATTTCCAAATTACCGCTGAGGTCCAATGAGCATGGCAACATCCCTACTCACAGCTCCCTGGGCGCTCAAAGCTGACCACTGTTCACTTTGATGATGGGTTAAAAACAAAAGTTGAATTTCGTTGTGAACAAAGGTGTGAATCACAATGTCACAATGACAAAGAGTTTGCTTTCCTTTCCTTGTTTTTAATAATTCAATCATCGCGATTATGGATCCATCCTTCCATCAACCTTCCTCCAGGTGGTGAACCCACTGGAACCTAATCAATCTAACAGGACTTCAGGAAGTGAACCCTGGACTTCCACACCAATGAAAAAAGACATTGACTTGGAACTTAAGGATCACGACATGTGGATTAGTTACAAATAAATCCAATCTACCTGCTGCTGCTGCTGAAAGTTTGGGGAGTTGTATTTTGTGCAACAGCGGTTGAAATGGAGCCAAACGTCCACAGAATTAAAGGAAAATCAATTTCAAACCAGAGAGTTTTGCAGCTCTGAGTCACTGCGCTGCCTGCTGCAGACAGTCTGCCTCAAATATTTGGGTGAAGCGTCACTGTGTGAAGCCACTCATTTGCTTCCTTTTCCTTTCCGTCATATGTCCTGACTCTGGTCCAGCTCTGGCAGATTTCCCTTTCAAAGTCTGAGTTCAGTTCCACGTCTGTCCTTCTGCTTTCCTTGTATAATTACCCGCGGTCACTTTTTCCGACCGGTTTGAGTTCCTTTCATTCGAATCCAAACCTCAGCTCTCCTGTTAGTGTTACTCTCCACATCTGTATATATAGAGTTCCCTGTTTCTGATAAGATCTGCTGGCGAGGCAGATCTCAGCGGGGTGATGGCACATTGTTCGCACCAGCCGTCGTGGGTTGAACGCAGCCCAAAAATGTTGTTTTACTCAAAATCCACCACTTGAAACTCTTGGTGACCTTCTATTGAACTTAGGAGCAGTCGCCTGGAGTCTGTTTGTCCGATGAACAAGAGGAAATGATCAGCAGAATGTAGCTACGTTGGTGAACAACGCCAGGCTGGCGTGTAACCTCAAGACTTTCAGGCTGGAAGTAGAAGACGCTGTGAAGTGAAAAAAAGTGGGGAGACGGCAGGACAAACAGACAGAATATGGAGGAGGATAAATAACACAGATGGGTGTGTGACAGTTGGACTCCTTGTGTCTCTCAGTTGATGGCTCTCTATGGAGCCAAGCACTGGCCATGAGCCGGAGCAGCTGCTGATCCTGGAACGTTGGCCAAGTTCCTCACCGATTCCTGATTGCTTACCTCTCTTCAGTTTGCTTTTTTTTCTCCACTTACTTCTCCTTAATCTGCTTGTCTTCTGTCAAAGACCTCCTGCTGCAGAGTCCAAGACAGAGTCAGGAAGTGGTTATTACGGCATCTTTTGGTGTCCACTTTAAGAAAATTGAAAGAGAATCCTTTAGAGTCCTGTTCTGAAGTGTTCCTTTCACACATAATGAAGATACAGTGGAAGATAGTATGGCTCAGACGTGTTTTTGACGGTTCTTGGAAAAGTTGTGCGGCGGTGACTCCAAATTTGAGTTAGACAAGAGACTCCCTCCTGAGGATCTAGAAGGATTTGGAAGTTAACATCTAATGCAACTGAAGCCTATTTAAAAATATTTACTTTTGTCCTTATGCATGAGGTTTGTGATTAAGATTGGAACAAATTGTGAAATTACCTGCAGAACATCTGCTTCTGTCTGCATCTCTGTGGAATTGTGGTTGGAAAAAACAGACGGTTATCGAGCAAAACGGCTTCTCTGGAAAGGTGTCTCAATAATTTCATATGGAACTTCTCCAGTGTTTGCCGTTCACTGATTACGAACCAGGGTGGAAAAGCTCCAACTACACCTGGGGGGATCATCTGGAACTTCTCTGGAAATGTGTAATTGCACGTACAGCTCCGTATGACCTCCTCAGAGCATCAAGACTTCAGTGCAGTTAGTGGCAAGATCTTCTGACTTTGAGGTCCCTGTCAATTAAGCTATTGTTCCAAGCAGGAGACACAACGACTCCTACTGACTGCCTGTAAATTACGTGGACTAGACTATAAAATCAGAGGCACAAGAATTAAAGTCAAGGACTGAGCCTGTTTTCTTCTGATCTCATGATCTCATCCAACGGAACCAGACACTTCAAGAGGGATAAACACACTGGACGTGTTGACAATGCAGAGCTTTGGTCACAGACGAATAAACTGTCAGTGTGATCTGTTGTTCTAGGGTTCTTTTCTATGATTTATATCTTTCTAGGGATTAAAACAACATTAGAAACACTCAGGCTTAATGTTTCTATAATACTTGAAGTGGGACGCTGCAGAACATCTGTTATTTATAGGTTTTATTTCCTCTTATTGGGTAAAAAGTGCATTTATACAACATTTCCTGCTGTGGAAAAACACCATAAAGTGGATCAATGACAACAGTCCTGACCATAAATAAGACATAAATTGTGATGAAGAGTGAATGTGTTTTTCTCCTGCGGGGTCTTTGTCAGGTCGCAGCAGCGGATGGTTATAAGAGGTTTATGCAAAAATGACCTTAACAACTTATCAATCCCTCATTGGTAAATAGAACCACAGCCATTTTACCAGCCATAAGGAATGATAATGCTCTACACAATCCAGTTAGGACAGACATTAGTGTGACTTCCGGGACACAGTGGGTACAGAAATTTGACATGGGCCAAATAAGCAACAGAAAAAGTTGAACTAAGATAAATGACAAGGCTAAAATACAAAGGTGATATTTATTCGGCAAATACTGACATTGCAGTAAAGAGAAAGATCATGATTATAACATGAATTAATGGTATAATTTGGACAAGTTTGGCGGACCAGATTAACAAACCGAACGGACCACATCTGGCCCCCGGGGCCTTAGTTTGCCTGGTTCTAAGTTAGAAGAACCCTTCTATGACTCCTTTCTATGAGTTACATACAGTCACGGAAAAAAATGATTAGACCACTCTACTGTTTTCTTGAATTCCTTGTTCATCTTAATGCCTTGTTCCACTAAAGGTTTATCACCTGGGGGAAACAATGAACACAAAACCATGCAATGACTAAAAGCACTGTATTTTGTCAGTACAATGTTATTGCTAGTGATGTAGGAACGGAAGGGATTTTTGTCACTGTCAATAAAACCATGCAAAATGGCCAGAAATCAGCTCTGAAATTAAACTGAATTATGAGCCTTTTTTGTTATTATATTTGTACAGATTAATGTAGATTAAGTGGAAGCAGACTTTTAAATGGACAAGAAATTAAAGAAAGAGTGGTCTAATA
>JAFBJS010008590.1:76641-87881 GCA_016785265.1 Paraplagusia blochii
TTACATATATGTATATATACACAATCCCCATACTTAATACGGGGATGTCAATTTTTTGTCCTTGGCGCCAAATTTCCTACTCTGACATTAAGCTTTCTTGGGGGTTCTGCACACGTATATGTCTTTATTTTTGCATTTTAAAAATGATGCATTATGCTAGACAGTCTTCTTCTTTGTATATTTGAGAACTGACTGACACAATACTGACACCTTGTGGGTCAGTGTGGCATTGTTACCGACCTTCTCAGAGTTAAACATTTCTGTGGTGTTTTCAATTGCTGACCTGTGAATTCCAGTGGCACTTGGGGCCCACAGGTGCAAAAGTGAATATTTTTTGCGGCCCTCTAGGTGGCCCTTTCTGCCCAAGTTTGGGCCACATCCCTGATGTTATTTATGACTGTAGTAGAACACGTCAGTAAACAAGAGTTGTGAGAACTCTTCACAGTGTTACTGTATTAACACACCTTGACTCCAGTTGTGTTCTTGTCTTGAGTTTGTTGCATGTCGATAAAATGTTATTGCTTTCACTTTACAAAGCATTAGATTATGTTGTAAATTCCAATTAAGAAGATTGAAACAAACCCCCAAAAATAATATCCGCACAAGAAGCAGAGATTGTCTTGCTTCCTTGAGCCAGAGTTAAGAACAGTTGATCTGTTTCCTACAGTATCCGACCGATTCCCTCTGTGGGACTGGAGCAGCCCTCTGTAATTACATCAACCACTCTCCTGTTGCTCTGGGTAATCGAGTTTTATTTTCAAAGACTTCCGGATCTGCAAATATCAGCTCTTCTCAGATCTTTCCCTCAACTTATGTCATCAGTTTACATCTGTCATCATGTGAGATGTTTTGAATACCTCAGTCCATCAGTGGTTGGCTGTCATACCTTCAGAGACAGGATGATGGAGAATTTGAAGAGAGATTTGTTAAAGTGATATACACTCTGCATATCATGCATCTGTGTCTTACAAATAAATCTGTTCTTTTCTTTACAGAAAATGTGTTTTTGCTGGAAACTGAACAACCCAAGGGTCTCCTGGTGTTTGGAGTCTTCACTTCCACGAGGTAAGAGCAGCGGCAGCAGAGAGGCCAACTGTAGCATTCCTGTAGGCCCCGGTGGTTTTCTTAATCACTGACTGGAGATCAGCGGGAGGGGATGTGCCTGTCAGCGGAGACTGTTACATTGAGTTGTCATGTGTCATGTTGCAGAACGGCATATTCCAGTGATGAGCCATCACTCACAGCATCCCAGCGGCTTCACCACATGGTGTCGGGTTTTATTATCTCTCCACTCATGCTTCCCAAAGAGTGTTTTGGAAACAATAAAATGCAGGACGATTGCACATATTCCAGATATAACAGAAGCAAGGGTTTTTAGAAGAATCAATGGTTTAAATAGTAAAAAAAATGTAAACAAAAACATGTAATGCCTAAAGGCTATTTCCACAATAGATTAAAGATTAAATTCCTTTTTTTTGTCATTGTGACGTTGTGATTCACACCACAGCGCACAACGAAATTTGGCCTCTGCATTTAACCCATCATCAAAGTGAGCAGTGGTCAGCTAATGAGCACCCGGGGAGCAGTGCATAGGGACAATACCATGCTCAGGGCATCTCAGCATTAACTTTGCGGTAGGGGGATTCGAACCGGGGACCTTGCGGACCCAAGTCTGCTTCCTTAACCACTAGGCCACCACTCCCTAGTTCCATTGTGCGTCAATATATGAGCAGGCCAGATTATCACACCTCTGTTTTCTTCTTCTTTTCCTTTCTTTTCCTACCTTTTTAAATGTGAAAAAGTTTGAATGCCACCAATTTTTTCACCTCAGCCTACCACACTGCACAAAACATGGATATGGAGCGGCTGCAGGACAGCTATGACAGACCGGACAGCCCATGTCTGCTAAGACATTTCCTTGTCCATACACTTTGTCATTGTCACCTCTTCTTTTCCTTGTCTTTTCCTTTTCCCTACATTACAATATATTTGGCAGACGTTTTATCCAAAGGGATTCTGACTACGGTTATCAGGTGTGTTGTCTACAGTTGGACAGTGTGAGAACAAGAACTGTGATTCGTACATTGTGAGCAGCAGACTGCCATGCACAAAACAGTGTACGCCCAGATTCAAAGCACTGTTTTAGTCAGTACACTGTCAAAGTTTGTGTAGATTCTCAATCTTCACAGATATGCAGATGCTGAGGCTCCCCTGTTGTCAGTTAGAACAGAAGAAGCCTCTTGGATGAAGAGGTGGAATGTCTTCAAGAAACCTTCTATGTCCAGTTGACCATGAAGTAACTAATTCTGGATACAATGTCATATTTATTGTTGTAGGAAGATTTGGGTTTCTATCAAGGAAACCAGGAGAAATAGTCAGGGAGAATAGATCAGCTCTGAAATTAAACTCTTAGGAGTTTTTATCCTTGTTATATTTGGCCAAAAAAACATTACCAACAATACCATTAGTGATACCAGGCATTAGAATGAAGAAGAAAAGGCTTAAGACCAGTTACATATTCATCCAAGCTTTTTTATCTAGAAACTATAAAAAAAAACCTTCAGATGTTACATTTCAATAATCCAGTGCTTCTCAATATTTTTCTGTTACCCCCCCCAGCAAGAAGAAAACAGTTTGTGCCCCCGTCCCCACCACCCACTCTCCACCGCAACTATAAATAACAGCATTTGTCTATAAAATAGTTCTAGCTACACCTCTGCATAACATCGTGTCCTTGTTAACATAAAGAAACAAAGAAAGAGATATAGTTCAACTTACAAGGATGTGCAATTACACTTTATTGTAGTACGGCGGAAAAAAGTTCCCCAGGGTCACACACGCCCCCCTCAGCATTGCACCGCATTACAACAGGGGGGCCCGCCCCACATTTTGAGAAGCACTGCAATAATCCAACACCCAGTCCAACCTGTTTTGACCTCTCCCTCCTGCAACGCTTCC
This sequence comes from Paraplagusia blochii, assembly GCA_016785265.1. Classification (NCBI taxonomy): domain Eukaryota; kingdom Metazoa; phylum Chordata; class Actinopteri; order Pleuronectiformes; family Cynoglossidae; genus Paraplagusia; species Paraplagusia blochii. The sequence goes on from JAFBJS010008590.1 coordinate 79,600, forward strand.
TTCTGTCCAGTAGATGGCCTCACACTTTCATATCTATATCTGCTTGAAACTTGAGTCCCATCCACCTGCTCACCTGTCATCTGAGCTTCCCTTCCTACTCACCCACCTGTTTCCAGTTTCCTCCTCTTCCATGCCAGTATCGTTGGATTCCAACAGCTTGTGGACAGTGTCCCACTGTGGACCTGCCTCCTGTTCTTGTGTCTCACTCTTCTTGCCATACCCTAGTTTCTTTCCCCTCATGTTATCACTTCCACTTCCATCGTATTAATCTCTGTTCAACCTGAGGTTTTTCAGGCCTCTGATAGACACGTTACAGATCAACCAGTCAAAAGATAAAAAGTCGTGGGCTGACTACCGCTCACAGTTCAAAGCCAAATCAAACTTTCTTTTCTTTGTTTAAACTTTTGGGTTTTCCTGTCATCACACAGTTTCTTCCTCCTTCTGTCAATGATAAACACTTTGTGGGTTTCCCATATTCATTTTTTTATGTCTTAAGCAGCGTTTTTCAGTGATTAGGCCAAACCACATGTTATACTAGAAGGAACAGCAAGTTCCACTCATGATCTTCAAACCCTCGGAAACAGTGATCTTACTATTGGCTCCCCGTGATTTCAGTTTAATGCCTGCCTCTGATTTTCCTCAGCTCCGTTTTTAAAGGCTCGGCCGTCTGTGTCTACAACATGGCCGACGTCCTCACGGTCTTCAACGGACCCTTTGCTCACAGAGAAGGACCCAATTTCCAGTGGACGGCATTCCAGGGACGAATTCCTTACCCTCGACCTGGAACTGTAAGACATTTACTGAATTTATTCTTTGACCAAGACCCCATTCCGGAGAGAAATTTGTGTTTGATGTGCAGTATAATATAGTAAAATTGGTAGCAATAGATAATCATCTTGAGATTAACTAATAAAGTTAAAGACAATTTTAGAAAAGTATTTTTATATTTATATATTGAAACATCAATAACTTATGACAGGACAAAAGTATAACTTAGTAGGAACAACATTTTGTAAAAAAAAAAAAAGTGTGAATCTAATTTTACACTAATAATTTGAGACCTAGTATAGATCCCTGAAGGACACCGTAAATAATTTCTAGTTTATTTGTAACTTCCACTGAAGGATTATTCATGTTTAATGTCCAAAGCAATACATAAACACAGTGTACATTATTTAAGTTGTTTCAGCATTTTTACATTAAAATATTGACATTAATGTTCAACACTCCTCCTCTTGTATGTTTTCAGTGCCCGGGTGGAGCCTTCACACCCGACATCCAAACTACGAAGGAGTTCCCTGACGACGTGGTTACCTTTGTGCGAAATCACCCAGTTATGTTCAACCCCATTTACCCAGTAGGGCGGCGACCACTGGTAGTTCGCACCAATGCTGACTACAGATACACGTCAGTGGCCGTGGACCAGGTGATGGCAGCAGATGGCAATTACCAAGTTCTCTTCCTGGGGACAGGTGAGAAGGGAACAATGTCCAGTCACTACTTCAATCAAACTTTGATCCATATTTTTATTCCAGATAAAAAGTGCAACATTCAGAATGTACTGTATATTGTTTATGATGATTATTGTGATTTCACCCCGACAAGTTTTATTTACAAAATGCTCAAAAGAGACACATGACTCGTCACTGTGGTTACATAAGTTTAGAACGATATCACCTCACCAGGGCTGTAATGACAACAAACAGATAACAGACAGCACAGTGGGTGTGGTAGATAAGTAAAAAAAAATCAATGGTGTCTCATTTTATCAGTTAACGACAAAGAAAAAAAAATATTCTTACATAAAAAATGCTATTCTTGTATCAAAACTTACCTTATGGATATATCGTAATATTCTTTTTGCAATAAAAAGATGATTAATTCTGCAAATATTTGACATTTCCTTTTTAACTGTTGTGAAAGTCAAACTTTCTTAGACTAATTTTTTCTAATTTTTTTCTTTTTTCTTTTACGATTTTTATATTTTTTTGTTTAGCTGCAGGGTTACTGGGCCCATTCATCCAATATTTAATTTGGCAGGAGAAATAAATCTGTTAATAGTCCGTATAGCCTTGGAATCAAGCACATCGGGGTGTAAATCATTCAGGTGTGTTTTTAAATAATGTTTGTATTCATCGTGAAGTCTCTGACACGTTTCTGGAAAATGAACGTCGACTCGTACAAAGTAAAAAGAAAAATTGAAAACACATGTTGCTCCGCATTCATCTCCACCTGCCTCTTTTTGTCTGCGTCTGAACAGAACAACACGCATCTGTTTTCTTATTATGCATGCATTTGTGCTTGTGCGCTATCATGTTTGCATGTGTTTGCATTCAGTAAGACGCTCTGGGACTCCTTTCCATCTTTATCCTGCAGCTGCTGGCGTTTTTGAGGCAGTGTTTTCTTGTTTCTCAGGGAAAAATCCAGCGCCTGTTCAACCGTATCTCGGCCAGAACTTGTGCCTTTTTCCTTTTTTTTTTTTTGTTACGAGGATGAGAAAGTCGCAGTTATCAGCCCCTTCCAGGGGCTGTTCCTGTGACTCCTTCTCCCCTAACTCCGGCTCTGACAAAGCTGCTTTGTTAACAATAGTTTTGTGGGGTTGAATTTGCACTTTCCGTGGCCTTCGTCCTCCCTTCTGCTGGCTTAAGAGCTCCAATTCCCACTCCTGCCACAGTTGATCTTGCTATGGAAACTGGTCACGGCTATCATGGCTAATTCAAAAGCAAACACTGGCAAAAGGAAAACAGACTCAGGGTTCATTTTTCAACAGCAGTCAGCTCTGCAGCTCTCTTTATGTGCATTTTTGTGAGTTTGTGTTACATCTAATGGCTCGTCTGTGTTCTGCTTCCAGACAAAGGTACAATACAGAAGGTGATCGTCCTGCCCAGCAATCACTCCCTGCAGGAAGATCTCATCCTGGAGGAGCTGGAAGTGTTTAAGGTCTGCTGCTTTTGTTGTTTTTTTAATTCCTTCTCTTTCACTTTCATCCTCTATGGCTGCCAAAAAAGCAAGGAAAAAAAAAGAGAAAAAGGAGGAGTATTCGTAGCCACATCACAAAGACTAGGGGCAGCCAGGCAGGGACAGGGTGATGTTGAAGAGATGGATGTTCTGCAGCGCTGAATGATGGGAAACATGCTCCGTGAAGAGTCTGAGGGCCTGACCGTGCTCAACCCGCTGCTCCGTTTTGGTTTTATCAGAGCAGAGATCAGTGAACGTGTGTTCAAGCTGTGATCACCAGTAAGAGGCCATGTCTGCTTTGATCTCCTGCTGAAAATGGAGAAGAAACAGACTAGAAAAAGATTAATCCGTGGCACTTCTTCCTCAATAAGTTAAAAACACATGCCAACAACACAAACCTTTGACCTAGTCAGAGACAACTGTGATAACCCATGAACTGCCATATAAACTTTTTATTTTTCTTGATAGTTTTATTATAGGATCACAAAAGGTCTGCGTTGCTGCTTCAAATGTCAGAACAGACAACAGTGGTTGAGAAATTAGCTTTTTAATCAGGCTATTTGATTGGACGTAAAATCGTTTTAGATGACAGTGGAATTTTATTCATTTCCATTAGCAATCTTCTAACCTAGATCATTTTTACCAGGGGCCAAACCAACGATACAATTTCCTGGAAAGGCCGGTTGTAAATGGAAGACTATAGATAGAATTGCTCCATAACATATTCAAACATTTTACTGCAGTTTATTATTATTTATTTACATAATTTGGCTTTGGCTAACTTTTAGCTTACGTGCAAGCTTTAAGGTTACAGTGCATAGCTGTTAGGTTTAAAGAACATGATTGGTATTTTTTGCTACCTCTTGACTTTTAGCTATCCTTAACATTTTCCTGCCATTTCGAGAGTTACATAATTACACTAAGTTGGCCACAATATTTTTTTAACTATACTTTTTTGTCAAGACTAATTGGTTTTGTCTAATTTTGATAATTTGGTATTTTCACTCTAGTTAATATAATTGTGGTAAACCTAATCTGTCTCACAACGGTCTAAACCAGAGGTGGGCAAATGTTTTGACTTGCGGGCCACAATTGGTCCCAGAAATGGACATGGGGCCAAGTCAAGATCACAAAGATGGCATGTATAAAATGCTAAAATGCTAAACTTCACATCATCTCTTGTGGAAATGCGGAAATTACTGAAAAGAGGTAGAATATAAAGATTATACAAAGAAATTATTATTTCAGACAAGGTTAGCGGGCCACATTGAAAAGCTTGACGGGCCCCGTCGGAGCCCCGGGCCTTAGTTTGTCTAAACATGTTTCTTATTGGTGGGTGAACAATCCAACCCTGGGTGAATTCTGCTTTTTTGCCTCTATCTGTACATTTTTCCACTCTAATGTATATTAGCAAACATTTTAGCTTTAAAAGTGTTTCTACACAATGTGCTCAACTTCTTGGCTTCAAGTTCGTGGTACTTTATTTAGGTTGGTGTCTATTTTCTAACGGATGTTTCTGGATTTAAGGGTGTTTTGTTATATATATTGTGCCATTTTTCACTGTGAGCAGGCAGGAGTGTGGACTAAAACGCTTCACATGTCCCAGTATTTACTTTGCAATTCATCTTGAGGCAATGAAACTGTTCGCTAGAAATGTCTGTGGATTTGTGGCAAAGAAAGGCTTCTGTCTAAACTGTTACTGCATATGTCATAAATATAATAGGCCATAAATCTTGGAAAGCACCTGTATAATATCAGGGAGTCGGGAGAGCAGGGCACAGGGCCCCCTCTGCCTGGGGTCTGCTAAGTGTTTTTTACACCCCTGCTACTTGGAGGTCACCAAAAGTCAATAGACACTCGTGTCGACCTTATACTGTAGTACCAGAAGTAAGTAAAATACCAGAATTGTGGCTTTTTAATGAGATATTGCCCACTAGGGGCATCAAAAACCATTTTGACAAGCTTATAAAACATTGTTCACTTCTTAAAAAAAAAAAAGATCATAAAAGTATTCTCATCTCATTTTCTTTTCTCCTTCCCAGGACAAAGCTCCCGTGACAAACCTTAGAATCTCCCCTAAAAAGGTAAGAATCCTTCACGTCTGGTCTCCGGATTATTTTAGTAGCAGTGTTTCGGGCTGTGATCCTTGATCCTTGTGTCTGGAAACAGAAATCCTCCCGTGCGTGAAAACGCTCCCAGAGGTTTTGGGAATAATAGGCCATAATTGTTTCAGCCGCTCCGTCTCATTTTCCCTGTCAGCCGTTCACTTATTAAGACAAACAGGGCAGCTGACATTTGAACTGTTTACTTTCACAGCAACAGCTGTACGTCAGCTCCGAGTTTGGGGTCTCGCAGGTCTCCCTGCACCGCTGCCACGCTTACGGGTCGGCCTGCGCCGACTGCTGCCTCGCCAGGGACCCCTACTGCGCCTGGGACGGCCTTAGCTGCTCCCGCTTCTATCCTTCCAACAAAAGGTGCGTAAAGAGTTCCAGTTTAAGACCAGCTCCAGCCCGATCTGTAAATTCGACACAATTTATTTTAGTGTCCACTGATGGTTTATCTTCTACCAGAGGACAGAAAGTATGCAGGGGCTTCAAGGCCCCTGAGCGGATTGTTTTAGTGGTAATAAGTGATGACAGGTGGAGATTAAAGAGTCCATTCATGGAGGCGGAGAAGTTAGGTGTTAAATAAACAAGAGCCCAGAGCAGATGTTTTAATATAATAGAGGAGTTCTTCTTTACTCTCAGTGAGGAGTGCCATTGTAGCAAGAGTACTTATGGAGCAGCCAAGGTTTTATAAACCAACATACTCTTGCACACTCACAATACTCTTCGTGGGTACACACAGAAATGTAGTGGTTACATTAATTTTTCCTTTGGGAATAAAGTATCACCTATCAATCTATATATCTGTCTGTCCATCCATCTGTCTATCTATACATCTATACATCTGTCTGTCTGTCTAGGATCTGGGTCAGCTTTGTTTTACACAGGGTTTATTTGCAGGGTAATGAAGCCACAATGAGCCATAAGTGGTCAGCGCTTTTTAGCCTAACAGCAGATTCATCACCAGTTCAAACCAGATGACAAAAAAAAATTGTATCTACCGTAATTTCCGGACTATAAGCCGCATGTGCCACATTCTTTTTGCGTTTTCCAAGATGAGGGTCAGTTTATGCTAATTTTATCCATGTACAAAGCGGGTTACCGTACGTTATACTTCTTCTTCTTCTGTGGAGTTTATTGGTGGTTGTGACTTTGTTGCGTCTTCCTCGACACCACCTGTCTCACTCTTACCTTTTATGTCGAGCAGTTAGAAAAAATGCATACATTAGCTGCATCTCTGCATAAGCCGCAGGGTTGAAATTGTGTGACAAAAGTTGCGGCTTATAGTCCAGAAATTACGGTACTTCTTTTCCTCTGTGTTGGGGCTGACGTGGCCCTTGAATTCCATTTGGCCCAGTGTTTTGGCCAAAAAAGTTCACCTCACTTTTTCTTCTTGTCCATAAATGGGCCATAGACAGGATCAAAGGGACACAAACGGGTTATTGTCAAACTATTCATCATTGTCCACTTCAGCAGTCTCCAGGACCACCACCTTAATCATACTGCACCATACCAGCCCCTGCTGAACCTTCCTGAGCTCAACCACCTTAAGGGGCGTTCGATCTTACCCAGGAGGTGAACCCTGTTGTTCCACTCCAACGTGAGACATTGACTCTGGGTCAAACCAGAACACTTTGGAGGCAGATATGAGTGTGTGGACATCCTTCCTCGTTCTCATTGTTGGAAGGACGTTTGTATGGATCTGTATGAGATGCAGTAAGGTGGACCCAACCTCCAAAAGTCACTGTAGGCACGTGATAGCAGCTCTTCAGCACTTAAGTTGAAGACCATGTCAGGTCTGATGGTTGACTCACAGACTCTAATCTATTCCATGTAATGTCTGAGAGATCCTGAATTCAAAGTGTTTCGTGGAGTTGGTCTCTGGCTGCTGTCATTGTCTAAAGTTAGATGATCTAATGAAATAATCTTTCTAATAGAGGCTGTTCTGCTTTGGCTGCTGACATATATAAACCCCTGCCTACTTGTTATGCAGCCTAAGTGAGTCATGTGGAGCCCACATGGACCTGCTGGCTGAGGAGCTGAGGAAAGAGCAGATCTGAAGCGTAACAAGACCATGGTGTTGGTGATGCTGCTGTTTTCAGCCTCAGTTCCTCAGTCCAGACAAAAACACAGTCTTGATTTCAGTGAATAAAACCTCCCAGGTTTTTGTCCAAGACCAGCTGGGTGTTTTGGACATTCTAGTCAGACGTCCAGGTCAAGTTTGGTTTGGTCGCAGGACAAGAGCTCAGGAAACTGCTGAGATTTGTTCTGTATCCACGCACAGATGTGTCGTCTGTTTACACACCAACCACAGATGGGTCGGATTTTTCCCATCCGTCCAGTGTCAGTGAGACGAGGACAGTTGATGTTATTGCGTGCCTTTCTGTGGATGTTTATACTGATTCCATTGTTTTTCTCTTCAGGAGAAGCAGAAGACAGGACATCATGCATGGAAACCCTCTCACTCAGTGCAGAGGATTCAACCTTAAAGGTAAAAAAAGGAATCAAACAGTGAAATCTTATTTTGAAATAGTGATAATTTTTTATTAACCAAGGTTGAAGCAGCAGGCTGTATTCTTTTTATTTATTCTTAACTAATCTTTTTGGTGCTTTTGTACATTGCATTCTAGTCTTAAAGATTTATAGTCAAATACTTAGTTATTTCCATTTTTACCTTTTTCCCATTTTTTTAATGGTTGTCAGTAATTATTCAGTTGTTTTAAAGTAAATTCACTCGTCACTCATTTTTTGGAGGACATTTTTTGAAGTCTGTTTTTACTTCCCTATTTTGAACGTCTTGCATTTTGTCTCCTATTAAAAACATGTCAAGTCATGCTTGAAAAATGCATCTAATTTTCTCATGTGTCAACAAGTTTACGTCAATAAGCATCTGTTATTTCCTTAAAAGTCTGGACAAAAAATACTTAGGGGTTATTAGGGGTTGATACTTTAAAACACCTCACGTTATTTTTTATATGTGCTACAAAAGCCTGGGTGGTTATTGTTAATCATAAATAAACAAATTACAGTTCTTTGTTTCATACTTGGGGGAGAAGAGAGTCAGCTAAGGTGAAGATTTACAGGACAGTTGTGAGACCAGCCATGATGGACGGATTAGAGACACTAGGAATGGGTGGAAGACAGGAGACAGAGCTGGAGGTGGAGGAGTTAAAGATGCTGAGATTCTCTTTAGGAGAGACAAGGATGGACAGGATCAGG
>JAFBJS010008590.1:95989-108944 GCA_016785265.1 Paraplagusia blochii
TGTATAAGAGTCACACCTCATTCCTGATCCTGTCCATCCTTGTCTCTTCTGAAGAGGAGCGCAGCATCTTTAACTCCTCCACCTCCAGTTCTGTCTCCTGTCTTCTACCTATTCCTAGTGTCTCTAGTCCATCCATCATGGCTGGTCTCACAACTGTCCTATAAACCTTTCCCTTTACCTTAGCTGACTCTCTTCTATCACAAATCACTGCTGAGTTTTCACTCAGAAAATCACTGAGTTGAGTCATGTTTGTTCTTGTAAAAATTAAAGTTTGGTACCTTTTAATTTTAAAGTACAGCACTGAAACAAAACATAAGCAGGATTGTCACTAAAAAAGTCAACAATTAGTTTTTTATTTGTGTTTTTAAAGACACTATTTCAGCAAACAATGTGAACATTTGTGCGATATACAGTAAGGTCCATGTTTGTTTCCTGTACCGGGTGTTACACACGTCTGTTCTTTCACCCAACCAGCAGTTTTCTATGGAACCCATGCATGCACAGAGTGAACCAAACTCTCTGGAACTCATGGGAATTAAAAAAAAAACATTAAAAAAACATTTTTGTTTTCCATTATTGCACACAAGGCACTGTCTTGAACACTGATAGATAAGAGGAAGTGCAAAACACAGATTACTGACTAATCCTAACCATAATCGGGTTGTAAAAGTTTATTTCTTGTACAGATTTTACCTTGGGGCAAGAGATAAGACGCTAAGACATCTAATCTTCCTTACAGATACAAGGTGGTATGTGAAGAAATACTAACTCCTGCAAAAAACATTATCATCTGGAGACACTAGAGTTACCTTGCTCAAGATATTTTGCTATCTAGAAGCTAATATTATTTTTATAAAAACAAAGGTATGTTTCTACATTTTAAATTAAGTGTCCAACATGTACAGAAGTGGAAACCTTGTGTACAGAATTAATAATTACACAACCACAACAAATTACATTGAAACAGTGGGTTTTGAAGACAATATTATAGATTGTAATTACTACTATATGTACTGTAATAGATTTGCATTAAGGTAATAAGGGAAATTGTCGTGAAGGGAATGAAAAGTATGGACTTTGAGGCCAATAAAGATGTTAAGCAATAGCGTTGAGATACTGCTTTAGATTGACAAAATAATTTGACAGACACAACCTCACTTAGAACATACTGTACATGTCTCAAGTACTCAGATAATACTGTACTTTTTGCAAATATATTTTTATCTTGCAGGATCGTCACAACATTTCTTGTAGGAAGTCAACCAACCAACTTCTTTGTCAGTATCTTCCCAGGTGGAGCCCATACAAAATTGCTGGCTGGGTTCTAACCCCCATCCCACCTCTAAGAGATCATTTCCACTTTCTCTCCTGTGAGAAATCCCTGATTGTGTTACAGTTACAGTGTTAGCACTTGAAATAAAACATTAAATCGGCCAAAAGAAAAAATAAAATCTTTAGCTTTACAAAAAAAAATAAAAAAATCACAGTTTTCATTGTTCTTATTGAAGGAAACAACGTTATAAATAACACTGCAATTACAAAAATGTGCAAGTCTTTCTCAAATACGTTTGTTTTCCAGTCACAGCGCCAACATATATGTTTACAGATCAACATATACGTTTACAATCACGACTTGTAGGTCATGTTGTTCTTCCGTCTCCTCACCACGCAGTAGCTGATGAGACTTAGGACAAACAGGACCAAACCCACGCCCAGCAGCACCTGCTGAACTGTCTCCAACATCTGGATGCGAGACGTGAGCTCCTTTTTAAACAAGTCGGCGGTTTCATCATCCAGCGTAGCCGTCTGGTTGCGAACGAGAAGGTAAAATAAGCAAGAGCACGGAATTGTCTAAAACGTGAGGATTGACGTAATGATCTCACCTCATTCAGCCAAAGAATTGGGAATATGGTGTAATCTTTGATTTTCTTGAGGACCCTGCAGCAGAAGAGTTGGTTTGCATTTCAGTACGTGTTTGTGATCTGTCCTTAATAATAACATGACATTTAGGGAGTTAAATGGGAATTGAATCAAAAGATTATCCATTCTAACTTGGTAATCTGTGCAGTTGGCTTAGCACTAATCTTAGCTTTTTTTTTTTGTAGCTCCCTTCAGAGTTTGCAGCAGTAGAACTTCCAATCCATTTTACTCCATTCCTCGTCTCTTACTCATTTCCTGTTGTGTAGCAGCACCATCTTCAATATCCTTTCTATCCAAAAGCTGAGACAAATGTTGGATCACAGAGTATGTGATTTGTCAAACCAACTAAAGCAAACTCAACATTGATCTTTCTTCAGGTTTTATTTGATCCTTATTAAATCCTTAGTACTTGTTGTTGGCTTTTGTCACTATTTTTGCGTCAAATCTTCTCCATTCAGCTGCTCTCTTTTTTATGGGTTGCCACAGTCAATAAACATTTTCCACCTTCCATCTCTTTACCTTCTTCTACTCTGACTCCAACTACCTCTATGTCCTCCCTCACAGCATCCATCAATGTCCTCTTTGTCTCCTACCTGGTAGCTCCATCTCTAGGATCATTCTTCTACCAATGTATCCACTGTCCCTCCTCTGAACATGTCCAAACCATCTCAATCTGTCTTCTCTGGCCTTCTCTCCAAACCTTCCTGTCTGTGTTGTCCCTCTAATCACCTCATTCCTAATCCTGTCCATTCTTGTCTCTCCTAAAGAGAATCTCAGCAACTTTAACTCTAACACACACCTGAAAAAAATTCCAATCCCCAAATTGCGACTAAAGTCAGGGTTAGGGTCATATGTATCGCAGACTTCTGTAACAATAAGCCATGATCATCCAACTTGCCTAGCCACCTGCTAGCCTCTTTCTAGTCTCCCACCTATTCCTAGTGTCTCTAATCCGTCCATCATGGCTGGTCTCCTAAAGAGAATCTCAGCAACTTTAACTCTAACACACACCTGAAAAAAATTCCAATCCCCAAATTGCGACTAAAGTCAGGGTTAGGGTCATATGTATCGCAGACTTCTGTAACAATAAGCCATGATCATCCAACTTGCCTAGCCACCTGCTAGCCTCTTTCTACAGACAATACAATGTCATCTGCAAACATCACAAACCCTCCTTTTAATACATCCATCCCTAAACCCCTGTCTTTAACTTGACACCTCACAATTTTCTTCTGTACCCCAGCTCTGTATACTGGTACTAATAAGGAAGGAAAGGAGAGGGAGTAAAACAAACTCCTTGACATTGTGATTCACTCCACTGCACACAACAAAATGTCACCTCTGTATTTAACCCATCACCAAAGTGAACAGTGGGCAGCTTTGAGCGCCCGGGGAAGGTGGGTGGTGATGGTGCCATGCTCAGTGGACCTGAGTGCAATCTTCCAGTCGGTTGAATGGAACCTAGAACCCCCTAAGACTACAGCCCGGTTCCTTCACCACTAGGCCACCACCGACTGAAAATTAGGGAAAGAAGATGCCATGGCCACGAATTGAACATGGGTCAACGGCTTGTAAGGCAGCTACGGTCACCACTACACCATCATCACGTACGTAGGTCATTTGGTAGTGGGACAGAATATACTTTTATCCTTTTACAGATTTACCGATAATGGACAGTGCAAGCCAATTAGTACTTGATCCAAACATGGTTTGGGATTATAGTTGTACAGCACATACAGTGCTACTTGCCGCACCACACTCTCATTCTTCACAGCCACTCCACACATCCACCAGAAAAGTTCTTAGAAACTAAGCTGTACTCACGTGATGTGCTTTGACGGCCCGTACGCCATGTTTATCTGAATCCTCTTTGCAAACCTCAGGGTGAATCCAGTTGTCTAATAGCAAAAAAAATATATTATTACTAGAGGGTTTTGTGATCAAGTTATCTAAAAGGTGATAAAGAAGTATTGCTTACAGGTTCCACATCTAGGAATGTGTTATGATGTTCCTCACTGGGACTGATCCCTAAAATGCTCTGATGAAGGTCTTGACTGCCGTAAAGGAAGTGCGGCAGAGAGATATAGATCGGTTGTCCTGTTCAGATGGCAAGGAAACAGGGACAGACAACTCATCAAAACAGTGATTTCAGGGTGTCCTAATGAGTGACGGTTGGTGCAAACGACACACCAACCATTTTGACATGAGCTGATGTCTAGAACTCCAGCCATTGTGCAGTTCTTGGTAGTCTTTGGGTTCCTGCAGAAGCACTTGTTGTTGGGGTTGACCGTGGGGGAGGCCAGGGTTGATTTCTGGAGGTTGAAACGGTAAACCTCGATGCCTTTCAGGTTGTGGCTCTCTGAAAAGCTCGCAGACACAGACCTGGGGACAAAATGAGACACTGAGAATCTCCAACGTGTCTGTCTTCACCATAACCAAGGATGATCAATCCAAACTGACTTCCACTTGAATGTGTTTTGACGCTGTGAAGCTATGACCCCTAGTGGTTGCTGAAAGAAATGAACTCTGGTCACCTGGTCTGTACGCACTCTGATAAATTCTATTGCCCTTGACACGTCGCGTTTAGAAATCGGTTCCAAACTAGATAAGATCTAGTTGCCCTCCAGAGATTAAACCAGTTTACTACCTGCAGATATCTGACGAGAAGAAAAAGATTGGCTCCTTTTTATTCACAAAGGGAGGGAAGGAAGCGGCATCTGAGAAAGACAAGAGAAGAGATACATGCAGTATGGTTTTAGATGCCAAGATAATACCAGGTACACTTTGTTTTTTACAAAAAGAAACCAGGAACAAATTATTAAAGTAAGGATATACCTGTTCCATTAATCATGTCACAGTATTTGTCATCCCAGAAAGGCAAGCTCCTGTAGGGCAGAGATAAATGGGAACACACTGATAAAATAAAAAATGTAAAATATATCACATTTATTTGTATCCTTAGTATAAGTTATATCCAAAATCTGGCTTGAGGTCCTAATTATGACACACAGGAATGTTAATTATGGCCATTATTTCTCAAGAATGAATTATGGATTGCGACCACTTTGCTTGCTATGTTTACAATAGTATTTACATCACCCCTTTGAAACTGATGGTCATTTTAACATTTGGAATTTTCACCCTTGTGATTCATTGGCTAACTATAACTCCCAACTATTTTAGCGGTGTCAACTAACTTAGACAAATTTTGTTATTTTCTTGAACTGGTTTCTTCAGGTTTAAGTTTAAGTTGTTTTGGCCCATTCTCACAAATAAATTTATAAATTTATTAATCTATCTGTCTATCTAATTTATAGATTTAAGACCCATTAAGCATTTTATTATAATTTTGCTTAAAATATTTATGTTATTGTCATTTTTCAGCTACACTCCACAGTTGCCAGTTTTGTTTTCACACTAGTGCTGAGGTATTGTCCTGCTTTTTGAAGATATCTTTTTTTTTTTGTTTTTTTTACTCCTAGCCCTATTCTGTCAGCTGGACACTTTTGCTTTGTTATTTGCTGATAAATGTTCACTCTTGGCCATGTTGTGTTTTTTTTTTTATCATGCCTTGGATTCAAAAGCAGTAAAGTTTTATTTCATGGCTTCGGACTTACGTGTTTCCTCGCCATCGGTCAATGACTCCTACTTTGGAGATGTCTCCTTTTCCATTGAAGACAGTGTAGGGCCCATCGTAGGTGCTGTTGTACTATCAAGGGAAAATCATTGCACTTTAGTCATTTCTAATGTCGCCTTGTTCAAATATCTCTAACTTCAACAATAAATATTCTAACCATTCACTTTAAATGTACTCACACTTGAAAACACACCCACTGTCATCGTGAACATAGGGTCTTTGTAGCCCCACAACATTTCCTTGACTGTTCGGTGCTGAAATAATGATGAGTTGGTGTTTTTTATCTTGCTGTTCAGGAAAGGGTGAAAAAACACTGGGAGCAGTGAATAGCCTCCCTGTCAATGAAGGACAGAATAAATGTACAGTACATGTTATTTATTCATGAGAGGAAGTAACAGATCCTTTATCAGATTAGGGATAAAATTATACAACTTCTATGAACATCAGTGTCTTAAAACCCAAAGATATAGCTTGGTTTATTGCATAGATACAACATAAACTTCTGATAAAATATAAAGACAGTGACGCTGATAACAGTCAGTGTTCTTGAGTTAAGCCTCTTAGAGGAATTACTTTTTTTTATTTTTAATCAGGCTAGGGCTAGTTGCTTAAATTCTAGATAAGGACCGTGCTTAATTTGCAATATTGTTAAATGCATCACAGACACGTTATATTTCCATTAGTTGATCAGCTCTAGTAGATAAAATATGTGAGAAATTTGCTGAACTAATTAGTTGTTAAAACCTAATTAGTTCCTACTTTTAGGGAAATGTGTCCATTGCTTGGCATTGATCCTGGAGACAATGTATAAAAAATATGTGAAATATCACAGACTAAAAATATCCCCCCTTTGTGAGTTTTTAAAACCTTAGCACCAGGCGTCTCTCTGTCACACCTGCTGCCCGCTTGTTATATGGTTCAACAATTAGCTTCCTTCATAAGGAGAGTGAGACTTATTTTGCTGCAGGAGACAAACAAAAAATACTATCAACGTCGTCTCCCAGTGGATTAACCCAGAATGACAGAACACTAGATGGATGGATGGATGGATGGATGGCTAGATGGCTAGATGGCTAGATAGATAGATAGATAGATAGATAGATAGATAGATAGATAGATAGATAGATAGATAGATAGATAGATATTAGTTCATGGAACAGAACACTACTTCTGTGAGAGGGTCTTGCCTGTGTGACCGAGTGATTACCAGGACGTAGTTACAGCTACACCCCACCAGGGGGCCTTTTTTGAGTCCTATAAATATCGGCTTGTTTTTATTTATGCAGCAGTTGCAGCAGTCTTCAAATCACACTGTCCAATGTGGGTCGGGACATTTTAATTTTGTTGATATCAAGTTTATATCTATTTTGTAATGCATAATCTTGTTTACTCCAAAAATAACTTGCAAACTTCCAAACAACAATGGCAACTGGTCATAGTAGGTTTCTGAAGAAGCCTCTTGGACCAGAGGGGAAACATCTTAAAGAAACCTACCTTGTCCATTAACCCTTGAAGTAACTATTATATATTTTAGATCCTATGACCTGGATGACTGAGAACCTACACATGTCGGAGTTTGCATTAATCTGACCAAGGAGTAAAGCAGAAAGTGCTATCAACGGATGACCACCAGTTCTGTGAGAAAAGTCTTGCCTGTGTGAATGAGTGATTGTAGTTACAGCTACAGCCCACCAGGGGCCAAGTTGACTTATTGACATATAAGTCTGTTTTAAATGTTATCCTGTCGATTCCTAGAAAATGTCTCTAGCGATTATTTTTCATTCTGTTGAAATCAAGTTTAAGAAAATTTTGCTATGCAGAATCATGTTTTTAGCAAGAAAAGTTGCCAACAACGGCAAATGGACGTAGTTGGTTTCTGTATAATTTGGGAGGTAAAAAATTCTCCAAGAAACCTATTATGTCCAGTAACCCTCAGAGGGACTATTTTGGATTAAATGACCTGGATGACTAAGAATCCACACAGCCATTATCTTATTTAGCGGTTAAATGACTTTCTGTGGATGGAAGATACGAGCAGAAATCTGGTTGTATGTAAATCCAAACAGTGTTCAGTGAAAGATTGTTGCTCGAAACATTTTCACCGCACACACTCAGTAGTGAAACCTATCCTCTAATAACACTTCCCAGCTTGATCTGTCACTGCCTCGCATTTTGAATCAAATCGGAAATCACCGCACAGTGGGGTGACACTCACTTACAGCCACAGCCAGGTTAAGGGAGGTGACTTTGTCGTCCTCGGGTCCCACTGACATGGACGGCTCAAATATGGCACCCATAGGCAGGAGGTAGGAGACTGTTTCATGTGAGGTGAATGTGATGTTCTCTTTGGGGAGAAATCTCGTCCTGGGTTGGAAAAGTCAAGGTCACATTTGTCGCCAGGAGACTATTTTGGACAATAATCATCCCCACATTTCACAGACGAGGGAAAGATCCAAGGTCTTTTACCTGTAGGTGTACGGCCCCTTCTCCAGGACCACTGGCTTTGCTCCATGCTGAATGACCTCGATGGGGTTTTTCACGTCCATGAACCAGAACTGCCTGTACACCGTCGCCCCTGTGGTAACCCAGTTGTCGTACGCCGTCGTGCCAGGCTCGATGACGGCTTCCTAAACCCCACGGAAACAGTCTATTTTTAAACCCGCTTCAGAGCTGACACTTGGCCAGCTGCCCCTTTGATACATTACATTCTATGATCAAAATATTTCTGCTTTTTAAAAGATCAGGGAATCTGTTCATCTGGTGACTCAAGAGAGCAGTGACAGCCTCTCGGATCACCTTTCTCTCTTCCCGTCTCTCTTCACTTGATCTCAGCACAAACAATCAGAGAAAAACAGAAATACCCAGGGTGAAACTAATCACTGTACCTTCTTCACCGTTTCCTCAATGATGTTGTTACCCACTGGGATGAGGACACCTCCGAGGACGGCCAGCACAGCCCCGACCACAGCTGCGGATATGAATCCACGCTCCTTGTTACAGCAGCACATGGTTGTTTGCTTGTTTTTTTCTCCCTTCGTCTGATTTTTCTGCGTCTCCCTGGCAGCCTGCTCTCCTTCTGAGTCTGTTATTAGTCTCTCGTACTGATCGTGCAGCCTGTCTGCGTTGGTGAGGCAGCACAGAAGGATTGTACCTTCATAGGAGCTGATGGAGCAGCCTAGGGCCAGGTAAAGGTACAGACACCTCTGTTGGAGGAGGGTCACATACAGTATAAACTAGGTGGCAAAGGGAGGAGGGCTGGTTCAAAGTTCACAGCTACTCCACGTATCAGCCCGTTATTGTATTACAGACTGTGGTGATAACAACAGCAATTTTTGGATTGTTTTGTACAGAAAAAAAATAAAAATAAACTGAAGACAAGGTGTCTCGTCCACAAATTTGGACATTTTTGCGAATTGAATCTTGATTTTTGGTGACTTGTTTTTTTTTAAATCCTTTTCCACTTATCTGTTATTGTCTCTTATCTTTTTTAATAACTCCTTTTTTACAACTCCCCTTTCAAGTACAAGTGAAAAAAACAAACCAGGGACTATTGTGGAATCAACATTTTTCCAAGTCATTCTTTGATTTGCCCCTCAGATCATTAAAGTATCCGTCCGTCCGTCTGTCCGTCCGTCTATCTATCTATCTATCCAATAGCAGAGGAATTTAAGTAACTCTGTGTGAAAAAAAAAACGCTTGTTCAACCATCAGTCCTTGGGACAGTGGGATGGATGTGGTGACCTGGTGGTTAGGAGCAGGATTGGGGTCTGGAGGGTTCCAGGTTTAAGTCCACCAACTGCCAAGTTACCACTGAGGTCCACTGGGCATGGCACCTTCCCCAGTCACTGGTCACTGGGCGAATCGCAACGACACAATGATAAGAAGTTTACTTCCCTTTCCTTATCTACAGTGGTCAGTGTTAAGAAGATGAGGACAGTCCTTCTCTCAGAGATACTGTATTTCCACTAATGTGATTGTTATTTTTAGTAGAACATGGAGGTCATTATTCTGGTGTCATTTCACCAGATCCACTGAAATAATGCTCGTGGCGCCTATTTGTTCTGATCATTGGATTTTTTACTTCATTTCAAGCTTACATTTCTTGTTACAGTCCTGTTGCTACCAGACAAAAGGTGGCATTTTCAAACAACTACTTATATACAGTAATACAATGATAATTTATATGCATTTTGATATTGTAACAGTTCACTTTGCACTTGCATTCTGAGGTACGAGGTCGACTGATAATGGCTGAGTTTATACAAATGGTGAGTTTACTCACTGGCATTAAAGAAACACTAACAAATCAAGGGTCAGTTGGCATATAGAATTTTTATTTACACAAAATAATAAAGTGAAAACCAAAGTAATATGCTGTAGATCTGAATGAATATTTTTTTTATAAATACTTTAAAGTTTCCATAGTTAAATGTGTCAACATTAAAAATCACAGAAAAAATATCAATGGAAATCAAACGTATTCAACCCATGGAGGTCTGGATTTGAAGTTATACTCAAAATAAAAGTGGAAAAATACACTACAAATTAATCCAACTTTGATGTAACGTCCTTTAAACATGTCAAAATGATGCTCAGTAGTGTGTGTGTGGCCTCCATGTGCCTGTAGGACCCCCCTACAACGCCTTGACACGCTCCTGATGAGTTGACGGATGTTCTCCTGAGGAATCTCCTCACAGACCTGGACTAAGGCATCCATTAACTGCTGGACAGTCTGTGACGCAACTTGGCGTTGGTGGACAGAGAGAGACATGATGTCCCAGATGTGCTGAATTGGATTCAGGTCTGGGGAATGGGTGGGCCAGTCCATGACATCAATAACTTCATGTTGCAAGACACACTCCAGCCACGTGAGGTCTAGCATTGTCTTGCATTAGGAGGAACCCAGGGCCAACAGCACCAGAATATGGTCTCACAAGGGGTCTGAGGACCTCATCTCGGTACCTAATGGCAGTCAGGCTACCTCTGGCGAGCACAAATGCCACACAACACCATTACTGACCCAATGCCAAACCAGTCATGCTGGAGGATGTTGCAGGCAGCAGAACGGTGTCCACGGCGTCTCCAGACTCTGTCATGTCTGTCACATGTGCTAAGCGTGAACCTTCTTTCATCTGTGAAGAGCACTGGGCGCCAGTGGTGAATTTGCCAATCTTGGTGTTCTCTGGCAAATGCCAAACGTCCTGTTTGGTCTTGGGCTTTGAGCCCAACGCCCCCTGTGGACGTCAGCCCCATATACCGCCCTCAGGGAGGCTGTTTTTGGCTGCTTGTGCAGACACATGCACATTTGTGACCTGCTGGAGCTCTTTTTGCAGGACTCTGGTAGTACTCCTCCTGTACCTGAAGGAGGTAACGGTCCTACTGCTGGGTTGTTGTCCTCCCACGGCCTCCTCCACGTCATCTGATGTACTGGCCGGTCTCCTGGTGGCGCCTCCATGCACTGGACACAACGCTGACGGACACAGCAAACCTTCTTGTCACAGCTCACATTGATGTGTCATCCTGGATGAGCTGCCCTAGCTGAGCCACTTGTGTGGGTTTTAGACTTTGTCTCATGTTACCACGAGAGTGAAAGCACCACCAGCATTCAAAAGACAGAAAGCATCAGAACTGGGAAGTGGACTGTGGTCTCCACCTGCAGAACAACTGCTTTCTTGGGTGTAGCTTGCCAGTTTCCAGCTGCCAGTTTCCAGCTGAGAAATTGATTGTCAATCTGTGCTGCTGGACAATTTGATTTCACTAGTGTGGTCGACTTGAAGTTTCATTTTCTTTGACCACAGAGTGACCCACTTGGTTTGACCAGAGTGAAACACACTGAGGTGTGTGTCCTCCATTTGAATAGAGCGAACTTGACTCATCGCAGATGTCATTCGTCACAGTTCTGTAGAAACATTACTTCATAAACTGACCTTCAAAGTTAAAAAGTAATAGCGATGATAAAAGATTTTTATGAAGAATTTACTTTGTAAATCACTTCAATATGTGTTAGACCATGTCTTCAATTTAGAGACAATACTTTTTCAGACAACATTAGATGTTAGATTTACAGATGTTTCGCTACACGAAGGTTTGACGTCAGAGAAAATGTCTTTTATTGCATTGTTAATCAAGAATATGGGACATAAAATGTCACTGACTCTTATTTTATAGTTTCAACCTTTAAGCGTAGCATTTAGAGGTTTGAGGAAACTGTGTAGTAACCACACAATAATATAGTGTAATATACATCAATCTTGATTTATATTGTTATTGCTTATCATTATAGTATAATATTTCTATATACACTATATATCTAACACCATATTCTATACTCTAAGTGGGAGAGGTAGTTGGAGTTAGAATTGAGGATACAGAGGAGAGGGGAATTCCATCAATTAATTTTCCAACAATTACAGCTACAGCCCACCACTGGCCCCTGGTGGGCTGTAGCTGTAACTACAATCACTCGGTCACACAGGCAAGACCCTTCTCTCAGAACTGATGTTCATCCAGTCCGGAGTTAATCCATGAGGAACGAGGTTGATAGCACTTTTTGCTTTACTCCTGGGCCAGATTAATGTAAACTCCAATCCACTCTATGTCATCTTTCGCTAAACACGACATGTGTAGGTTCTCAGTCATCCAGGTCTTTGACTCTAAAATATACAATAGATACTTCGAGGGTTACCAGACAAAGTAGGTTACCCTCTGGTCCAAGTGGCTTCTTCAGAAACCTACTATGTCCAGTTGCTATTATTGTTTTTCATGTTTGCAAGTTATTTTTGGAGTAAACAAGATTCTGCATCACAAACTCGACATAAACTTGATTTCAACAAAATTAAAATGTCCCAACCCACATTGGACAGTGTGATTGGAAGACTGCTGCAACTGCTGCATAAATAAAAATAAGCTGATATTTATAGGACTCAAAAAAGCCCCCTAGTGGGGTGTAGCTGTAACTACTATTATTTTCTATCTATCTATCTATCTATCTACAACCTTCAGCTGAACACTTCAAAAACAAAAGAACTGATTCAGATGTGTATAAGAGACAGGTGGACGTCAGCCCCATACACCGCCCTCAGGGAGGCTGTTTTTGGCTGTTTGTGCAGACACATGCACATTTGTGACCTGCTCGAGCTCATTTTGCAGGACTCTGGTAGTACTCCTCCTGTACCTGAAGGAGGTAACTGTCCTACTGCTGGGTTGTTGTCCTCCCACGGCCTCCTCCACGTCATCTGATGTACTGGCCGGTCTCCTGGTGGCGCCTCCATGCACTGGACACAACGCTGACGGACACAGCAAACCTTCTTGTCACAGCTCACATTGATGTGTCATCCTGGATGAGCTGCCCTAGCTGAGCCACTTGTGTGGGTTTTAGACCTGTCTCTTATACACATC
>JAFBJS010008590.1:108976-129191 GCA_016785265.1 Paraplagusia blochii
CTGTGTATTCCATTTACTTTCTCACCTCTGTACTGGTTGATTTTTGTTTAACTTTGTGTTTTGATACCAAGTGAGGAGCGCTCAAATTTCGTTGTACACTGTACAAGGACAATAAAGGCTATTCTATTCTATTCTATTCTATCTATCTATCTATCTATCTATCTATCTATCTGTCTGTCTGTCTGTCTGTCTGTCTGTCTGTCTATCAAACGAGGCATACACCGTGACGTTAAAGATATTATTTACGGGGTTAAAGGACGTAGTGATCGCTATAGTCCTCCGTGTTCTTATTAATCATATTATATAACAAACATAACAAAAAGCCCACAAGGTGGCAGCAAAGCAAGTGAATGTGGTAGACGTGAAAGTCGCTCAATTGGACGGAATTGTTTTTAGTGAATTTACGGGTCAAGAAATTTCGTGTGTTTTAAATAAATGCCGAGTAAAAACACGGAGTAAAAACGGTGATATTTTGACAAAGTATTAAAGAAAGATTCTCCTGACCGAAAGAATTGTGTTTATATCATATGACTTACTGTATTTCAACCGTTTGTTATTTGTTGTTTGTTATTTGTGAATCAAATTAATATTTGACCATTGTTTTCTTTTCTTAGTGCCACAAATATCATAGTGGAAGAAAAAATCTTTTTTGTATTAATTATTTTAACCATCGAAACCTAGTAATCGTCAGCATTCACTTTATATGCGCTTCACGTTTGCGTAACATGACCACAGGATGGCAGCACCACCATTCTACTGACTATTTACAAAGGAGGAAGAGAAGAATTGCTTGTCTTTTCTTTTGCCACCTGACTGTTAATATGAAGAGTCAAGTGTCCGCCTCATGTCTCTGTTTATATAAACAGGGGATCCAGTCAAACAGTGACAGTTTCACCTGGATGACTGCACTGTTTGTCCTGCAACTACACCTGGGTTTGTATTTTGTGGCGGATACACAGCGGCTCTACACACACACACACACACACACACACACACACACAGACACACACATCCTGCGTATCCACCAGCTGCTTTAACATTGCAGTTTTCAATAGTAACTTGGTTTCAGGGATATAATTGTTTACTATTTCTCAGACTTGCTGTCTAGCAACAAGACCAAAGAACAATTATCCACAAAACATCTCGAGCAAATAAAAATGTAGTTTCATACTGTGATTCTTAACCTATGGGTTGGTACTCATATCTTGGTGACTTACACCAATAAATGGCTGAAAAAAATAGAAAATAGTGCCACCTCTCACCAGAGACCAGGCTGTAACTTGGGGCCCCAGCCACTAGAGGGCAAAAACTATTTTTTGGCTTCATGCACCGATATCTTTCTTGGAGCCCCAGGGAACCCAGTATCAACTCTGAATCTTGCACATTTGGGCTGCAAAGGCCATGTTCTCTCAACTGGAGACATGGAGTTACCCGGAAGAAGCTCAGCTACAATGCCAATTTTGACCATGGGGTAGCAGTAATACATGTATATTTGCGTATAATTCGTATTGCGTATAACTTAAATTTAACCCATAAATCGAGTATTTGGCTTTAACTTTTTGTCGATGTTGAACATGCAGATATTAACCACATTATTTCCAATTCTGATGTTAACAGATATCAAAATATGCAGCCATTTACTCCAAAACTGAAGTAAACTTCTCGTTACCCAACATGTGATTCCAACAAATTTGCCAAAACACAGACATTAGGTCTGATAATGATCTTACATAATAATGCTAATATTATTGCACATCATCAGACATCCTTGTCTGTGCGTTAATAACATTACACGTATTTTTTCACAATAAAACCTAGACGGAGTTTAAACAGTTTTTGCACAAGATTAATACAAAGAATAAAAACACAAGGATAAATAATATGTTTGGTCATAAATGCTGATAAAGGAAAAATGTTTATGTTAATCTCCTCACCCTGTGGTGATTTCAATGAGATATAGGAGCATTGCCTCCTTTGTCCTACGCGTATGGTCTGTGCCTCCTGTTATCTGAGCCTGGCTGACAGAGATGGAATAAGCACTGTGTGAGAACACAAAGGTCGCTGTGGACCATTTGCATTTTGCCGAAAATAACAACCGTATTTAAAATACTGTTTTGCAGGAAAGCTGTGTGAGTGTGTTCATGTGAAAATGTTTTTTTTTTTTGTTTTTTTTTAAATATCACGCCGACAGTTGACTTTGGAGAGTCACACTTGACTTTGTTGCTGCATGCTGAATTATTTAACCAACAAACAATGGTCACCTAGCTGCAGCACAGTCACAGCTGGGGGTTTACTTTCACAGGGACAAAACATCACAGTGCTGTGGACAGGGAGGGACTGAGGCCTGATATCTGTGATAAAATTTGGATAAAACACATGGAATGCATTTTAAGAATTTCAAAATAATAGTAATTTTTAAGAAATGTTTATTTTGTAAGAAAAAGACAAAATAAAGTAACATGTGTTATGTACACTTCTACTTATTATTAAATAATTAATTATCATTGAATTATTATGCTATTAGGGCTGTCCATTTTATTCCAAAATTTGTTACCTCGAGAGGAACTAGACATAGTAGGTTCTTGAAGACATTTCACCTCTCATCCAAGAGACTTCTTCAGTCTATTTTATTGTTGCCTTAATGCAGATGGAGATAATTGAACATTATAGAAAGTTTTGTTGTATGGATAGCGAGAAGACAGGAGACAAAGCTGGAGGTGGCAGAATTACAGATGCTGAGGTTCTCTTTAGGAGAGACAAGGATGGACAGGATCAGGAACAAGGTGATTAGAGGGACAACACAGACAGGAAGGTTTGGAGGAAAAGCTAGAGAAGACAGATTAAGATGGTTTGGACATGATCAGAGGAGGGACAGAGATTATATTGGTAGAAGAATGATCCTAAAGATGCAGCTACCAGGTAGGAGACGAGGTGGAGATTGATGGATGCAGTGGGAGAGGACATGGAGGTAGTTGGACTTACAGTAGAAAAGACAGAGGACAGGGGGAGATGGAAATTGTTGACTTGCTGTGACAACGCCTGAGAGATGGGACAAGCGGAAAGGAAATGAAGATGACGAAGTTTTGTTATATAAGGTTATAGGACGTTTTGTGGACATTCTTGGGGTCTCTGACATTATACTTACGTCTTTCGTACATTTAATGATGGTAATTTAGCGATGTTCCTGAACGTTAGAACGACTTCCTTTTTTAATACAAATTAGTTTTATTTTGAAATTTACCAGACGTTATGTCGCTGCTGCTTATCGATCACTTGACGCTGCTTCTGCTGCTGCTGCCTGCGGTCAGTTCAGTCAGAGCAGCTCTCACACAAGTAAAGAGTCACAGCTGCAACGAATGGAGGCGAACGGGTGGAAGACGCATCTCCGAGGACTGTGTTCGTTATTTAAATAGCCACCAAAACGGATGTCTTGATCTAAAGACATTTTATCCCCAACGTTGATTTGTCTTCGTCCGCAACAGTCGTAATTGAACCTCCCTTTTCTTCCTTTTTTCCCCCTTTTTTGCCTCCCTGACGAAATCGACTGTCGTTCAAAAAGGGCGTGTGAGCGCG
This sequence comes from Paraplagusia blochii, assembly GCA_016785265.1. Classification (NCBI taxonomy): domain Eukaryota; kingdom Metazoa; phylum Chordata; class Actinopteri; order Pleuronectiformes; family Cynoglossidae; genus Paraplagusia; species Paraplagusia blochii. The sequence continues at coordinate 112,550 of JAFBJS010008590.1, forward strand.
GAGTGACGGGCAGTTCGAACCGTTTCATGAGGAGATTTTAGAGGTTTGTTTTTCTGATTTTATAACAAAGATACCTCTCCTGCCGGAGGGAGAGAGACAGAGAGTCCAGGATGGGATGCACACTGAGCACCGAGGACAAGGCGGCGGTGGAACGCAGTAAAATGATCGACAGGAATCTGCGGGACGACGGAGAGAAGGCGGCCCGGGAGGTGAAGCTGCTGCTGCTGGGTAAACGAGGGGAGATGGGCGGCAGGGGAACCGGGGGGCTCTGGTGTCGGTGGTTGATGAACTTTGGTCTGTGTTCGTATTCGTGGGCTTTGGATTTTTGTTTGTTAAAAAGACGAAAGAAAAAATTAGTGTTGGTTAATGGCATTGGTTCTAATGGTCATTTTTCGAAGGCGGTGTCAGCTGTAGAGTTTCAATTCCGCATCGTTAGCACACTCGCATCCTGGAGCCTTAGCTTCAGCTGTCAGCTCCGGCTGCAACTTCCTCCAACCAAAGAAAAGGATACCGTTATTACCGTTATCTTGATCAACTCAGATAACATCGCTTTAACTCGAAATTTTAACCAAATGTTGACATTTTAGGGCAAATTATGACAAAATAATTCTACGCAAATTTTCCTGTTTGAGATATTGTTGGAAGAAGTATCATTTGACTCGAGTAGCATCTCGGTATTTCATGTGGTCATTAAAAAAATTATTTAACGTCAAATAAATTAAAATGACTACTTGTAGATAGTTCGACCAGTAGGCGGCGACAAAGCAACCAAAACGATTTGCTCAGAAACAGAGAAGAAGAAAATGTAGCGTCGATGTGTGACACCAGGAATAGCGTAAATCAGATGAACTCTCTGTTAGGAAACCCTTTTTAGGAAGAATGACTCTCTCTCAAACATACATGTTTTATTAACCATAAATTAATTTATAAAACAAATACGTTAATAATTCCAAACTAGTCGCTGTCTTTATCGAGTGGTAATTCAGTGATTTAAATTTGACACGCAGCAGCTGGATGTGTGCAGCTTTACCATAACAATGGAGCTTGTGCTATATTTTACCACAAGAGGCCTGGGCTGTCAACATGGCTGTCTAGTCTCCAAGGTTAAAAATACTATCTCCAGTAGATATATGGCTTAACTTTTTAATTTACTGTTTTTAAATGCAGTTCTATTGGATTAAACTTGTGGACCAGGCCACTGCAAGTTATTTCCCGTAGTGAGAAAAGGAGAACACAATATGTCTATTCTACCCAACCCTTTCTATGAAAAACCAGTTTTGTCCGTTGAAAATGTGGTTATCTGTTTTCTGTTAATAACCCCATATTTATTAGTGCACTCTTAGTGGGACGAAGACAATGTGATTCAAGGCCTGGAAGTATACAACTATATACAACTTTCATATGTAGGAATGAATCCTTTTCATTTATTTATTTTCCTTATTCTTTGCGGTGGTTTTGTTTGTTTGGGAGGACTGAAGTATTCTTAACTTCTTCCTACTTCTTGAGGAGTATTGCTCAAAGCCCATGTTTAATCAAATAATCTGCACAGCATGGCTCGTGCATAAGATCTTGGTCTTCTTCTCCTTTCGGCTTGACTTTTTCTTTCAGGGGTTGCCACAGCGAGTCAAAAATTTCCATTTCACTCCATCCATTTCGTTGTCTCGCATCTTTGACTCGGCCATGATATATTATATGACAATACAGTAGACCCTACAACTATCCAACGGCCATTTTGATGGACGTAAAGCTGGTTAGGGTTATTGAAGTAAAGCACGTTTTGACTTAAGACATCAACATTTCAGTTAGAGAACTCAGTCAACGATTACGACTTGAAAATGGAATTTTTATATTTGTTTTTTGGTCAAGGAATCATAATACACAAGTCAGCACTGCTGACCTTAAATAAACAGCCAGGGTTGTGACAGCCGCTGTGAGCTGACGCTGGTGACGGACCCTAATGACCCTCTTAGCAAAGGCCAGTTTTAATCTAACATTTATCTTCTCTTCACATTTGAATGGTGTACATAGGAATCCACCTAGCTTATGTTGCTAGTGGTCGTACTTATGCATGTCAACATTCAGTACCAGTTCTTTTGGGCTGTCAGTTTCAATCGCTGATACTTAGTTGGGGTATAAGTCGTAGCTGAAAGGGCATTTCAAGGCATATGTCGGAGAAACTAAAGTAAACATTCTTCGCATTGTAGTTTGGTATATTTTAAAGCGTATTGAGCCGTTGCATGTCTGCAATAATTTGGTGTGGCTGGCTGACCAATGGCTCCTAGGTGTGGTGTAAAAATTCAGTCTGCTACAGCAGCCCTGAGATGAAGAGTGTGGAGAGTGGCTGCTACTGCCAAAAATCACCATATCATAAATATTTTGTGCCAAACAGTTAGTGTTTGGGATCTCAAAGATCAACAAAGTGGTAGTTGTAGTAATACTTAAGTGTACAATGTGGATTTGTCTTTTAAATACTCTTATAATCTTATTAGGAATACAGCTTCAGCATTTTACTCTGGTCTTAAGCTATATTTTTCTAGTTTCCTAGTTTCTATGTTTGCTGTAATCTGATGTTAGTAAATGTACTTTTTCAGAGAGTTGCCATTGGACGCAATGCAGTGTATTTGATTTGTTCATAGGAATTGATCCACATTGATAGGGTAATAAATTGTCTTCATATGGTTACATTTGATTTTAAGGAAATAAATATACATGCATAAACATGGTGTCATCTGTCTAAGGTTTGATATCTGTGGATTCTGTTACGTAATTTTCATAAGATTTTAGATAGACCTAGCAAGACAGACCCAGTTACCTTAACAACTTTACGAGTAAGGCAGAAAAAACAAGCTTATTTGTTTACAAACAAGTACTCAACACATCTGTTTAGACTTGTTTATTTATTTATTTATTTTAAACCGTCTTTTATTTAAGCATCTGTGTAAGCAGTAGATGCGTATTGAGACGCTGTTATCCTTGTAAACACAGATTGAAGGTGAAAAACTTTTCCACTTGCCTTTCAGGTATTTGACTGAGAACAGTTGACATGCACACACAGTATGTGGGTTAGCAGGACACAAACTCTGAGGCTGGTATCAGTAGCAGGCAAACATTTGGCAGGAGGTACAATAAAAAAAGAAAAAATGCTTGTTGACACATTTGCAAACTCAAGATAAGATGGTTTCTAAAAAAAGGTATTTTTAGTTTCAGGGGTTTTCGCATAACTTGATACAATTTTGATACTGTTCTATTTTGTGAGTCATCAGACTGACACAGTTTGTGAACTACCAAGGATAAAAATGAACGTTTGTTCATGCGGTGTAGGTCTTGTTTTGTTTCAACACGACGGTACATATTTTGCCGTTGAAGGTAGGCTACATTCCTCAGGTGCTAGGAATCCAGATGGGGCATGCTGATCTTTAGCAAGCAAGTTGAGTCAAGTTTCTACTGCACTGTGGAAAGTTAAAATATGACTTGTTATCGTCCATACTCCAGCATAGGTAACGTAGTATTACTCAAATGTTCGAGTGGCACTGTATAAGCTTCACACTTGGAGAGTTAGGGTGCTTTGGCTTGGCATTTCTTTAAGGTCTCTGCTGCCCGAAAGCTCTTCAGGTTACTGCCTGGAGTGACACAGAGACAGAGAGTACTCTGAGAGAAAGGATATTAGGCCCAGTAAGATGAGAACATAACTAATGACCCGAGCATTAAAAATGAAAAAGCTGTGTGGCAGAGCAGCAGAGGTCCAGGTGATGAGGCCCAGTCACTGAGGAATCTCCCTGCAAGATGCAGTTTCACAGTGTGTTGACTTACAAGGGATTTTGTTATAGACTATTTTTACAAAAAAGACAAAAAAATAAACACGAATGGATTGTTTAAGCCTGTCTGAGCAGGGGAACCACGTGAAAGCCAAAAGAATGAGGTCCTTTGTGTGGCCATCAGCCAACGTGTTGTTCATGTAAACAATGAACATGCGCTGGGTCTCTGAGAGGCACGTACACAAGATGACCATCTGCTTTTACAGCCAAAAGTGTTACGCCTGGATATGTGCACAGGGTGAACACTTTGGGATTGTGTAATCATGTTAAATTTGCATGGAAAATTTAAGCCTGCATGCATTTATGTGCACATGTGGCCTCGTCTAAACCTTTGGCGTGTGTGAAGTGAAGCCATCTCTCATTTGGCTCTTTTAATTTCATTCCCTGGATGCAATTATGCTACTATTCATGTCAAGGTGCTAAAATAGAAGATAATTTCTTTCCTCAGCCTACTTAGCCTTTATTTAGCTTTCCTGAAGCTGTGGAGGGCGATTATCATGCTTTACCATGCTACCTGCAGGGGTATGATCGGGGAGTATTATCGTTGTTGCCACTGTATGTGGGAGAAAACAGGTGGCTTAGTGGTTAAGGGTGTGGGACAACAAGACCCCGGTTCGAATCCCCCTACTGCCAAGTTACCGCTGAGGTGCCCTGAGCAGGGTATCACCCCCACACATTGCTCCCCGGGCGCTCAAAGCTGCCCACTGCTCACTTTGGTGATGTGTTGAATGCAGATGTGACGTTTCGTGAATCGCAATGTCACAATGACAAAAAAAGAAATTTTATCTTAATCTGGACAATCGTCTGCCATGATTTAAGAGGGCCATTTTTATTCCCTCTCCCGGCTCAGATGAGTGACTCACACTAGAAAAATCCCCACAGAGGAAGCGAGACGAGTGTGTAAGTAAAAAAAAAAACGAAAAAATGATAAAACTGAGAGTGAAAAAGGAAGACATTGCCAAGGAACTGAAAGAATGACAGACCTGGGGAGAGCACTGCTTGGTGACAGGCTGCCAATGTGGCGTAACTTCAGCGGCTACGACATAGAGCCAGACTGCTACGCAATCTTCCCATAATCTGTACAGTATTGTTACCAAGAGTTTGCTTGAACAATAACGTTACTTGTTTTACCTTTATTTTAACTGATCTGATTCGCAGAGTTAGCATGAGGTTAAAATTGACAAGAAATTGAAAAGATTTACCAAACAACTTAAAAACTTATTGAAAAAACATTTCAAAAACATTTGCTACTTAAATCACTTAAACACCAAGTGATCTGAGTAGTCGTTTCGTGGAGATAAGTCCTCGCGACACAACTTCAAAATTGGTCTAGTGTGTGTGTTTGAGAAACATTGAGTAAAATAGAGAAAACCAAAAGTAGAACGTAAAACAATTGTTCCTCACTAGATGTAGACTAGCAACGTATTCCACAGTGGATTACATGTTTACTGTACAGCAACATGTCCTGTTACTAGCGAATTATGAATAAAAATAGTGTTTTTAAACCTTTACAGAAGGAAACGGTACTTGTGACAAACCAAAAAATATGCAGTTTTCCAATAAGATTCCTCGATTTTTGATTAAAATTAGGATGAACCTTCTGTTGACGAGCTACTAAAAAAGTCTGGGTCTGCAGTTTTTGGTGGTTGGAAACATTGGCTGAATTGAATAGATAATTGAATAACCCTATTCTAGTGCCAGAGGGAAGATGAGCAAAATGTGTGGTTGTGGTTGGTAGATTGAAGAGTCTCTATAATATAGAAAAAAAGAAGAATTCAACCTTTTGTGGCAATGGTTAATTTGGGGTTTTCCTAAAATAGTTTGAACCACAAAAAACAGAAACCAGCTGCTGCGGTGGTTTAGCCTGTCTCGCTGTTTTGGGTGGGTGTATCAAAGCAGAGGTTGAGTAACATGACTCTTTGAGGGGCAAAAGGTTGGGGCTGTTTTTTGTTAAGTCCCTTGGGGTCTTTTTTGTATTTCATGTATTTCTTTGAGGTAAGAAGTAGCAAACAGCATTGTGTTGAAAAGTTAATGGAAAAATACGAGGCCAGCCTTGTTTTCTTCAACTTCATGTTCATTTTTATGCCTTTTTCCACTAAAGGTATTTTACCTGAGGAATAAAATGAAATCTAGACCTAAATGTAAAAACTCTTTTGAGCTTATAAATTAAACCATTATAAGCCTTTTTTTAGTATCACTGTTTTTGGCCTTACAAATGTACCTTTTGTGATACAGGTTTTAAAAAGAAGAAGAAGTTGAAGAAAACAGCAGGATGGTCTAAAAACATTTTTAATTTCTTCAAATGATACCTCAGCCATTACCTGTCAACTATTAAATGTTAAGCAACATTCTAAATTGTAGATGATGGCTTTTGTCATCAGCAGGATATTTAAGATTAAAGATTAAATTCCTTTTTTTTTTGTCATTGTGATGTTGTGATTCACACCACAACTAAATTTGGTCTCTGCATTTAACCCATCACCAAAGTGAGCAGTGGGCCGCTTTTGAGCGCCCGGGGAGCAGTGTGTGGGGACGAAACCATGCTCATTGCACCTCAGCAGTAACCTTGCTGCCCCAAGTCCGCTTCCTTAACCACTAGGCCACCACTGCCGCCCTAAAAGAACCATTTTTTATTTATTTATTCCCTCAGCCTTGAAGGATTGCATCAAAGAATTTGATACAATCCTTCATTATCGTGTCCTTACCGGGTCTCAGGGGCAGCGGTCTCCACCACTGCCAGGCAAATCACACCACTCCATACTGTGAGCGCGCTCATGTGGGTGGTGAGCCCATGGGAAGTTATGTGGGTCGGGATGGTGTTATGCTCAGAGCACCTCTGTCTGCAACTAAAAAGTCTAGTCTCCTGACTGTTTTTAAATAACTTTATCTGATTCTCAGAATATGGTTCCCTGCACCAAAATGACATCTGCTGAACAAACATACAGTTGTTTCCAGTTCTCCAGTTCCAGTTTGTTTTCTTTCTGTAGATCTGAACTCCTATTAACCTCAATCTAACAGCATCACTGATGTGTTTTAGCACCGATTTCCCACCACTTAAAAAAACAGGACAGATGCATTTGCAACACTCTCACTGGAAATCACCTTGTTCTGCGTGAACTCTGCCTGGCCTCAGGCCATCATTCTGTCAGTCAGACCCTGCTTCATATTCCTCCGGCTTACGAGAATCTACAGCTCCACCCTTAACGACATCCTGGTGTCAGAAGGCTGCTTATATAAATAAGGACAGGTCACATCAGACTTCCAGTGGAGGTTTACGGTCCAGCGAAATGCTCAGAATAACAAACAGGCTAAGGATGAGGCCTGACAGTTTTATATATCCAAACACTGTGGCACAACATCAGGGTGAAAGTCAGCTTAGGCAAATACAGCCAAATTGCATGATTTATCGCACACAGTGTGCAGAACTATCAGTTTTTAATAGGTCTAAAACTCACTTAAACATGTGATGTTTGATTTCCATGTCTGAAAAAAATTAGCTTAAGCATAAAACTATGTCCACAGGCACATTTGTACATAGATGCATATGGAGAATATCATCAATGTTCACATATGTGGTTATCTGGTTATGGTGTGTATACTTTAGTATAAGACAAGATTTGCAGGCCAAATTAAACAATTTATTTATATTACCAATATATTTCTGCCTTTTCCATGCAAATATTGGTTTCCCCAATAAATGACGTCATAAATGTTATAAGGAATGTAGGATTTTAGTGAAATGAAAACTTTATTAAATGAATGATCCATCTTTCTGCTCTGGACTTGGCCCTCATGGTCCGATTTGGTCCGATTTTAGGACAAATTGTGGCCCCGCAAGTCAAAAAGGTTTGCTTACGCCTGCACTAGTACCTAGGGTCTATATAGTGCTGGACCAGTTTTAATAGACATTCGTTATGGGCCAAATCTACCTACACCAGCCTGTCGAGCCTGAGTTTGACACCCCAACATCCATCCAACTCTAGTCTCCAAGTCTATTCTGTAAATTTTCCATATCCCAGTGCATTGCAGGTGATGCAGATTGGAACTCTATTCATTCTGCAATACCAGGCTTTTTAAATGTCTCTAATATTAAGTGTGCCAAGAATATACAGTGTCCACAGGACTGTGAAAATGTCCGTAGGTAACAACTGTGCCGACTCGTACCACACTCCGGGCGGGTGTCGAGTCGAGAGGCTTATCTCTTGCTAGTGTTCAGCGCCCACTGGGATTTTTGCTGCTGAGTTTATGGCCCGGGAGCACTGTGAGCTGCCACCGCATTATCATCACGCACCCCTGACACAGTGAACACACACACATCCCCGCTGAGGCCCGTAGCAGCGTTTTGACACGTAATTAAAATAATGTGTCCTCAGGTGTAACTCCTCCAATTATGTTGAAGGTAAATGCCAGAGCTTCACTATCAGCATGCAGTTAATACCAAGGGAAAAGTTTGTAGGACTTGTAGGCAGATGGTTCCTGCCCTGGGACACAGTTATTTTACTTGATTCACTTCAATAAAAATGGTAATTATTTTCTTGATTACTTATTTGGTCCTCGTAGCCTGGTTCAATTTCTGCTCGGTGTCTGCAGGCACTCCACCTCACTACATTAGTCCAAACACCTGAAGCCTATGGTTATTTAATCACCGTGAGTTGACCGTAGTTGGTAATGTGTCCATGTTAAAGGCTGTCAAACTATCTGGGTTTAGCACCACCTTTTCTCTCGTTAAAGGCTGAGATTGGCTTTATCCTTAACGGAACTCTGAAAATGTTTCTGCAGCTGTAACTGGATAAATTGACTAGGTATTGAGAAATTAAGAAATTTACATTAAAGAAAACAGTCCTAACTGCATGCGTTAGTCTTTAAATCGTGCTGGTGGTCGTAATTAAAAAGTTATTATTTAGATCAACAAATAAACCAAGAACATGTTAAGTTTAAGGAAGTTCAAGTTTATTTTACTAAAAATGTTACTTGTCTCTAACACCTGTACTCCACAAATGCTCTTTTATTTATTTTTTTTATAGAGGCTGTTTAGATCAGGGGTGTCAAACATATTGGTGGAGGCTGGGGTGAGGTGTGTTATTTGTATGTAAATAGGAAACAAAAACTAAAACTTTGAAAGGTAACTCAACAACAGTTTGTCTTCAGTGAGGCTATAAAGTCCAGTAGATGCAGTAGAACATTTGGTTTATCGTCAAATACATTGGTTGGGAGTTGCATTATTAAACATAGTTTATGTTGTGCTGCACTCTGTAACGCAACTTCCACATTTTGCTACACCCCATGAAGCAGAACTCAAGTTATTATGTAATAGCAAATGCTCATGTCTCTGCTGACACTATCACGGGGTTTTACACCGATGGTAATTTAAATGATAGGATTTTCACTTCCTCTTTTTTGTCCCCCCTCCCCTCTTTTTGGAGCTCGGGGTCTTTACATAGGGAAGGACCACATGTGACAGATTTGATTTAAAAAAAAAAAAAAAAACTCGACCAGTGACAGTATTACATCACCCAGAACAGTTTTCTCCCAGAATAATAAGCTGCTGATGGGAACATGAAGTCTATTTTGGTGAGTAGTTTTATTATGGTTCATGTCAGATCACTCAGTCTAATGAAGGTGTTCATTAACAACCTGACAGATGGCTTCAGTGATATCTCTTAATCACAGGCAATTCCAAGTGCGTGGTAATAGGTCCGTGATGGACTCAGTAGTCCAAAAGTGTGTTTCTGGTTCTGTTTTTTTTTTTTTTTCAAAAGGAGACATCCATGTTAAATGATACAATTAAACTAAATTCTCCTGTAACCCCACTATGTGTATGTACTGTACTTTGATATTTAATTGTTAATTTTTATTTTATTGTATTTTACATAGTTTTTTTAGGATGGCATATTTACTATGTGGTCAAAGGCTAATGCAGTCAAGGGTTAATGGATAGCTACATGGGAAGGCAGGGCAGGCATCCACAAAGGGCCCGTGTAGCTGCTGGTTTTTGTTCCAACCAACTGAGAGCACATAGTTTGACCAATCAGCTGTCTGAGGAGGAAGATCAGTTGAGTTAACTTGTCAACTCAGGTGTGCTACTGCTTGGTTGGAACAAAAAAACCCTGGTCCTTTGTGGAACACTTTGGTGATTCCTGGGATAGAGGGGATTTATACAATTCCCAGAGACCAGCACTCACTTGGAACCTGGAATTTGGGTCCGGGCTATGACTGCTGTAGCACTTAGGTGAACAGGAACAGGACAGAAGAAACAAGTCATTGAGCGAAAGTTGTTTGCAAAGTCTGACGTTCTATTTCAATATGAAGAGTCATGTAGATGCAACACACGTTTGTAAACTTGCTGTTGCTTTGAAGTTTGTGTTACCGTTGTCAAATGGCTCAAATGAGTCCTCAGTGTAATAACATGAACAGGTCCATAGATAGTCTATATGCATTGGTACAAGTGGAAATCTTTGCAGTGTTTTTGCAGTCTTAACTTGATAAAATATATTTTCATAATTCATCACATCAGGACTTGCTAAATAGTTTCTTAGATTTTGATAGTGTACAGTCTGTTTTGAATTTGTTTTTCTTACAAATTAACGACACCATCACTCTAAACTTTAAATCGTAGTAAAAATGCTTTTTTTTTTACTATTACCCTCTTAGTTGCATGTAAAGCTGATTGATTTGGACCTATCAAGTACAGTGCAGGCAAAGGAGCAGCATATGCATTATGTATACTAGTGTTATTGAAGGCCAACACACACACACACACACAGCCTCCTCAGGTGACTGTGGCCTCACACCAGAGATGCCCTGAAAATAACAAGAGCTGTTGCTATGGCGCTGTGACGACCAAAAAGATCGGGCGTTCAGATTTCCCTCCACACTGCTCCTATCTCTTTCCTCCCCCTCTTCCCTTTCACTTCCATCAAAAGTAGGCGTCTGATTGGCTGACTAGTTGGCAGTCAAATCTAATTAGCTATCATGGCCTGTTGGTGTTTCCACAACTGTCTTTCCTTTCCTTTGTCTTAGAGTCCAGCATAATATCAATCCATTTATATTTGATTTTCACTGGAGCTCATGGAAAGCATTGATGGTGACATTTCACTCACATAATTCTTTTATTAGATTGAGAGTCATTGAAGTTCAAAGTGGTCAATCAAAGGAATTCCCGATATTACGGTCTGAACCAGTATTTTGTTTTCGCAATATTTCTACCTGTATTTTAGTTGTTTTTTTCAAGGTTAGTCTACTTGATGCTTGACCTTGTTACATAACTGTTGAGGTACAGACCAAGAAAGCTGGTCTCACGATCTCTCTGACGTTTGGGGTTTTAGGCAGAAAGTATAAGAAAAGGTGTCACAGGGATGACTGGCGGACAAAAGTTCATGGCGACTTCACTTTTGGATCCTTCGATGTCGGCTTTTCCCATCATTATGAAACAGAATTCACCAAGCGTTTGGATTGTTCACCCACCAATAGGGAACGTGAGCTGGGTTTAGACTGATGTGAGACAGGTTAGTTTTACCCGACTGATGATGTGTCGTCGCAATAGCTATTAAAAGTTCAGCCAGATCAGGGAAGGTTGGTCTGCTCTTGTGGTCTTATGGTGCTCCACCAGTAGTTCTGGGGCATTCAAATCAATTTTTGTGACAGTAAATAACGTTCCTCTGTGTGGCGCTCCTATTTGATACCTGATTACAGCAGATTACTGCCATTTATTGCATTAATTTCCCAAACAGAGCAGCAATAAAGTTAAACTAAAAAAAGAATATGAAAGTCTAGATTATTACATTTAAACTATTACTATTACTATTACTAAATAGTGTTAAAACACTGTAATTACAAAAAAGATAATTAGCTAAAAAAGAAAAATCTAATTTGGCAATCATCATTTTTTTTACTACTGTCCTACTGTTAAAATATTAAATAACAGACTGTTCTTTGTATGTTTTCCAGGTGCGGGCGAATCAGGGAAAAGTACAATCGTCAAGCAGATGAAGTAAGTCAACTCACTTCACAACAATTCTGAAACAAATATTAACTTTTCCAAACATATGAAGCTTCTGAAAAAAATCTGAGCGTGTGTTCCTGCTCTCTAAGTCTGTAGAAAAAAAAAACACATTACATATAGAGGATAACACTGTGTCAGTGCAGAGCACAGACAGCATTATCTCCAGTGAGAGCATCAGTCCACAAACCTGTAAATTCTAGACCTGCAACAATTTCCTGAAGCCAAGAGATTGGGAATTCCTGTATCCCACATATACAGAACAACTTGGAACAACATTTGTCCCATGGAATGACAGTATAATTCTCTCATCCCAGAAAGTTATCGGCTAAATAAAAGGATGAATGAAAACACAACTCTTTGTTTGTGACGAGTGGTGTATCTTAAGTCATTAGGTCTTAGGTAGATGGGACAAAGAAGACCATTGATGGATTCATTAAATAAAAACTGGACTGAGGATAATGTGAATTTTCCAGTTGCTTGCTCCTTTCATTTTTCCCAACATTCTTTTTTTCCCTACAGAATCATCCATGAAGCTGGATACTCAGAAGAAGAGTGCAAGCAGTACAAGGCTGTGGTCTACAGCAACACCATCCAGTCCATCATTGCCATCATCAGAGCCATGGGCCGTCTCAAGATTGACTTTGGAGACGCTGCAAGAGCTGTAAGTGACTAATAGTATTATGGTGTACAGTAGTTTGTAAGGAGGTGAAACTCAAGCTCTTGATCTGCTGTTATGACGCAGGTTTTTAAAACAAGTTGACGCTGTATTATTTTTATTTAGCACATTTCTGTAAAAGCGCTGGTGCCCCCTAGAGTTGAAACACCCCTTTGCACCTATTTTTTTCCATTTGTGAATTCTGACAATACTTGGTCACCATCTCAAACAACCCAATAATATTGTTCCTGTTTGGAAAGGACAGTACAGGTGTAATTATGGCCAGATGTCTGATTTACGACTCTTGACTCCACCCTTATTACGTTTTCAGGATGATGCACGGCAGCTGTTTGTGCTGGCGGGTTCAGCTGAGGAAGGCTTCATGACGGTGGAGCTCGCCGGTGTCATCAAGAGGCTTTGGAAGGACGGGGGCGTTCAGGCCTGCTTCAGCCGCTCCCGTGAATATCAGCTGAACGACTCGGCAGCATAGTGAGTCACACTGACAGGAAGGCAAACACAAAGCCAAACAAGCGGGGTGTAAATTGTCAGCCTCCCACAAAGGAGTCAGACAATCCATTCATGTTGTTTGATGCCATAGACTTTAAACTGACAGTAATCGACTCCAGTCATTCCTGCTCCCCTGTCTCCCCAAAGGAGGGAATTCTCTGATTGCAGCTACAGCATGCAAAATAAAAAATTCAAATTTTTCTAAGATCAAAACCTACAGTCTAAAAACATCATCACCCATTGACTGATGTAATTTGACTCATAATGTCAGCTATGGGTGAGGCAAACTATCATGTCATATATTTCAACCCCTACTGTTAATTTGAATTTTTAATATTTGTTATAAACTTGGATTTTATACAAGGCCTTTACTTTAATATTGATTGATATTGGGTCTATATTTAAGCTCCTCTCATGGTAGGGTCATTGAAAAGTTTGGACATTTTCATTTTCAGTCCTGAATAGTATATTGTGATAGTCATGGTTTTACCAGATAAGTAAAACAATTCACTCATATTGACTCTCTACTGTAATAAACTATTAAAAACAAACATATTTGTTATGATCAATAAGCTTCAGATACTTGAGATAAACTAAAAAAAAATCCTTCACCTTAATTTAGGTTTCAAACATAATTATGTTATTGTTTAAGCGCCCCCTTAGTGGATAATTTTTTTTATTATTTTGTCCCCTATTTTGCTCCACTATCAACAACAGAAAACAACGTGTGTTGTGTTTTCAAATAAGATGTTAGGTCCAGAATAAAACCTTTTGTATTGTCCTTAACCCATATTTGGTATTTTAAAAGAATTGTACTGTATTGTTAAAGCGGCGTCGGTTGGAAGGTTTGGTCAACATTTGCATTGCTCCTCAAAGTCAACAGTCATATTTAATGCCATCTTTGATAAACGTACAGAAGCCTTTCCTAAACTGGTCCAGTCAGTGACAGGAATTCTTAATGACCATGAGCCTGTGTCTCTGCATGACAGCCTGACTTTATACTGAAAACAAACAAAGTCCAGTGAGACAATAACGTCTCTGGTTACAGGGAGCCGGGCGCTCCGGAGTTGCCCTCCTGTCTGGACTTTTAGACTGTCAATATTTGCCCTCTCCTTCCAAACGGAGAAAAAGAGCAGCAGCAACGGCAGACTGTAAACTACTATTCATTCATATATATTTTCAGAAAAGTACAACAATTGTCCATAAATGGAATGAATCTTCTCCTTTTTCCCTCTGGACTCAGCAGCTTAAATATTGTGCAAAATATCTGGCGAAAAAGTCTTGATATCATTGCCAAGCAGCTCCTGAGTTCAGCTGGCAGAGAATCCGCGAAGAAACAAACCTTACAGTCTACGACGCAGGCTGAGATGGGGTGAGGTGGGGTGGGAGGGTGGGTGTAGAAACTGCCAAGTCTGCACATTTTCTGATTGCCTCTTCTAATCCTGCCGTCCGGGGGATTTTCATGAATAAGAAACACTATTGTTAAACATCTTTTAACTTTTTTTTTTTTCTTCTTCTCTCCACTTAATGCCCTTAAAGACAGAACAAAAGCTTGTTTGCTCGAAGGACAGATTATTTATGTTTGCTGGACCAAAGTAACCTTGAGGAGGTTTGATTGGGTCACAGAACGACAGGCGTGTTTACAGCTAATCAGCTTTCAATCTTATGTAAGGTTATAAACCATCTCTTATAAATGCAGCTGCTTTCTTATGGATTAATATCATGGAGATGACAATGTTTTACTATCCACAAAAGAGTTTTTCAATGAGTAATCTTTTGATTTGTACAGAAATCAGTCTGATTAATCCCTGTCTAACCATTAGTTATTAGTGATTAATCTTGAAACAGTATGTAATCTGCCGGACCAGAAAGACAAGTAACAGCAGGATTTTGTTTCCATATTTTTTTTTTTTTTTTGGACCAAACTGAGCAGCAACTGCAAAAAATTATTACATTTGTTAAACTTTAGTTTAGGCCAAATAAAATAAATACTATGTTTTTATGCAACGAGAATGAAAATGTGTTGAAATTACAGACTGTATAGTTTTTACAAGTTTCACTCAATATTGTTATTGCTTAAGTGTCATAATTATTCGCTTCAAAACATTAAATCATGATGTTAAAGCACTTTAGAACCCATTTGACCCACTGTAGGAGACTGCAGGGAGAATTCCGTTCCTCTTTATCTGTAATGTTAAATAATCCCTGGAGGCAGCCATGTTGTCTGACTGTTGTCATCACTCAGCTACTCTATGGGTCTACCATGATCATGTGCCAAACTGCTCACAAACCACAATCTTATTATGTCCTGAAGAAGCCAGTACTGTATATAATCCATCGCCATAAAGAATGGAGGGATCTTTTGCGTCAAACTTTTTGTCTCAAGTATAAGGGATTTTTTTTATGAAGCTACGATTGTGAAGTACAGAAACTTTTATGTTTAAGTGTTCATCTTTTGCCTCACCCTGAATTAAGATGGGCTCAGCTGCCTTGTGTAGAACATTTCTTTGGCCTTAGTTGTTTACATTTACTGGTATTTCAAATTCATCTTTAAGCTTTTACAATGTTGCTGGTGCCCCCACGCCCCTGGTGGTCAGTATGGGCAGAGCACCCCAGAAGATTTTCCAACTTTTTACGCAAACCCAAATTTGGCTGTGGAATCTGACAAAAAGTGTTTCGTTCTTTGAGTGTCTGAATCACAGTCAGAATCCGTGGCATGCAAAGCCACAGACCGACAGAGACGTCCTTCAAATAGCAGCAGGTGTTGATTGTTCATTTGGGAGTCGAACACTTGACCTTGATTCGTCTAAGACTCCCCCTTGTTTTCCCTTCTGTTCTCTTTTCTTCTCCATCTCCCCCACTGCTACGTCGTGACCTTTTCGTCTCAGCTACCTGAACGATTTGGACAGAATATCCCAGGCCACCTACATCCCAACTCAACAGGACGTCCTGAGGACTCGTGTCAAAACCACCGGCATCGTGGAGACGCACTTCACGTTCAAGGACCTGCACTTCAAGTGAGAAACTCTCCTTAATGTCACAATTAGGTCATGTGTCTTCATCTGGTTTCCTTCCTGTTTCTGACTCATTTCACCCGGCGCCCCCTCCCTGTGAGAAATGACCTCGATGCATGTGCAGCTGTACGTTAGAGTGAAAGTCGGTACTCACGCTGCAGGCAGCACGATGACTCAGTCGTGGTCCTCCGCTGAGAAACGCAGGGCGATAAATGTAGGCACAGTGCTCTTTGATGATGATGATGATGATGGTGAAGATAATTAATGAAGTGGGTGATGCTGTTTTCCACTCATGTTCATGTCTACTCACTCTCTACGATCATAATGACTCAACAGTGTCGTCTATTTCTCAACCTGAGGTAAAAAAAGATAAACATTTTTAGGTGTTATTCAGACGTACAACTGCTTAGCTGCAGGATCATGAAATAGGTGTTAATTTAAAAAAATGGAAATATAAAAGGTCTCATTTTTAGAGTAGTTTGACAGAAACAGCTTCTTATTAAGAAAGAAAGAATATATTTTTTGTCATTGTGACGTTGTGACTGCCCTATTCCTGTGTATATAGTTATCTGCTGTTTTCTTCAATTCCTTGTTCATCTTAATGCCTTGTTCCACTAAAGGTTTATCACCTGGGGGAAACAATGAACAC
>JAFBJS010008590.1:129198-183173 GCA_016785265.1 Paraplagusia blochii
TAAAAGCACTGTATTTGTCAGTACAATGTTATTGCTAGTGATGTAGGAACGGAAGTGATTTTTGTCACTGACAATAAAACCATGCAAAATGGCCAGAAATCAGCTTTGAAATTAAACTGAATTATGAGCCTTTTTGTTGTTATTATATTTGTCCAGATTAATGTAGATTAAGTGGAAGCAGACTTTTAAATGGACAAGAATTATTCGTGCCATTAATCCAGTACTGACCAATCGTGTCAAGTTTTAGAATAATAATTATTTTATAAAACTAATATATGTTAAGCTGAAAAATATTGTAATGTTTTTATTACATTTTCTTCCATTTTTGCCCAGTCTTTATCTGAAGGAAATCCATTAAACTTGGCTCCGTCTGCAACATGACTTATTTCAAATGAAAATGTCATCTTCATATTTTCTTTTTTTTTTTTTTCCCTCCCAGGATGTTTGATGTCGGCGGTCAGCGATCTGAGAGAAAGAAATGGATCCATTGCTTCGAGGGTGTAACCGCTATCATCTTCTGCGTGGCCCTCAGCGACTATGACCTGGTCCTGGCCGAGGATGAGGAGATGGTGAGTGGTGACTCAAAGTGATACTAGAAGGCAGCCTGTGTTTTTTGCACAGTGGAGACTTTGTGTCCGTTTCTTGGAAGAGAAACCAATCAGGATCCATGAATAACGGTTCCGTCAACTGATCACAGAGATAAAAGTCTCTTTCTGCAGCTTCCTCAACAAATGTCTTTTCCTCCCCGCTGTAGAACCGCATGCATGAGAGCATGAAGCTGTTTGACAGCATTTGCAACAACAAATGGTTCACAGACACCTCCATCATCCTCTTCCTCAACAAGAAGGACCTTTTCGAGGAAAAGATCAAGAAGAGTCCTCTGACCATATGCTACCCGGAATATGCTGGTGAGACACACAGCAGTTGTTCCAACAGATTGAAGAAAAACATGATTACCATAAATTATGGATATTTAACTCCTTTAACCCTGATCCTGCGATAGGATCCAACACGTATGAGGAGGCAGCCGCCTACATCCAGTGTCAGTTCGAAGACCTCAACAAGAGGAAGGACACCAAGGAGATCTACACCCACTTCACCTGTGCTACAGATACCAAAAATGTGCAGTTTGTGTTTGACGCCGTCACCGACGTCATCATCAAAAACAACCTGAAAGACTGTGGTCTCTTCTGAGGACGTGGGACAGGAGAAGAAACCTTTTCATTTCTTGGTAAGAATCCGAGTATTGTCAATAGTAATAAAACAGGCATCAATTAATCTTCGAGTTGTTACTTCAGTGTACGCTGACTTAAAAACACTGTTGATTTTCCTGTTGTGTAGTATTTGGGAAGGGGATTGTCAAAAATGGTGTGGGCTTGGTAACTTTAAATGCAGTTCCAGCTGTCCAGCTCTAGATCTAGATCTTTCTGACAAATGGAAAAAACAGCGATTGAGAAACATCCCAGACAGTGATTTTATCACTTTTGGACATAACTTCCGGGTCCATGATCCGCCTGTTGGTTTTAGGTTGTATGTTAGTGTGTTATCTTTCAAAATGTTAAAAATATTACTAATATGAATTATCTTTATATCAATAAACAAATACAGCACAGTTATCTGTATGATGATTGAATGACAAAGTAGAAACTTGCATTTATTGAGGAATCGTGTCTAAGAGAAGATCATTAGCTGAATGTATTTATTTTGCTTGACTATCGTCTGTAGTGAAACCTTTGTGGTTTCACTACAGGCGATAGTTAATTAAGGGAGGCATAACACGGTCCAAATTCCAGTGGACGCACCATCCAGATAAGGAGAAGATGAATGATGATGATGTACTGTAGAACTCCTAATACCAAACAACCTTAAAAACAGCATGACTATCAATAAGAAGAAATAAACACATCGGTTAAAAATCTATTGCGTCCCCATTTTATCGCACACTACTTGTACATAAGTCTAGAGTTTCCTCTTTGTCCCTTCTGCCAATCTCCCAAACTAATGGAGTTCCTCCAAGACCAGTAGCCTGTTTCGCACACTGCAGACCTGTGTGTGTGTGTGTGTGTGTGTGTGTGTGTGTGTGTGTGTGTGCTTATCTGTGCGTCATGAGTGACAAAGACTCACACATTTCAGAGTGTGACTGATGTCTGTGTGCGATGGAGAATTGAGATTTCCAATAACAAGAAGCAGAAGAGTCACGGAGGGTGAGGTCTAAATCCCTGCTCATGTTTCCTGAAACTAGTTTGTTTCCTAGTCTTTGGATGGGAGATTTTATGGTATTAAGAATCATTTTAAGGGAACGTAATCGGGTTAGTCAGGTTATTATGCAATCACTGAAGACTTCTGTCCTGTATTCACTTCCCTACATTCATGTTTCTTTCCTCCCTCGTGTCCACAGGCGGTGGAGCCAGCTTTTGTGCATCTTTGGTGGGGAGGATGAGAGTAGTCGAGAGGACCAGTCACGGACCAGTGCTGTACTATATGCCACTTTTAACAGCCAGCTTTTATTTATGTTTTATTTGTTTTCCTTTTCTTGGAACATTTTGAACCGGTGTTTTAAAATGCGTGCGCGCGTGTGTGTGTGTGTGTGTGTGTGTGTGTGTGTGTAGAATGTTTGTATCATTGTAAAAACGTCATATCAGATATTTCACGCTGTCTCCATTTCTTTTTCTCCTATTTTTATCCAGAGCAAAAAGATGTTGTTGCTGTTCCTTTCCTCTGCCATTCTTTCACTCTCTCTCCCTATCCGTCTCTCTGTCTCTTTCTCTGGAAAAGGAAACTTTAATATTCGGTGGAATTTCTTCTTTTCTTCCCTATCCTTACAAAAGGGAAGAAAAGAGGTACAACTTTTTGAGTCCAGTTTGTTGGTACTTGTGCCTTCGCATGCCTTTTACTGCAGTCGTCGTCCTAAATGCTTGTTCTGTTGCCTGCTGAATTGTTTCTGAGAACAACGGAGAAAAAGTTAAATGTTTTCATATGTTAGTGTCCCTGCTATCTTCTGTGTGCACACCACTGAGCTATGAGGAGGAGGAGAAAAGACAGATTGCCCTACTCTGGGTCTCCATGGTGACCAACATGTAGCCTCCACAGTCCACTAACCCCCCTCCCCACCCCTTCACCCGCTATGACAATGACAGGCCTCATCGGCCGATCACAGAGTACAATGATGAGCTATATGTTACATTCACACCCCCTTTAATCTGGGGCTGGTGTTTTTAAACAGTGTATAAAGTAGCCATTCTTTCCAACCATTCATGAAATGGTTAGAGAAGGTGTGAAAAGAGTACAAACAGTTGGCACATTGAACTTTAACATTTCATTGTTTTTGGAGGACTTTATGGTTTTTTTTTCTGCCGGCAAAAAAAAAAATTGCGGGGAGCGATGATGGACCACAGATTAGTTTGTTGTACAGTAAGAGCAGCGTTAGTCAGGGAGCGATTGGTATGATCGCCCCCTGTAGATGATTGAACCCGATGAGGGTCAGACGGGAGGAGACAGGAATAAAGAATGTTTAAGATGTTGGAAATAGGTCTGCATATATTTTTCTTTCATTTTTATTATAAAAAATCAGAGCTACTTTGCCAACAGGAGCGTTGATAGATAAATAAAAATAGCCCTGGATCTGTTCATGTAAAAGAGAAAAAAAAAAACTGCCACAACTGTCAGTGTATGTGTTACGTTCTCCACAGATGGAGAATCTTTGTAGACTCATCTCCCTTATTTTGCTAATAAAAATCTATTTCAAACCATTCACAGTCACCGCCTCTTCTTTCATACATCCATTATCTTTACCCAGGAACTGTTATGAAATAATTTCCATTGAAATTGTTTAGCGTGTCATGCCGTCACTTCTCATTAAGCGGACCGTAAATAACTTTGCCTGAGTGTGTTTTCAGTTGTCCTCCTCCGTCCCACGTATGGTCCGTGCTTTTATCCCTAAGAGCCCGTGCTCTCCTGTTCTGATCCGACTAATCTGCTGTGGTTTTCCTCTGCTCATTAACCAAGTCCTCGTAAAAGCGAGAGCTCACAGTGTGTAGCAGTTGTACGTTTGTTATGAGCTGGGATACCTTGTTATCTCTCAGTGATGTATCCCATGCAGGCAATTAGAGCGGTGTTGTCTGCCCTCTGTCATATTTATATTCCCGTGTGGCCTTTAAATGCAGCACGGCCAGCATCGTGATTATAGCAGCCTTGTTCACATGAAAATGCCATCATACGCCTGGTATTTGTGTTGTAGCTCTGACCAGGTTATCTCTCTCTCTATATATATAATTTTCAATTTTCTGCTGATGGTAATGTAAAGCACAAACACCACACGGGTGGAGTAAAGATGACTCATATCATCGATGGTTAACCTACTTTTCCCAGGGCTCCGAACTGGTTCCTCGAATGGAAATTTTTGGCATTTTCCATGGAACAGAAATCAAACCAGAAACGTTTTGTTTTGAAAGGCTTACTGTAAAATAATGGTAACTGGTTAATGCCATTTGTATTTTGGTTTCTGGTCTCCCTAAAAAGCTCCAGGAACAATATAATTGGTTCTAACTGGTTTAGGAGCCCGCTGTCATGGTGGAACCCAAAACCAGAAATGTTAAAATACTCTTTTGGTTCCAAACCTATTCTAAAAAAATTCTGGTTCTACTGGACTTTTTGGAATCAAATACCTTTGACTGTAGGCTACACAGGATTATTAAAGAACAAAATAAAACCACCGATAACCAGTTACCATCATTTTGAAATAAATATTTCTGATTTGGAACAAAAGAGTACGTTTCAGGTTTTCATTTTTGATCTGTGAACCAGTTCAAAGCACTGCTATTGACACAAAAAATGGTATGCACTGTATTTTATGTATGAGAAGAGATAGTTTCACTATATAATGTATGTAGTCCCACCTGTCTGCAGGATATATATATATATATATATATATATATATATATATATATATATATAATCATACATGTGTTTGTGGATGTCTATATGTATATATGTGTTATGTAAGTCTTAGGGCTAATATAATCTAATATTTTATATTTGTACCTTGTTACAACCTAAACATATTGTCCTAGTACTTTCTAGCGAATACTTGCTCACATATTATGCTAACAAAAAAAACCTCACACAATTCCATTCCCATTTTATTAATTTATTTCTAATTACATAATATATAATTATTTTAAAAAATATATGATAGAATTTTAATGTGTCTAAAAGTGTGACATGGCAGGTAACGTGTGTCTTGGTGAGGAAAATATTCAAACATCTGTCATTAGCTGCTCTGCTAATGACTTCAGTCTACAGTAGCCTTGGGCTGTCAGCCATCTTAGATCCTGGTGGATCTGTGTCAACACATGACATATGGTTGTCTTAATGACCAGGCCTCCAGCAAACTGTGACATAATCCAGGAACATCAGTCCAACAACATCAGTGGATACAACTTACACTTTACTCTAAAACGAAACGCATGCCATTCAAATCATTAAACCTTTTAATCATGGCACAAAACTACTGTCTACTCAGTAAAATATGAATAAATATGGGAAAATATGAGCTTTAATGTTTAAAGCAAAATGTCACAAAGTCATTCAAGTTGCTAAAAACTGATAGAGAAAATGAACTCTTTCAAAAAAGGGGAATTTGAAAGCTCCATGTGATTTATGACATTTAAATTTAGATTAAGAGAAATGCTATCTCTTAAAATCAGACTTTCAAGTTCAAGCAGAGTTTAACGCATTATAGGGGGTTAATAGTAGGAACTGTCTTGTGTTTGTGTTCTGGAATAAAGTCATAAATTATGAAGTAAATGAATACACAATTCGTAGTTTTTTTTATTTTATTTTATTTCTCCAATTTGACTTGACTTTATACTCTAAATTCAAGAATGAAATAATTCTTCAGTTCTCTCTCAGGGTACTATTTATCTTCTATGGATACTATGCTGTATCCTCATAACTGTAACCCAAATCACACTGCTCCACACCGTGAGCCTTCCTGTGGGTGGTGAGCGGACTGGGACGGTGCTATGCTCAGTGGCTGGTGGCTTTGAACCTGAGCCTTGCAGAGCCAAGGTCGCTTCCTGAACCACTAGGCCACCACTGCTGCTGTTGTTAAAACATTGTAGAGGAAAATATAGGTCCATGGTCTATGGGTCCTTGTTTATAACACCATATGTTTCCCTGGTAGTTTCAGGAACATAGGTTTTATGTCGATGAAGGTTCTCAGTCATCCAGGCCATGGTCAAGGATAAAGAGTTTAGTTAGGCCACTGGACATTCAGTTTTTTGGACAACGTTTCACCTCTTAGTCCAAGAGGCTTCTTCAGTTCTAACCAACTACAGGGGAGTCCTGGTATTTAACCTCAAATGAGGCTGCATACCTCTGGAAGGGGAGTTGTTGTTGGACAAAAGGTTATAAGGGGAGGTGGAGTTACAGGGGGATGTGTCACACCCTGATCGAGACGAGTTTTATGCATTGAGAAAGTAAAGTTGCTGGTCTGATTTAGCTTCATTGAACCATAGGCGTAGCCACGGGTGGGCCAGGGTGGGCCTGGGCCCACCCACTTGTCAGTCAGGCCCACCCAATCCAATGAGAGGTCTGATCAAACTTAGCTATAATACTTTGGGGTTGGCCCACCCTAATTTTTTCAGGGCCCACCCATTTTAAGGGGTCTGGCTACACCCTGCATTGAACTCTAGACTCTGGTTGTTCTATTTCATAGATACATTGTTTTGTCCGACTGTCTGTTTTATTTCAAGTGTATTTACTGGATTGTACCTAATAAGCCTCAGTTCAAGTTCGGGCAGTGGTGGTCAAGGACCTGGACTTGGGTCGGGTTTGAATTCACCAGCTACCAGGTTACTACCGAGGTCCACTGAGCATGGCACCATCGCCACCGACCCCGGGTGTTCAGAGCTCAGTGGCTTGGATCACAATGACAAGGAGTTTAGTTATGTTGTATATTCACATTGTATATAATAGACTCCTGCAATTGTCACATATGCAGACACTGCCCTCTATTGGGCATGAGTGATATGGGTTATATTTTCTGATATATAAGTTTGTCTGGTCTGCAAAAGGTTTAGATTCTAATCCACCAGCTGCCAGGTTGCCTCTCAGGTGCTCTGACCATAGCACCGTCCCAACCCACATAATTTCTTGTGGTCTCACCAACCAACCAGCAGAGGAAGATGAATGAATTCTACACTTAAGATTGCCTTGCTCTAGAACAATTTTGTTAGCCTCCACAGAACCACCAACAATCTAATTCACCCAGAATTGGGAGTGTTGTCTATAACAGGGCATGAAGTTTAAGTGGTAGAGGAGGCACTGTGTAATTTCCACTTTTCTTACTAAATCAGGAAGTTACAAAACACCCAGGACCTTAGAAACAATGACACATCTCTGACCTGAAGGATGTGCATTTCAAATATTTCACAGACGCTTTACATGAGCTGCAACGTATGTTTCCCTGTTGATTTGCATGTGTGACGACAGTCTCCTGCTTTGGCACGAACGTCCTCGTGCTGGGGACCAATCGGTGAGTGATAAGTGATTCAAGTTCTTACAGTACGTGATGCTCAGCCCTGGCTTTCTTGGCTGTTGACAGTTTGCGGAACTGGATTGTGTGTGTGTCTGTGGGTGAGGAGGCGGCAGGGAGTGCATGTGTGTTGTATTTTTAGCACCTCTCAAAGGACCAGATAGGAAGGAGCAAAGAGAGGACGAGCGGAGACGCCGTGACGTATCAGTGTAAACTCAACACTGTTGAGTTTGGTCTTGAGCAACAAATAAAGGAGTGGAGGCATGAGTGTGTTTCTGTTACTGTTCCCCCTAAAGCTACACTTGTGGTGACATGTAATTGAGAAAAGACTATGTTTTTATTCAATTTGAGTGACACTTGTTCCCCTAGGATTCATTTTGGGATTAGACTTAGATTAAATTCAGATTAGAATTGGAATTAGAATATTGGTTAGGGCAGGCATGCAAGACTAAAATAGACACGGGAGCCAGGTCAGTTAGATAGACAAGATTAAAAGGACAAATGTGCCCCATCTGGACCTCGGACCATAGTTTGCCCAATCTTGCCTCAGGGCCTATGTCGTGTCCTGGTTTATTGTATATATACAGTACAGAGCAGGAAAATGAGTGTGTGTCTTTCTGGTAAAGCTGTACTATCAGAGACACGCTTTGAGACACAGATAAAAAGATTGTAACTGGGATGTTGGGATGATTTGGTTTGGGATTAACATATGAATAAGAATCGGATCAGGTTGGAACAGTATGTTCTCTCTCAATCCCGGATGTCCTTTCGCTATTTTTTTTTCTTTTGTCATTGTGTATATGGATATTCCCTAAATGTAAATTTTTTTGATTAATGACATTAGTTTATATTGTATTGGAAAATCATTTTATAACATAATATATTGTAAAACATTACTTTGAAACATTGTTTTCTTCCTAAGGTAGGGGGACTACCGATGGAAATAGCCACAATTTGGTGAATTTGTTTTTAAATGTTCATTGTTATACATTGGTTCTCTATATCAAATAAAAAGATAAATTAGCAAAAAAATCTATAATATAAAAGAATAAATATATAATAATATTTATAAAAATATATTTAAAAAAGTACAACAAACTAATAGACCGCCGGGAGCTCTGTTTACCTGGAGGACTTAAACACAACATGCTTCTGTCCCTTTCTCTGATTGGCTCATCCATCTTAGCCTGTCACAGCTCCTGTCGGTTTATTTTCCTCTACTCGGATTTTGATGCAAACTTTGTTCTCTTGTGTTCGGTAAAAAAAAAGGTTTACCGCCGTACGACGTCTCACAGACGCTGACACAGAAGACAATATATAAACTTTATCTAATAAACTTTATCTGTATTTACAATATTATCTGTTACTCCACTGGCCCTGGCTTTTCTTCGCCGTCCGTCCATCTTGGCTTAACTCCTAAGGAGAATCCTCGTTTGTCCAACTGTGTTCAGCTGAGTGCTGAGTACATCTGCCATGGAAGAACAAGCTCACGTTGGTTCGATAACGTACGTAAAAACACACACAGACACAGACACACAAGCACCGTGGTTGGTAAATTGTGTTATTGTAAATTAAGTAGCCATAAGTGCTGTTCACTTCTTATGTAAAGTATATACTGTACATATACCGGTATCTTCAGCTGCAGCAGCTTCACCACTTGTATTTCATGGCTGTGTATTTCTTTTATGTTCATAATTTGCTTTTTTATTTTAATTTCCAAACTCTACTGTGGTGTACCTGTGTGGGAGAGGTTAATACAGTGTAAGGAAGGAGATTATAGTGTGGGGGAGGTTGGTAAATGAGAAATATATTTAAATAATGTAAAAAAACCCTTCTTTTTCTTTCAACTTGTTCCTTTTTCAAGGGTTGCCACAGCAAACAACATGTTCCATATGTGTTCTCTGTATCTTCTTCTCTGACTCCAACTACCTCCATGTCCTCCCTCACTGCATCCATCAATCTCCTACCTGGTAGCTCTATCTCTAGGATCATTCTCCTACCAATGTATCCAATGTCTCTCCTCTGAACATGTCCAAACCATCTCAATCTGTCTTCTCTAGCTTTTTCTCCAAACCTTCCTGTCTGTGTTGTCCTCTAATCACCTCTTTCCTGATCCTGTCCATCCTTGTCTCTCCTAAAGAGAATCTCAGCATCTTTAACTCCTCCACCTCCAGCTCTGTCTCCTGTCTTATGCCTATTGTTAGTGTCTCTAATCCATACATTACGACTGGTCTCACAACTGTCCTGTAAACCGTTCCCTCACCTTAGCTGAAAAGTACATACTAGATCAGGCATTGGCTTTTTTCAACAGTTGGATACGGGGGCCAGGTCTGAAGCAGGTCAATGGAACGATCACGTGAAGACAATAAAACGTTAAAGTCAAGCAAAATAACGTAAATCTTTTTTCCCAGGCCATCTGTTGTGATAAATACCAGCATCAAAGGGAATATAATAACTTAGAAATATACTTTAAGTATATAGGTGTAGGACAAGTTTGTCAGGGCTGCACTAAAAAGCCAAATGGGCCTCACCTGGACCCCAAGCCATAGTTTTCACACCTCTACCAAACCGTACACATGCAGAAGAGATAGAGGGAGACGGGGGGAAGAGAGAGACAGTAAATAATGAAACAATAGAGGCGTTTTTCTTTTTCTGTTTACACTCGGCTTGATCACTTTCTCCAGGGGCAGTGTTTGGCAGCAGAGATAAGGGTGGTGGTGGTGGTGGAGGGGGGTTTATCAGCTCTGCTGACAGGTTGGACAGGACCCATTGTTAACACCGAGACAGACGTACTTTTTCGATGATGCACATTTTTCCAGTCACTACAGTAGACGTCATGGTCATGCATCTGGAGTGTGGGGACTGGAGGCACGGCAGCCTGATTATTTATAGCTGATTTTTTTTCTTTAAGACCTCCCATAACTCTTTTATCTCAGAAAAATGTTTTTAGTCAACGCTGCTTTCGCCACAGCCCGTGAATAGACGACTGTCTTGCAGCACAAGGGCTTCTGTTGTTTACATCAGACCTTGACAGATATTTTTTTATAGGCCAATAAAATGACTGAAGCTAAACGTTACTCCCTGCACAACAGATCTTTGGATTACAAGACAATGGTGTCTGTGAACTAGACGTCTTCCATGGCCTATGCACATTTAGTTCCATTGAGAACAAGACCATACTGTACAGCAAAAAAAAGTAAAAAATACATGTTTTTAATTTTGCTGCCATATATTAATTTTTTAATTAAAAGCACTGGCTGTGGATTTTACATTATTTCAGGACAATTCTTACTTAACTTTTTAGAAATTATAAAGAAATAGTTGACTTGAAGTGTACATCATGAATGGACGAGCATCAGGCAAGATTGACTCCAGATTATTGAGCAGCTCAGGTGTTTAATCCGGTGTGTTTGTCCTTTTGTTTGTTTTTACAATGTTAGTGTCTTTTAAAAACCCTGCAAGCCTGGTTTGATTGAATTGTATAGATCAATTTTTAAACAAGTACTGTTGCCCCCTGGTGGCTGGAAATACTACCTGTCCTCAACATTAGTGATGTAAAAATTGGGATGCCAGATCTTTCTTATATATGTTTTAAGGAAGTAATAATAGCTGATTTAAAAATGTTGAGAGACAAAGTTGTAGACAGAGACATTTAGTTGCAGTTCAATTTACAGTAACAACCTTATTAGCTATATATTTTATGGACCATGACCATTTTGTGTGACCATGTAAATGGGGACGAATGTGCATGTAGCTTATAGACATTATGTTGTGCGTGTGCGTCCCTGCGTCTGTCCTCATGCTGTTCACCCGATCCCACCGTCCATGTTCATCCACTCTGCAGATTCCAGCTTTCATCTACAGACACACATATGCGCTTCCCTGTGATGTCACTGATTCCACACTCCATGGCAACAGAGATTTAGGAAGAAGGAGCAGCACAGTCAAAATCCTGGAGATGTCTTTATTTTGATATTGAAAGGATGATGTCATTTTAGGAACCTTATCTAATACTCACACCAGCTGAGGCTGTAGTCAGAGCAGCAGGAGGCGGCGACCATGTCAGTGCTGAGATGGTCTTATTGAGAGAATTGTTGTTGCTATTGACTTGGGGATATTATTTGAACTGAGGATATTTAATAATCACTAGCTACTGTGGTTCTGGGTAGAATCCTAAAATATGTTTGCTATGGTGCTATGGTCCAGACATTGTCTGTGTTACTGTCTGTGGTGTTGAACTTTAGGGTTCACTGACATGGCCAAGATCAAATCCTGATCACAGTGGTTGATTCTTCTCAGTGCAGGGGTGTCCAACAGTTTTGAAACTGAGAGCCACTTCAAGTGCACTCAGTCATTCGAAGAGCTACTTGTTTGTTCGGTGAAGACTTACCAAAAAGTAATATTAAAAGTCCAGTGACATATAATAATGACCACTTATCTGACCATCATGATTGCGTTAAAATGTCACAATATCAAAAGCTAAGAAATAGTACCATTTTGACCCTTTTTGGACTTGTTTTGTTTTTTATAAAACACCCTGCAGGCACCTTAGGTAGACCATGGGGTCACCTACCATTAAGGACCTTAATCGAATGTGGTGATTAGGGGGACAACACAGACTTTAGAGAAAAAGTTAGAGAAGCCAGATTGAGATGGTTTGGACATGTTCAGAGGAGGGACAGTGATTGTATTGGTAGAAGAATGATCCCAGAATTGATGCTACTAGATAGGAGACAAAAAGGAGAGTGATAGATACAGTGAGGGAGGACATGGAGGTGGTTGGAGTAAGAGTTGATGATACAGAGAACAGGGTGAGATGGAAATTGTTGCCTGTTGTGGTAACACCTGAAAAAAAAAGAAACAAGTCGAAAGGAAAAGAAGAAGAAGAGTTATTGTCTTTTAATCAGGGCTTTGGAGCAGAAACAAAACAAGAAACTTTTTTTGTTCTGGAGTAGAAATCCTTATCAAAAACAAAAAGGTAACTGGTTAGTACTGGGAGTTTTTAGTTCTTTAAACTTCCTGTGTAGAAATTCCACAATCAAGGTCATTCATCTCCTGAAAAGCTCCACCATCGATATTTTTTGTATTACTGGTCCAGGAACATCACCCACATTGTGTTCATGTTTCAGATTTTAGTTTTCGATCCTTGAACAGGTCCAAAGCCCTGCTTTTAATACATTAGCACAGAAACAAGAGATATTTGGGGGACAGACTAAATGGGGTTTGACAAACTTCCCTCCTCAATTTCTGCCAGCATCTTTTTTTTTTTCTTTTAGGATATTGGAATGTGATGACTTGAACAGCGTTCGTGTAAGCTAAGATAAATGGCAAGTAAAAGTCATGTATCAAACCCAAAATACTACATTTCTAATAGCCTTTATAATGTCATCTACTGGGGAAACTTAGGCATTGTAGGGAAAAGTCGGAAGTTTAATTATAATAAAAATAAATTATTTAATTTGGACAGGGATGGCGGGCCGCATTAAAAGGCTCAACGGGCCGCATGTGGCCCCCGGGCCTTAGTTTGCCCACCCCTGAGTTAGATGGTTTCAAACCAAGACTCTGAGTGCGTGCACACATGGTCAGCTGATACTTTTTGTTCTAATTACGTAACTTTCCTCAGGATGTCTGATTTGTTCTGCTTTGTTGCTGGTTTCTGATTGTCCTTCTGGTTTAGCTACCGAGAGAGTTTGTCTTAGATGTCAAAAGACTAATCTGAGGAAGTGAAAGGTTTTGTGGCCTTACTGACAAAGATTAACGGTTTGTGAACCCGATGGTTCTGTAACTATTGACTTTTTTGGAGCTTGTATCTTCTAATGATGGTGAAGATTGAAGTATATGAACCTGATGTTGGAGTAAAGAGCTGGAGCCCTGGAGACTTGACAAGGATATTGATTAGCCTACATAGGTCTTAGTTGGCAGTCACTTCAACAAGGTTCACAGTATCTTATTTCTAAAGCATGTCGGAAGCTAGTGGAAATTTTCAAGGTTATACTGGGGGGCAGTAAATAGGCTGTTTGTTATTGTAGAGGTTGTGGGCAGTTAAATCAGCCTGGGTGTGTGGGCAGCATCCTTCTGTTGCACTTGTGAATCACTGGTCAAAGGCATAAAATTGTGTTTTGTTCCCACTGTTATTATTTGCAAAAAAAATTACATTAACATACGCTTAATTAATTCCAATGTTTAAACTGACCTGTTTTTCGTCAGTGGAAAAATAGGCAGAAACCTGTTGCTAATAGAACAATCGGGAATCCATCTGGGTTTTTTGGGTAGGTTGTAGGTCTTTTTCGTTCTATTCCATTTTTCTTAGGCAGAAAGTCTAGGGAAACCTTACAGCCTACAAACGTTATTAGGTTTTATTTAGGGGTTAGCACGGTCCTGACCCACATAACTTCTTGTGGGTTCACCACTCACAGGAAGGCTCACAGTATAGTGAAGTTGATTGAGTGGCACCAGTTGCCCTTGCAACCCAGCAACGGACAAGCACATTGAGATGGATGAATGAATGAAAGGATGCTACGGTGTACATCTTCACCACGATCCACGTTTGTCCCCTCAAAATCGCACGGTACCAGCCCCTTGTGAATCTTTTGCCCCACCAGCTGCCCTAACCGAGATTGGATCCTGCCCAGGAAGGGAGCTCTGGAGTTCCAGCCCAATGACAGAGACTCTCTGAGTCAAAGCCTTTACACCAGTGCTTCCCAATCTTTTTTCTGTTATGCCCCTCTTAGCAAGAAGAAAACAATTCGCGCACCCCCCCACCCACTCTCCACCGCAACTAAAAATAATAGCATTTGTCTATAAAATAGTTCTAGCTACACCTCTGCATAACATCGTATCATTGTTAACATAAAGAAACAAAAAAAAGAGATAAAGTTCAACTTACAAGGATGTGAAAGTACACTTTATTGAAGTATGGTGGAAAAAAGCATGTTCCCCAGGGGCACACGCGCCCCCCTCAGCATCGCACCGCGCATCTCCAGGGGGGCCCGCCCCACACTTTGAAAACCCCTGCTTTACACCATTCCAAATGTTTTTTGGGTTCATGAATGAGTTTTTTTTTTTTTTTGGTAAGGGTCTATAAGGGCAAGGGGGTAGCTCTTCCTGTTGTTGGACCTGTTATTGTATATTCTTTCTTATTCTTGTTTTTATATATGCTTGTTTGTAAAGTGACTTGAGATAACAGTTGTTATGATTTGACTCGATAAACAAATGTGTTTACAAAACTGTAAAATGTTTAGAGCCGAAGCCTGCTGTAATGGGCAGGGGACATGCTTAAATTCCATAGTTATGCTCAGAACTGGATAATCAGGAGACATACATTCTGTCCAACTTCAGAGACATTTTTACAGACCTTAGGAATCAGAAATTATGCAAAACTGATTAGAATTCATCAAATCAAGAATCACTACATATACAACTTCAACTTTATTTGTGTAAAGTGCCAAAATCACAACAACCGTTGTCCCAAGGCACTTTACATACATTTATATAAAATACAAAAACAAGATACATTAAACACAACAAGTAAAAGCCCCTTGCCCTTATAGACCCTCACACCGGCTGAGGAACAACTCCCAAAAAAACCCTGACAGGGAAAAAAGGAAGAAACCTCACATCCATATATAGATCTAAACTTTCCTTTGTGATCAATAAAGTATTTTCTATTCTTTATATCTATAGATGTGTATTTGGTTCTTTGGAAAACTATAATTAAATTAAATTAATTAAATTCCTTTTTTTGTCATTGTGACGTTGTGATTCAAACCACAACGCACAACGAAATTTGGCCTCTGCATTTAACCCATCATCAAAGTGAGCAGTGAGCAGCTAATGAGCGCCCGGGGAGCAGTGCGTAGGGATGACACCATGCTCAGGGTATCTCAGCGGTAACTTGGTGGTAGGGGGATTCGAACCGGGGACCTTGCGGACCCAAGTCCGCTTCCTTAACCACTAGGCCACTGCCCTATAAGCCACTGTTGCAAATGTCAGTGTGACTCTACATGGATGTGTAATCCCTCACCTCCCCTAAAACGTCACAAAACATTAGGACTTGTTAATGGGCCAAGGAGCCCAGACTTCCAGGGTTCAGACCAGTGCTCATCTATATTTAATTCTGTTAATGCTCATTGACAGGCACTTCCACCAGTGGAATCCGATACCTAATTACAAAAACATGGTGGAAAAAATGATGTAAGTGAAAGCAGAGAATCAATAGGAGGCAGCAGCATCATCGGCCCGCCTGCATCCACGTCCTCTTCCCATATATACTCTGCCAGAAAACTGGCTTTAATTATTTATCACTCTATGATTGCTCATCCCCCCGCCCCCCCGGACATGTCCACACTCACTCCCGGGAACATGCTCACCACACCACAAACACACACAAATGGCCATCTTATCTCTGTATCCGGAAATTGCTGTTAGGGTCGCTGAGCCGTAAAAGTCGGTGGAGCAACAGAAAGAAAGTAGAAAGGAAGAAGAGGAGGAGGAGGAAGGGAAGGAGGAGCTGACTGTCAACAGTAAAGTGTGTCAGCCAGAGTCCACTTAATGGCTTTATGTGGTGATGTCTCTGTGCATTAGCGTGCTGCTGCCTCATCCATTTAAAATGGCCTTTTCCAACTCTCCATGAAGATCCTCTGTCATGTGAGCAGATCTCTGCTGATTTCTGACGAAGACGAACATCTTCTTCATCTCGTGAGCTGATGACGTAATGTTCCTGTAATGTCATCCTTGGTTGTTGCCATACATTGCGATATAAAGATCTACTTCCCTGTAGAACTGATGAAATATTATGTATTTCCTTTATTTTTTGATGTATTTATCAATATTCAAGTACTTATAGTATTTAAATAAATATTCTGTGTGCAGTGAATCGCTGTATCCTTGAAGGATATAAAGAGATTTTGCTTTTATTTTTATGGAATCATCCATCCATTATCAACTTTTTCGTCATTACTGGATCACAGGGGCAGCAGTCTCCCCAATTGCACCCAAATCACACTGCACTGCGGGTGATGAGCCCAATGGTAGCCAACTGCCTTATCAGGGTTTTGAACTTGCCCCAGAGGTGATAAAAAATAAATAAAACGTTATTTTAAAGTAATTTTATAATAATAATTATAATCGTAAATAAAGGCATTAAACGTGTGCTTTGCATAATTGTTGGAGAAAGGACTCCACCAATGCTCCCTGGATCAGTAGTTCCTTTACCCACAGCTCCCTCTAGAGAACCGTCTGTAGTACTGCACGTTTCCTAACCGTGATGAACTCACACCGTGGCGGAAAAATTTTGTGGAAATTTCCTGAAGCTGTTACATCACAGGAAAGCATTTAGAACCCACAGCATCACCCTGCTGTGACATCCCCCGGCCTTCCAGCTACAGGAGGATACAGCTGATGTCAACACTCAACACACAGCTTCAATTAATGCTTCCCACACAAGTCAGCACTCGCCCACCACTGGTTTATAATCTCAGGTGGGCTTTATCTTTGCTGTACAACAACAAAAAATGTATTCATACCGCAAAAAATGTCATTTTTAAAAATATTACTCTCAAAAAATACCATAAAACTTTTTAAATTAACCCTAGAGATAAAGATATTTTCTCACAGCTGTGACGACATCTTCTGGGTTCACACAGTTATGGCCTAATCGTGCGTTGTCAGACAATGCTGGCTATTTAAAGAACGCCTGCACTGGCACAACCCAGTTCTGTGTGCGTTGATGGGTGAAGACCCAGCGTTGTCGTGGAAACGGCTCATCAACCAAGGACATTTATGGACGGCATCCATCACATGATTCATCGCCGTGTCATTTTGTCACAGTTGGGATGCACAGGCTACTTGGCCTACTTTTTTGGCCTCAAATATGTAAAAGGGAACAAAATCGAAAAGATGAGCTGAGTTTTTTTTCTCCAGCAGTTGAGCCTTCAGTTGTTGGGATCGGTTCAGTAATAAATTATCGGTGTTTGAAACCAGTTTTGCTTTGATGTTTTAGTAAAGACCAGTGTCTGCCAATTAAACTAAATGGTTAATCTTCCTCGACGTATTCACTTTGTCATCTGTGGCTTTTATCACAGCCTGAGCTCCATTGTTTCCTACTGTGACTGGAAAAATTGATTTTTGGAAAAGACATAAAATGAGTCATCGTTGCATGAAATAAACCTCCTTTCCATGGATTTACAGTTGGATGAAGCTTTTTTTAAATATATAGTGCACATTAATGACGTCATTGCTTTCACTTGAAATATATTTTAAATTATACTTAAATATCAGGATCATGTGGGAGTGGTGGCCCAGTGGTAAAGAAAGCAAATTTGGGTCCACAAGGATTCAAGTTTGAAATAAATCAATTGCAAGTTTTCCACTGTGGTGCTGTGATCACCCAGATAACTTCCAGAGGGAAGTTCACCGCCCACAGGAAGGCTCACAGTATGGTGCAGAGTGATTTGGGTAACAGTGGTGGAGACCCAGTCCTGGTAACGATTAAAAGGATGGAGATGAATGGAGGTAGTGACTAGTCAGTTGATTGTCAACACTCACAGAGATTATTTTAAGTTCTGCAGAGTTTATGTCTCTCACTACCTGCACTAACATTTAGCTTCTAGGAACATAATACATTTTTGAGTTGATGTTAGCTTTTTGGTGTATTTTATTATTTATTTATTCAACAAGTCAATACATTTAATACGTAACAATTTGACACAAGAGAAGTTGGCTCACAATTGTGTGGGACATGATAACTGGTTAAGAGATCAAATGATAAAACGAAAGGAAACAATGTAAGCACATCAGCGCTGACGCCCTCCACAGACAACACATACCTTCCGCCCCAACTATTGCTTCTCCTTTGCTGCCCCTTGTGGTCCTTTTAGTACTGAAGTTAATCTAATAAAATATATCTGATCAAAAAACAAAGTAACTTAGAAAGAAAATATTGGAAATCACTAGTGTTTAAGGAAAGCTAGAACTTAACTAGAATTTTCAACCATTACACAAAGGTTAAGACAAAAAAAATAACAAAATATTCCAACAATGAGCAACAATGTCCTGTAAGAAGTTCCCGAATGTCAGGATAGATATTTTTATTCCAAGCTCCAATAGAAGGAAGCTTGACCTATTAACTCTAGTCCAGCAGAGGGAGACAAATCCTTGCTGTTAACACGGTGCTGAGCTCTTTTTTCTGTGATACTTGATCTTGTTGAAGTGTCTAATATGTATTTATACTACTTACTTGTAGTACAGGGCTGTTTTGGTGCTTATAAACAGTTCTGCCCAGAAGGGGACGCTGTACAGTATATATGCACTAGACATGAGGACTCAATTCTGAGACTCGTACTCGTGTCGCTCTTAAGTCGCACAAACAGACTTTTGACTTGACTTGAGATTTGCCGTGTAAGACTTGAGACTTGACTTGGACTTTGGTGTTATGACTCACGAGTCGTGAATAATGTCCATAATTAAGGAATTATCTATTCTATCATTTGACGTATTTTTCTTTTCCCGATCCGTTTCCCAGCGCTACGGAAAAATCGCAGACACAAGTAGTTTACTCCCTTACGATGCGCTAATGTTTGTAATGCGTGCTGCCTCAAGTTTAGGTTTCATATCACAGTGACCATGGCGGCGGTAAGCAAGACTGGAGCGATTCCTTTTGTCATTGCATTTGCTTATAAAGACTTTGCGCAGACATCCAGTAAGTGGATGGCTACTTGCAAGGAGAGTGGCATTAGGATAAATGATGCGGGATCAACAGCATCATATTTTCTCAGGCTCCTCAAAATACACAAGGATAGGTCAGTGGACAAAGGGAAACTGGGCTGTGTGGGAAGATAACGTTACCGTTAGCAAACTAATTTAGCCACAGTTATAGTCTGTTGGCTAGTTTATACTTCCCCTCCCCTGGCGTTACCATTTTATTATATACTTCAAGCCAGTACGTGTAGCAGCAAGTAGCAGCCTGTGTGTATTATAGCTTTTGTGATGTTTCTTCACATTGCACATGCACAGTACATTGTTTTGAACAATTTTGATGGTGTAGTGTACAATAACATATTATAGGCCTATAGTACAGTACAGAACATACTTTTAATCCAAAACAACGCAGCAATGCAGAATCTCGGATAGTGTCTAATATGAAAACTTTCAGCTATTTGAGGCTTGACTTGGACTTGAGACGAAAGACTCGAGACTTGACCTGGAATGGCGCATAAAGACTTGAGACTTGACTTGGACTTGGAAAAAGTGACTTGTGAATATCTCTGATATGCACTGAATCTCTGATATGCACTGATTTGTTTACACCCTGTTAAGACCACCTTTGTAGAGATAATGCATCTGCAGGGATGCATTGGCAGGATATGTGTTCATGAAGAGATTTATTCTCAAAAAGAAAAGGATTCCGTTCCAGTGAAAGGCTGTAATCAGGGTAAACAATAGGTTTATGGATCGGCTGCACAAGTGCAATGCAGGCTCAACAGGAAATCAGACCCCAATCACTGAATGGGTCAATGTTTTATTCATTTATGGAAGTGAAGAATTTTCTAGGTTTTCTTTTGAATGGTCAAGGTCTGTACCATGAATCTGTTAGTGACTAGACTGGATTGCATTGTAGTGGACAACATTTCTACGGAAAATAGTTTGTGGAGGTAAAACCATAGCTTTGTTAAATTCAATAGGGAAACACGATAAAGTGAGTATTGGAAATTTAATGCACTTCTACAATTGTCACATTGATTTAAAGTGTATCATTCTGCTCAGATGTCACTTGTGTCATAGATACAGGAATACGTTTCTCTCTATCACACACACACAAACACACTCCGAATGTGACACCACCTTGTGTTCTTCATCCCTGCAGGAACTCTAATACAGAACATGTAGGTAGAGAAATGTATTTATATTAATCAGGCCTGGGCAATCTACGGCTCGAGGGCTGGATGTGGCTCGTTTGCCATTTTAAATTTGGCCATAGAAAATAGTAATGTTTGACTAACATTAAAAAAATAATATAATGTCAGTCAGAAAAATTTTAATGTGTAAATTAAATGGCAATAGCACAAAAGTTTGAGTTATGTGCAAGATCAGCGGCATTGTTTATGCAGAGTAGACTGTTGGGTTAATCCTATTATCTTTTAATCCTTGGACTAAATGTTCTTAAGGTCATATAAAAACGTGTTGTATTAAAACCACAACAAAGAGTTTGATGATGGTGTTGTGTTTCAGGACGTAATAAGACTTTGGTTTGTGAGTGGTGGCACAATTCAATGGATGTGATCTTACTAGACCAGGGCCTCAAACTTGTGGCCTGTGGGCCATTTGTGTCCCACAGTGCAATATTTTGTGGCCCCCCACCTTGATGTGAAAATTGAATGTTAGAAGGGCCCACAGAATTTGTAGAAGGATTCTACTGCAATGTCAATGTAAAAAAAAATGTTTTGTCTGATGCACTGAGTGGTAGACACTGCTGTCGATGGATTTGAGTATTACAAGACTCTGAAGTGTTGTATCACAGTGGGAAACTGATTTTTTTATTTTATTTTCACCATTTATTTCCTCTGTATTGAACATTAATTGCTAATGCAGCCTTTTGGCAAAATAACAGTGGGGTCTGTGGTCCTATTTGGGTTTGAGACCACTGTACTAGATGAAACCACTGTCTGATTGATAAAAATTGTCCAGCAATGTCCATGGTTTTACTGAAAGTTGCTGATACACAGAAATACTCCCTGTAGTCTCCTACATTGGACCAACTGTGTGAGGTCTCTGTCCATGTTCCTGCTGTGTGCTGTCTGGGAGTAATCAGTGTGATCACTCTCACCTGTCTCTGTCATTAGTCTAACTCGTGTCACCTGGTGCCCTGATTATATAAGATTAATTAAGATTAAATTACATTACATTTTTTGTCATTGTGATTCACACCACAGCGCACAACGAAATTTGGCCTCTGCATTTAACCCATCATCAAAGTGAGCAGTGGGCAGCTAATGAGCGCCTGGGGAGCAGTGTGTAGGGAGGATACTATGCTCAGGGCACCTCAGTGGTAACTTGGCAGTAGGGGGATTTGAACCAGGGGCCTTGCTGACCCAAGCCCGCTTCCTTAACCACCCTGATATAAACCCTTCACCTTAAAAAACACGGTCTATGTTGGATCGTTGCCTCGTGCTTTTCAGTGTTAGGTGTTTGAGATTAATGTGTTTTCGTTGTTAAGTTCTGTGCTGACGAAGTATACATACTGGGGATGTTGGCATGATGGAGAAGTTGATATATTATAAAGTGCATGTTGATGGAGAAGACATTGAAGTGAAGGTTATGTTTTGCTCCCCTGAGTTTGTTGTTTTTGTCTCATAAATTAACCTGCTGCATCTGAGAAGTGAGCCTCTCCCGTTGTGTTTGGATTCTAAAATGTCAACCATATCCTGGAAACCCTTAAAAATCACACATAATGGATTTTAAACTGTGCTTTAGGCATATGCTTAAATGGGATTAAACAGTGTTTCCCAACCTTTTTTGCACCACGGACTGGTTAAATGTCTGCTTCTTTTTTCACAGACCGCTCATTGAGTTGTGGCAGATAAATACCCCTTAATAAAATTAAATATTCGGTGTCCTGAAATATTTTCCTACCTATATAATCTTCCTACCCAAATCAACTGTGCATGCACACAACGAGGATTTCTCAAGTGCACATAGCCTATAATTTTCTGCTACCAGACTGATATAAAAAGTTAGAATCTTGTATCAATGACTCTGCGTCATTTTGAGTTTATTGTTGTTGTCTTCACTGAGAAAATATTTCCTTATCAAATACACTTGCATTATTGATGATGGAATCTTAGCAATTCTGTTAGTTCTAGTTCTTTTGTTAATATGGGTATGGATCAAGTGGAAGTAATAGGCAGATGGGGTCAAAAGGAGGCGTTATTTCTCTGCGGCCCGGCACCAATTCACCCATGGACCGGTACTGGCCTCTGGCCTATTGGTTGTGGACCAAGTGGGCGGGTTATGACAAACTAATGCAGCTTTCACTAAAATATAGAAGGAAAAAAACTAAAAACTTGCAGTGCATTGTCCACATTCCCCAATAGATGGCATAGAAAAGGAAGACATTTACACAATATTTGCACAAATCCATAATCTCTCTGCACCTGACCTGGCCCCTGGGTCAAATTCTCATGCCTCTTGTGGCCGGGGTATCAAAATATTTGCTTACATTAGACATAGATTCACTGTATATATCTGAAATTATTGAAGCTGAGTCTATGCCATTAAAAACCTTGGAAGAACATAAACATTTTACACTGTCTGCCTATAACATTAATGTATAAATGATGCAACAGGTCCTCGGAACATGAGACATTCTGTTTAGTCCCTACTACATAATAAACACCAGCGAACACACACACGCACTTTCACATTCACAGAAGAGCTGTCATTATCATTGAACCTCTACAGCTCCAGTCAAGTTTGTTTCTCTCTGCTCACATTTTGTGGTTTCAGCAGTGCTTTGTTTGGTAATGGACCTCAGGCTGTAATGAGTTTGAGATAAACAGGACTCATTTGTATGAACAATAAGCAAAGTCCCAGTGGAAGCTATCTGGACACTGCAGTGCCCCCTTTCTGCCAAGTCTCAGTCCCACGACTGGAGGCCTGGAAGGAAATATCCTTGTTAGTCACAGGTAGAGGTTTGGAAAGTCTTTGCAAAGGTTTCACGGGAACAAATCTAAAAATGATGAAATACAGATCATGTAACAATATGGTTTAATTTTGATAGGCTAATTTCTATTAAATATTTGCACAAAGAGTAGCATCTATAATAACTTGCCTTAAATCTTCCATATATTAAATTATGCTGTACAGACTCCAGCCCAGTAGGTGGCGGTGCTGCATCTAGAGTTAGGCGATATATAATGAATTTAGTAACTCATCTTATTTCATTGTAAAACACCTGAAGTTGTTATTGAGATCATTACATTATAAAGTATATATAGCAGTGCTTCCCAATCTTTTTCTGTTACACCCCCCCAGCAAGAAGAAAACAATTCGCGCCCGCCCGACCCCACCACCCAATCTCTGCCGCACCTATAAATAACAGCATTTGTCTATAAAATAGTTCTAGCTACACCTCTGCATAACATCGTATCCTTGTTAACATAAAGAAACAAAATAGAGATATATTTCAACTTACAAGGATGTGCAATTACACTTTATTGTAGTACGGCGGAAAAAAAAGCATGTTCCCCAGGGTCACACGCGCTCGCCTCAGCATTGCACCGCGCGCCCCAAAGGGGGCCCGCCCCACACTTTGAAAATCCCTGATATGTAGTATATAATTATTTTTGTTAATCAAGTGAGATTAGCTACAGAAAAAACAACTTTGTGCAATCACAGGTGGTGCTCCCTGCTGGTTTGTTCAGTTTAATTCTCATTATTTTAGATTTTATTTTTTATATAGATAAATCAGAATAGTGGTTAAGGAAGCAGACTTGGGTCTGCAAGGCTCTGCAAAACACTGTCCCGACTTATACTTAACTTCCAGTGGGCTCACCATCCACAAGATGACTTACACTGTGGTGCAGTGTGATTTGTGTGGCAGTGGTGGAGATTGCTGGCCCATGTGACTGGTCAAGGATAAGAGGATGAATGAATCAGAATCAGTGAATTTATTTCTAAAGTCTGCGCTACAACTGTTCACTCCTCATAAATGAATAAACAAAGGGTCGCCTGCAGCAGTGACTCTACTTCTTCTGCATTTATAACAGAATGAATGATGATGACAAGCAAAAGAAAATAATTGAAGTGTTCTTGAAGTTCTACAGTCTGGTGTCAAAGCCAAAGGCTTGAAAGTTAATTTAGACGCCAGAGTGCTTTGAGATAGACGGTAATTACCCGCCCTGCCACTGGAGGACATAACTTCACGTTGTTATCCTCTGCAGATTCAAAGGTCAGCGATGCTTTTCCTGAACTCCTCTGACTCTGGCAGCTTTCCTGCATGTTCCTAAATCTTGTGTTCATTAAAGATTCAACAGTCAAGGCTTTTTAATTGCTGCCATTTGTTCTTATCTTTAATGTCAAATAACAAGGTGGTGTTGAGGATCTTACATACCACGTCTTCCTAAGCTTTAGCGGGAGTAAGCAGAAGTTGAACATCATGGTCTTGATGACTGTCTGGGGTTTTAGAAACTTTTTAAAAAATGCCATGTTTGTGTTTTTCTTGAAATTAAATCCATATTTCCCAAAACCTAATCCTATTTCCCAGAGCCAACAGCTTAACCTGTTTAAGATACACAAAGCAGATCAGTCTACACTCATCCCCTGGAAATAACCAACGGTACTGTACAGCCAGGTCTTCTCAGTTTAATGGTCTGGTTTTGTCTCATTAATTTTAATGTGAAGTGTGATGTGAGATCACTCTGAGGAGACAGATATAATGTTACATAGAAACTTTATTTGACAGAAATTCCTCTTTGGTTTCCTCTTTGACCCTTATCACTAATCTTTGTGACTCAATTCTAATGCAGCAGATGTCGCCCACAACAGCACGAGTGGCGGAGCCTTTATATGTGCTGTCGAGATGAAACCTATTGTTTTGCATCACTAATTGTAGCCTAAAATAGCAACGATTTCATGTACAATACAGGTTGACACAAATATTTGAAATATATTTAAATAAGGCCTATACACAGGGCACATAGGTACATAGGTCGTCTTTTCACAGGATTTGATTTTTGTCAATTTCAGGAAAAATATTAAATCCTACTCCATACTGTGAGTCTTGACTGGAAGTCATGTGTGTTCGGATGGTACTGTTAACTTTTGAGCTTGAACCTAATTTGAAGCAGTTGTAGCTAGCACAAGAATAAAAAAAAGGTCATTTCTTTAAAATCTTAGGTAAGAGTTTGAGTGTTAGAGTTTTTAGAGAATAAATGTATTACATTGAATAGAATGGAAATCATTATTTTTTTTGTCATTCTGACGATGTGATCCAAACCACAGCGCACAATGAAATGTGGCCTCTCCGTTTAAAGTGAGCATCAAAGCCAGCTTTTGAGCGCCCAGGGAGCAGTGAGTGGGGACGATACCATGCAACTTGGCGGTATGGGGATTCGAACTGGGGACATGGCGGACCCAAGTCCGCTTCCTTAACCACTTAGCCACCGACTGCCACGTTGTCGAGTAGTCATTTGTTGTCATGGCACCTTGGGAGGTACAACAAAATTGAGGGTGACATGGGCGTATTAAGGGAGAGCTAAGGAGACAGAAGAAACATAAAATGCATCTTGGGATTTGAGTTAATGCTATCACAGGTTAGTGAACCATTAATTGCATTTCTTTTTTCAAAATAGTTATGGCGTGGCGTGATTTGGGGGATTAAGATGAAATAATGAATGTATATATTGATTTATTAACAATAATATTGATGTGTACAGTATTAACGATAAATGTAAATATTTTCAGGGATTTATTTTTGCACCTAGATGGCGTCGTTGCACTCTTACATGTTACTTGTTTTTCAATGTGCACTTCAGCAACTCTTTGTGACTCATCTCTTATGTATGGCCATTTTTTTCTTGTCATGTAGGTGTTTTTGACACAGCATCGTTGCCATCCACCGTGGCTCCAGTTTAGCTTTTACGGAGTGGTCATTGGGCAAATACAGGAAGGGAACTTATAGAGTCAGAAATAGGCTCATGAATTCTTAACCTCCACTTAAGTCTTTAAAATTTAAAGGGACAGTCTGAATTTATTACAGTTAAAGTTGTATATCGCTCCTTACTGGGTAAAATAACATCAAGTTTTGAATGTGGTTTCTTTGCATTAACTGCTCATTTCTATCTAACAACTAAAATAAAGAATGTAAATGAATTATTTACATTTAGGTTAACTGTATTTTTCTTTTACACCTTGCTTTTTTGTATACCAGACAAAGATATTTTTGACATGTGAGCTGAAATGCTTAGTAAAATTTGTTGCTGGACAGGAACAGAGGGATGGAGCCTTGATGTAAGATAAATGACATGTAAAAGCCTTGCAATAAATGTTTAAATGCTTTTATTTTTGCCTTTTCTACAGCATCTAGTAACAAAATGAGAGCATTGCAGGAAAAGTCAGGAGTATATTGATAATATAATAGTATATTTTGAAATGAGTTAAGGGCGCGGACTTGGGTCTGGAGTTTACATGATCGAAGTCCTCTGAGAGGCTTTGAGCAGACCCACATAAAATCCAGTGAACTCACCACTCACTAGAAGGCTCGCAGTTTGGAGCAGTGTGATTTGGGTGGCAGTAGTGGAGACTGTGGCCCTTACGACCCGGTAGTGGTTGAGAAGATGAAGATAAATGAAGACATTTGGAAAGGTTTGGTGGGCCAGATTAAATTGCCAAACGGGCCACAAATGGCCCTCGAGCTTAGGTTTGCCCAAGTAAAAGTTACAAATTACATAGTACAAATATATTTAGGTGATATCTGATGAGTATCCTTATAAATATTATTGTGACCAAGCTTCCTGTACCAGAGAGGAGAAATATAGGACTGAACTTTGACTGAAGTAATTTTAGGTTGTATACAAGTACAGTAATAAGAAGTTATCTTCTTTGTCCACCTCCGTCAAATACACACCGGCAACAATCACAATCAACATGTATATAGAGTAGAGAGGTAACAACGTGGAACATTAACTGTGGGGTCGTAACACTGAGAAATCATTGTTGAGTATATTTCTAAAAGCTACTCAGGGAAACAAACTGCTCGTCGAATACTTCACATCACATCTGCTTCAATCTTTTCTGTCGCTACATCACATGTACACTTTGCCGAGGCGTAGGTGCAACTTCACGGGTCATCATTGTCGTTTCTTTGATTTCAAACTCAAATCAAACTCTGACAGCATGCAAAATGCGTCATTAGCATTCTTCTATGAATCCATGTCTTTATTTCTGCCTATTCTCATGCAACGCAGAGGCATCAGAGTTGAAAAAGATCTAGAGAGGAGTCTCTGGGAGCAAGTCTGGGCTCAGGAGTTTTTTTATTGATATTCCTCCAGTGCCGTCTGAGGTAAAAAGTTTAAGAAATTGCAATGGAGGACCAGACTGCAGCACTGACGACAAATAGAAACAGTCTTACAAAGAAAGCCACAGAGACAATTCCATTTATTTTTTATTCTACTT
The DNA here is from genome assembly GCA_016785265.1 of Paraplagusia blochii. Classification (NCBI taxonomy): domain Eukaryota; kingdom Metazoa; phylum Chordata; class Actinopteri; order Pleuronectiformes; family Cynoglossidae; genus Paraplagusia; species Paraplagusia blochii. The sequence goes on from JAFBJS010008590.1 coordinate 156,905, forward strand.
TAAATCAGTTCAGACAACTAAGTCATCCCTCAGGTTACTCTGTCAGGACCCCTCTATTCTCTACTTGGACGCGGACTCTGCCCTGTGTTCCAACACGATGTGTTTTTAATCACCAGTCCTGTTGTCCAGACTTTAAATTATTCATTATTTGTGTTCAACACGCTGCTCCGGCCCAACTACATAGTAGATGTAGATATCTCCATTGAAAAAAAGGAAAAACTCACCAAGTCCAGTCCCCATGGGGTTATAACAGTGAACCAGGTAGAGGGACACACACAGGGCTGTGTGAAATCTCAGTTTATATCTGTTGATGTCGCTATATGTTTGGTAAAAGCACAGAAAACATATAGAATAATACAATAAGGAAGACATGGAAAGCAAACTTTCTTTTTTACATTTTTTTTCCGGATTTTCCATCCGCTGACAGCTTTCTCTTTGCAAATCAGAGTGTAAATATAAGTTTTGACAGCTTTTATTTCTCTTCCAGAGATGAAATGAGTCTTCTGTATATGTCACAGCCAGTGTGTCACCAGTTGTCATGTTTATGGATAGGTTTGTAGACAAGGGACATAACTTTGTGTTGCACTTCCATGATAAGGAATGACAAAGAGTTTGGGAAAAACATCACAATTTCCAGAAACAGTTTTTTTTTACATTATACAAAGTACATCAGTCTTCTTTGCCCTTTCTTATCAAAACTAACTATTTTCAGCACATTTTCCTGCAGTGCTCAACCTGAGGTTATTTGACTGCGGCACTTTTCCTTTTTACTCATTACCTTCTATTGCAACATTTAAATTGCATTGATTTCATAACCTCTTCACATTCAGTGCTCCAACCAAACCCCTCAGGTATTTTTCATCTCTTTCATCTCTTCTCCAACTCTCTTTGGCTCAACGTTATCATACATTTTTGATTAAAAATACAGACAAAAGATAAATTCAACCAAGGAATAAATTCTGTATTGATATAAATATAAATGGCTAGTGTGGGCTTATGGAGTTTGGTAATTTGACCTGAATACATTTCCGTCTGTTTTTCTTGCCATAGGGAAACAACTTCACTCTATGGACTGACAGAAAAGTAGTTTTCCCACAATTATTCCATATGATAGAATTCATCTTTGTCAACTTTGTCATATCGCAATGTGATCGTTTAGAGAGTGCATTTTCTCGGAAGTGAAATTTATGCTCCTTTAGGCAAAGATATTTTTTCAGCAGTAAAAATCAAATCTGAGCTTTTCTTTATACGCTACTGGGTTTTCAATTACGTATTGTCTACATTCCTGTGAATCGTATCACAATCCAAGAAACGTGAATATATCACATGAATTCAAATTATTTTCATCTGTTATGTTTTACTGCTCAGGCATAGAGGCTTTTAATTTTAGTGGAAGAAGCATTTTAAAGTAAGAATTTTGCTAATTTACCATGTTTTTTCAATAAACGTCAAATGGGTTCTTTGACGTAAGATCATCAGATATGTAATGTCTCTTGGTGCCACAACCTTACATTGCATGCAGCAAATAAACTGGGCCCCAAGCAAGAGCATGGCTTGTCTGTCTTCAATAGCCGCCTATTTTTTCTACTGAAGATTAATTTTTTTTATTTGTTATAGATGGGTCTAAATGACCGTTAGTGGGCGTTTAAGTAAAATCCCGACATTTTAGTTTTAACACAGGAGTTCTCACAGGAATGTTGTTGAAGATAATCTATTTTGGGTCATGGGTTATATTTGTTTATTGTTAGGCAGTTGTTATTTTAACTTCAGTAATTTGTAGTAAGTAAGAGAAATCTCTGTGAAATATTTAATTTATTAATTCAATTTTATCCGCTTATCTGTTTACCTGTCGCAGGTTCATTATTTTGACGACTGTCAACCAAATCACACTGCTCTATACTGTGAGTCCCTGTGGGTGTTGGGTCCAATGGAAGTTATGTGGGTCGGGATGTTGCTATGATCAGATCACCTCAGTGGCAACCTTGCAGCTGGTGGATTAGAACCTAAAGCATGGCAGTACCTAGTCCACTTCCTGGCTATATAAATGTCTGTATATTCCAGAATAATTATACGTTGTTGTACTTGCACACTCTCAATCTGTCAACTGCACTTTTTTCCAAGCTGAACTTTTTGCATCACTGCCACCTACTGGGCTGTATCCGTCCGTGTCACCCATGTTCCACACAATACTTACTATTGTAGTATTTATAATTCAGTTTGTTTAGTAAAAAACTCTTTAAAAGTTAGTATTACCTGATGACAGTGAAGACACTGAAGAACAGAAGCAACATTACCTTGGTCATCTCTTGATTCTGATGCAGAAACCCATACAGCGATGCACTAAAACAACAGTCCTGCGACAATCAAGACCTCCAGTCACACTAACAAGACAAGTCAGGGACAATCTTGTTGTCCCCCACTTTTGAGGGAGGACTCCAGGAGTTCTCTTCCTTTTCTGTCCATCCAGGTGAATCTGCGAAAACAAACTCAAACTGACAGATAAGCCGGCTCACACGTCAACCACATCTGTCGCCCCGGAATGACGCCGAATCCTAGGCGAGCTCATTGGTAAACATAAAGAGTGTCAGGAGGCAGATGGAGAGCCCAGGAGTCTATCTGCTCCCTCACTCAGCCGTCAGCTCAGAGGATGTGAGGAGGCAGCAGGGGAGCCCAGTTTGAGGAGGTTGTTGCCACTGAAGTAATGAGGATCCTTGTAGAAACCTTATCGCCTCTCTCCTGACTTCTGCTATTTTTCTTAAAAACTTGTTGTCACCTGACGCCATGTCCATACCAGAGAGGCCCTGGAAGATCACCCTGTATCCCCCTCCGGGGCTCTGCAGAGTTTGACTCCTGCCATTTCCTTTCATGTAACACTCATCTTTTCCTTCCCTACCTCCTAGAAATCTTCTTCTGTCATGCCACCTCTACACTGAGCAGAATTTTAATACACTAGACACTCCATGCTCGGCCACACCAAGGCTATAACTCATCCTGTCTGAATGCTGATGGCAGATTGAGCGGTGAATGAACAACACTGGACTCTTCTCACCAATGTTCGAAATTATCTGCTCGGCTTGTAACAACCTCCCGGTCCTTCCTGGGTCATATGCAAATTTAATGGCACTTTTAATGGACTTTGCAAAAGTCAGGCATGTCTCACTGCATTCTCAGACCTTAAAATTCTATAATACACAGGAGTCGTCTAACAAATCCAGTTCCTCCACTTTTTTAGGGTGAAGTTGAGAAAGTACATGTCCAGGTTGTATCATTTAAAAGGTTATCTAGAACTGGAACTTGATAGAAACTTTGCCCAATTTTAGGACATCTGTTGCTCTGTTGTGTCATGTTTGCCATTTCACATAATGTTTAGAGTGTCTTATTAAACCACAGCGTTTGCTGTTTGTCTTTTCCGGACATTTGTCTTTTTTTTTGTAGAATTTTCTACATCAATAAGTTTTAGACAGAGGAATTATTGGGTAAATATTCTTTTGTTGTGTCCCACATTTTTTAACTGTTTAATGTCCAGAGAATTGAAAGAATTGTGAGTTACATCAAATGGTGAACAGTTGTCATCTCACATGATAAAATATGTATATTGTTTTGCCTTATTTGCATTGCAAGCTTTACATTTTCATCATGGTGTTTTTTTTTGTATAAATATTTCCCCTCAGACCTGCAGTCACCATAGGACTTGTTATGGATTCCAGCAGCAGGAGGATGTTGATGTATTCTTCTCCTGGCAGCCCGCATGCAGCTGCTGTATCCTGAGTGAGTGACGGTTCAGGCTGAAGGTAAGAGGATGACTAAATCACCCCCACTCCCCTACCCCCCGCTGATGCTGTGGAGAAGGTGATTACTCTTCCATGCAACAACAGGAGATATGAGACAACGTGCTGCTAAAACCGTGCAGCAGCTGCACGGACATAGATATAGACGGAGCCAACCTGAGCACAGCTCCTAAAGATTATCAGCAGCACAACCTTGGACGAAGATTCCACTTGTCACTCAGTGTCAGGAGTCAAGGTAAGGTTTAGGGTTCTGTTACTGGTACATGTCCCGTGACTGTGTGGCGATGGAGTCACTGGAATCCTAAAATTCTCCAGAGATGGTTTCATGACATGTGCTGGACATGTGGAGCAACTTCATTGTCAACGTCTTATCTGTTACTGGGTCTCAGGGGCAGCAGTCTCCACCACTGTCACCCAAATCACATTGCTCCATACTGTTAGCCTTTCTGTGGGTGGTGAGCCAAATGGAAGTTATGTGGTTCGGGACGTGCTACACCTCAGTGCCAACCTGGGAGCTGATGTTGATAAAAACAGAAATGTTCAAAAACTGAAACATAGGCCTAGTTGGTGAATAATTTTCATAAGCCTTTGTTTCCAACCTTTGCAATGACACTTTTCATAGATGCTCCTCAACGCTTTTCCAAAGAAAAATATCATTATGTCGCGTAAGCTGCATGCGTTTTGCTGCCTCGTGTGGTCATTTAGTGTACTTGTGATCAATTTTATATAACCTGATAGATTGACAACTGCTATTGCAACTACTACAACTGCAACTAAACACTTGTTTACTACTGTGAATCTTCTCACAGTTTCTCTACTGTGAAACATTTACGTTCAATATCTATTTGCAGTTGAATTTTGGAGACCAAATAAATACTATTCATTTATTTGAGCATTTATCCTAACACATTTTGGCATAAATATTCCAAATGTTACGACTAAACCATTATAGGCTCTCGGAGCATCAGCATCAGATCAGTGTTTTCAGTTTCCTCATTCTACCATCTCATTCAATACAGTTTGTGGTCAGATTTTGTTTGTTGCTGCTTTAAAGACATAATTCAATACAAACCTTGTCCTGAGGGGAAAGAAAACGTGTTTGCTTATGTACAGTAGGGGTCACTGTTGAGCTAAATCATTAGTTCACTCCAGCATCTATTCAACTTACTTCAACTGCATCCTTTTATTCTTCTCACTTCACTGTTGCAGATTTATCTTTTTTTTTCTTCTTCTTCCTCTACCAGACAGAGCTTGGAACAATAACTGGATTTAATATCTAGGTCACAGAAAAATCTTCTAATCTTAGAAAAGCGAATATTTATTAACGGAAGGTGAGCGACTTACAGCGTAGGCCGTTGTTAATACACATATTGGGGCTGAATAATTAAGTTGTGGGCTGAATCTGCATGACAGAGGAGGAGGTGCAGGCACTGAGTGGAGTGCTTTCAGCTTGGTACCACCTTGTCAAAAAGAGCTTGAGGGAGGGAGAGAGAGGAGCGGGGTGATGAATAAAAATTAGGCCTTTGATTTATGTGGCAGGGTTTTTCGGAGACAAGGTGGTTTTTGAGTAGAATCGGCGGTGGCACTTAGAGAGGATAGAGATGTGAGGATGTTAGAAGATATCAGAGGAGGATCTGTGTCACCTGGACTGAGAACATGACCTTCAGCTGTGGCCAAATCTGTAGATAACATTGTTAGTGCTTTTTAGAAATTCCGCAATTAGCTACTGTTTTTTTTTTAATTACAGATAATGAGAAATGTTTACTACTAAGAAGGAAATGCTTGGTTTGTAGTCAGAAATACTCTGTCCATTGATAACGCGGTTAATGACTACTCCAGCTGCAAATGTCTGGTTTTTGGTGCAGAATCTCCATAGTGTATAGAGGCCCATTTCCAGCAACCATGACTCCAGTGAAGTGTCCTCTCATATCATCAGATCCACAACAAAAATGGAACATATGCAATAATAGAGGTGAGATAGTTATTATATATTGTTTCTATGGTTAGTATTTATGAGACACGGTAGAGTTTTAAGTTAGACTAGGTTTTAACTGACCACAAGAGTATACTTAAATACTTTTTTAATCACAAATAAAATAGAATGGAAATAAACAGAAGTACTTGGTGAGAGGTATTGCAATATTGGATCCAAAAACAAATCTGTGATGTACTGAGGAAAAAACTGTGGAGTAGTAGTTGTTCCATAATTTCCCAAAGGATGCTCCACAGGGATTAATAAAGTTCTGTCTGTTAATGTTGCTGTAAACCTAAAGAGATTTTTTTCATGCCATTTTCTGTATATTGCCACCTTTTGGAACACCTATGGTCGGTTCTATAGTGTAGTGACTGGCACGCCTGCCTTCTCCTGTGTTTGATTTCCAGAGGAACCACGTGATTTGTGCTTGGCAGGGGCAGCCTGCTAACAGCAGTTGCAACAACTCCTACTTTTTACACAATAATTTCTCCAAAATTGGTATAATTAAAGAATTCGGGCTTTCTGTCTTTCTATTAGTATGAATGTTGTTTATTTGTGCTATGTTTGATTTGTGTCTGTGTGTGTGAGAAAACATCTTTAACAGAAGGCATTTTCACCCAGGTATATTCCAGTGATAACCAGCAGGGGCATTGAACACGCAGCTCAAAATATCCCACCGTCTTCCACTAGGACAGTTGCTCCCATCCAAGCCATAATAAAAACCACAAATCATTTTTCTAAATTGTTATTCCAGGAAGCCTTCAAATGTGATGTATAAAGACATATGTTAGCTGAAATGAGGAGGACACTTCTTCTTTCACCCCAGCTGCCCCGACATAAATCAGATGACCGTTTATCCATTTCCTGTGACAGTGATGTAACAGTGACTCCTCACTCAACAAAATGAGAGGAGGTTAAGGAGCCGCTGATCAATGGAGGTCTTTAGATGGAGTCTATGTGAACTGAATAGATAAGGAAAAAGACCTCTGGGAAAAGACTTCCTGGGGTCTTAGCGCGGCAGACCCCAGGTCTTTAGATAAAGGAGGAGTCCAATAGCTGCAGGCGAAGAGATTCTTCTTTAAACACAATCTTCTTTGCTGTGAATATACCGTGGCATCCAAGGAGGGTAGAGGGCCACTGGCTGGCAAATACAGCAGAGCCTGAATATTTATTTAGCAGATAGCGAGAGCCATGCTCACCTTCTCAACCTCGCTCTGATGGTTTATTCTAAACAGGAAGATCATCATAAATCCTCCTCTTCTTCACCGAGGTGCCAGTTTGTTGGTTTTGCATTTGCTGTGGGCGATACTTGACCTCTCAGTTGGCCTGTTCTTAAACTGTGGATGACCCATCTCTCTCAGCTGCTGTAAGGTTATTGGAGGTTCTTCATCGCATTACTCTGGTTTTGGCCTGGTTTATTTGAAAAGTGCTGTTGGTTGACTGACGTGCATCTGGACTAAGCTATTTATTTCCCATCCTATCTATCTGTCTGTCCGTCTGTCCGTCTGTCCGTCCGTCCGTCTGTCCGTCCGTCCGTCCGTCCCTCTCTCCCTCCCTCCGTCCCTCTCTCCCTCCCTCCCTCCCTCTGCCTGTCTGTCTTTCTGCCTTCCTGTCCGTCCATCTATCTATCTGTCTGTCTGTCTGTCTGCCTGCCTGTCTGTCTGTCTGTCTGTCTGTCTGTCGGAAAAAAATGCATCAGATGCACCATTAAGACACTAACCGTCCGTCTGTCCGTCCGTCCGTCTGTCTGTGTAACTAACTGTTTGTCTGTCTGTCCGTCTGTCTGTCTGTCCTCACCTAAATCTAAAGACTCACCTCCGTCACAAAAATAGCAACAACTTCATACATTTATTATCAAGAATCCAAAAACTTCAAAGTTTTTACTCTGCCAATGTTGATCAATCCTGAGTGATAGTATCAGGAGCTAAAAGCCCAAAGCTGTGGTCATCTGATTTCACCATTAGTCTGTTCATGGGATGTGCTATGTGATTGAATGTGAGCGCTCCAAGCTGGTGGAAGTCTTATCAAACCATCATCCTGTTGATTGTGTTGACAACACTGTTATTGCTCCCTCCTCCTTCACTCCCATCCTCCTCCTCTCTCTCTCCCTCTCTCTCCCTCCTGATGGATGATGGGCTTCAAAGCCCAGCGTGTGAAACAGATGATTGACAGTGATAGCCGAAATAAAACTTTCCTGCAGTGTGGAGGGAGTCAAGTGATGACCGGGGATTGTGACTCGATTGAAAGCTTAAACGGAGTAAAAAAAAAAAAAACGTTTTATCAGATAGGGAACTGATACAGGAGCATGAGAATGGAGGGCTGAAACGTGAGCAGGTTAACGGGAGTAAGATCTTCAACAAATTCTCCCGAGTCACCACGGCGTGAAAGCCAAAAAAGGACATGAATAATTAAACATCAGAAAGCGGAGCGGCGTTTCTAAGACTGGTCAAAGACGAGGATGAAAACACTGTAATGATCTTAAGGAGGGCAATCAAAGCAAACTAGGTGGAACCAAGGCCTGGCTTTCACAGCAGGGGTTTGTGTGATTTATTGGTGTCTGTGTGTGAAGCAGAGAGACCAATTCATCAGTGATGGGGAAAAGAGGAAAATCTGTGCAGGGTAAAGGCTCGGCTCTGGAGGCTACGGCCTCAGTGGCAGCTTCATCGATGTCTGATTACTGTGCAATCAACTCACTGTTTTGATCCCATCCAGGAAAATATTCTGACACACACAACTTGATGTGTCGAAAAAAAAAAAAAATTCCATGCCGCTTTATGATATCATCTACTGGGTATAGTAGATGTATAACTGTCTCTTATACACATCTGATCATTTACCATTTACAGTAAAAGTAACTTTTCAGTATAACATTGATGAGGTGTGCTTCCTGTTTGCTTAAGTCATTGACAGATTGGCACATAATGTCAGACAAAGTCTCCATGAAAAACGTTTTAAAGACACTGTGTAGATGTGTATAAGAGACAGGTGTGTGAAGCAGAGAGACCAATTCATCAGTGATGGGGAAAAGAGGAAAATCTGTGCAGGGTAAAGGCTCGGCTCTGGAGGCTACGGCCTCAGTGGCAGCTTCATCGATGTCTGATTACTGTGCAATCAAGTCACTGTTTTGATCCCGTCCAGGAAAATATTCTGACACACACAACTTGATGTGTCGAAAAAAAAAAAAAATTCCATACCGCTTTATGATATCATCTACTGGGTATAGTACAGGGATTCTGAACCATTGGGCCCCGGCCCAAAGTTGGGCCGCAAGCGCCCCCTAGAGGGCCGTGAAAATTTTAAACTGCTATTATTAAGGGCCCCGGTTCACTCGACACTGAAAAAATTGGGCCTTGGTGCCAGAAAGGTTAAGAATCCCTGGTATAGTAGATGTATAATGATAATACTGTATGTATAAATGATTTAATTTGGACAAGGTTGATGGGCCTGTATTAAAATAAACTCAACAGGACGCATCTGGCCCCCATGCCTTAGTTTACCAATGCCTGCTCTAGGGGGTGCCAGAGAACATCAATTGAGGTGTAAAATAAAAAAAAATAAAAAAAATGAAAGATCGGTGCAGAACATGTAAACTTATATAAAATAAATGGATGGAATTGATCCACAAACATTCATTTATTCATCTATATACTCTTTTCCGTAACCGGATCAGTGGGGCAGCAGTCTCTACGACTTTCACCCAAACCACACGACACCATACATTGAGTTTTCTGTGGGTGGTGAGCCCACTGGAAGTTATGTTGTTCGGGTCAGTGCTATGATCAGAGCAGGTCAGTGGGAACCTGGCAGCTGACGGATTAGAACCTGAAACCCAAGTCTGCTTCCTTATCCGTTAGGACAGCACAAACATTGAGGAGAATAATGCGACTACTATTACTGCTGCTGTAGCAGGAAAAAACATGTGTGTTATTTGTTATCGTTGTTTAAAGAATAATATAAAAATGTAATTTTTTAAAATTTTCACTATTTGAGTAAAAGTCAAATTTTAATAATGTCCTGATTAGTTTGATTTCATTGATGTTCATATCCTTCTGTGTAGATTCATTATTGACTACTCAAAGGGAAATCCCTTGTTAAATTATCCATCCACTTCAATTTAACCTCATAGATGTGAGAAGAATATAAGAAAAAATATTTATATCTTGATGAGATATTATCTTCATTCAGGTGAAGTTTGTTTTTGGTCTGTACCAAAATCCATTGTGAAACAAGCATTTTTAACCCAGGGTTTAGTGATAATTGCCTCCCCTGATAACTGAACTGGTCAGATTTCCCACCTTTCTGGCTGCTACCAGTGAAAACACAAGTTGAAGAACTGTAAAAACAGATTAGGCATCTCCTTAGGTGAATGATTTGTTTTTATGGACAAGTTCTGGATGGGACACAGTGGGCTCACCATCCACAGAAAGGGTGACAGAATGGAGCAGTGTGATTTGAAGGACAATTTTAGAGACTGCTGCCCCAGGAAATTGATAAGAGGATAAGGTTGAATGAATGAATGCACAAACTTTGGATTGATTTCATTAGCATCTTTTGAACAATGATAATCAAAACACAAAAAGGGTGAGAATGCAAAAGAACAGATAAAAAACAGAAAAGACAAAACAGAAAGAAAAAGTCTGTATCATCTTTAGCCACCATACAGCTTTGACAAAGCATGAGGATGGTTTTTATATCCTCTTCTCCATCTTGGAACATCTCCATTCCTGGAGGTCGAGCCGTACAAGAGAACAGTTTCTCAGCCAACAGAGGACGTCATGGTTGGAGCATTGAGTTTAACAGTATAAAACACGCTGCCTTATCACTAAACATTGGCTCAGCTGGAGCTGGAAATAGCTCCATTGGCTCAGGCTGAAGAGGATAATAACTTCTTCTGCCATCATCACTGCACAACCATCATCGGGCAATTTGACTTTATCCCTGACCAGCTTTAATTATCCTCGCAATGAGGCCTGTCATAACCATTACATCATGTCACAGAGCAGGATGGCATTCCCACAGGCAGCATCACCACACTTCCATCTGGTTGGGTGGAAGTCACTGACAGGGTGAACAGTGATATCCCAAATTAGGAAAATCCATGGAAACTGACGGAAGCTGCTGCTCTTGCACTGTGTCAAATTCCCAAAGGGAAATGTCAAAGGCAAGATGAAGAATTTTGATCTAATTATATTTTGTCAATTCCGGTGTCCCGTTGATACTCGTCATTCAACATTTTACAAGCTTCTGGTGCCAGGTCGGAGATTCTTTAACAGTCAAATCCCTTCCTGGTTTTCCAGCTCCTCCATTCCCTCAGCTGCTGTTCTTCTCCTTCTCCTCCTCAGCAACACAGATTCTGCCACGAGCAGAGAATTCCACTCCTTGTTCAAACACTGCCTCCAGAATTCTTGTCCTTGTTTAAATACTCCCATCTCTTTCACTTTCTTTCTCTCTCTCTTTCTTTCTTCCTCCTTTTTTAATTTCCCCTCAGCCATCCCTGGAATGTTCCGGCTCCTGTCCAAATCCTGTGAAGGAACTAAAACAAAACACCATTGTTCTGCAGCTTTTTGTCGCCGGGCCATGACTCAAGGACGCGAAGTGTGGTTTGAGGTGGAACTGGGAATGCACCGCTTCTTTTGGCTTTCGATAAATAATATTGCTTGAAGAAAATAAATATGTTAAGGCTAATTGAGTCAAATGATGGACTTGCACCAGATCACACTGGAAACCTATGTGACCTGTGAGGGCTGTGATATTGTGGTTGTTGTTTTTCTGGCAACTGCTGGTAAAAAACTGGTGAAATTTTACAAAAGTAATTGTGAAAATTAAACCTCATCCTGGATGTTTATTTTTAAAGACATTGTATTGTAAGAGACAGAGGACGGGTTGTATTAATCCCTGGAGGAAAATAGTTGTTGCAGCTGCCCCTGCAAGAGCTTTTCATGAACATTAAGGGTTTTACAGCAGAGTTGTCCTGATTTCATCTCTAACAAACTGACTATCTCAGATATCAAGTACGCTCGGTGGTAATTCTTTAAGCTAGGCGTACACTGTGAGATTTCTTTTCATTGTGGCATCCATCAGCTGCTCACTGTACGATTCGATGGTAATGTAAGAAAGAGTCGGAAGATAAAGGAGACGGTAGTACTGTAGGTGATGCGGGGATGCCCACAGTTTTCTCTGAGATAAAGAAAACAACTAATTTCTCTAACTGCTGCCATTTGTGCTCAGATAAAGAAAAAACATATACGGACCAGGAACTGACTTGTCAGATTTGGTCAGTCTGGTCTGTCAATTCTGCATCATGTTGTTCGCTTGTTTACTCCTCCGTTTCGAAGTTTAGGAATGAGCACTGTGGTATGGTGTAGGGCGAAATTGTGCTGAGAGCACTTCAGCCGTAACTTGACGGTAGAGGGATTCGAACCTGGTGCCTTGCGGACCCAAGTCTGCTCCGTTAACCACTAGGCCACCAACTGCCCTAGACAATCGTCCTAGACAGACAGAAAAATTATAGCAAAATTGCATAGTTTACGCTGGGATTTAGATTGAGTTTCTATAAATTTGCAGTGAACTAAACTCGTGGCTGGTGAAGCTCAGTAATTTGCAACAGAAGCAAGTATTATATAAAAATTTTAACTTAACTTTTAAACAGACATTTGTATTTATACAGAGGTATCCAGTGAAGATACTGCTACTAGTATCTTTACAGTAGTATGGTTTATAGTGAGTGTACGAAAATATTCATATAATACATGATAAGTTCAAATGTTTTACTCTGGACAAACTATCATTATTATTGTATATTTCAAAGCACATAAGTCAATGACTGATCATCATAAATGTTCAATCCAATACACCTGTAAATCTCTGTGTCAACATCAGCAGAAAGCTCTGCACTTGAGGCTTATTCATAAAGTCAAACAATTCATTTGCCAAAAACCTTGAGGGCATTGAATGGAACAGAATGTTTGCTTACAAGTTCACCTGCAGAGTCAAGACAGAAAAACAGTAATGACAGAGTGTGTTAAAGGTTCCTCTAACATCGCTCTGACCTTTGTTCGTCCTTGTCCGCCCAGGAAAAGTGAAACTCCATCATAGTAATTGATGAAGTTGTTGTTCCAAAGGGAAAACAAAGACGCCAGAGATGTGGGAGGCAGTTGTTCCAGCTGCAGGGTGGAAACTGAGGTGGAATTCATGAGAAAATCGACAATCAGTTATCAGACGTACTTAGAGGATATTCAGATTGACTGTTTACTCTGCTTTGTCAGTCATTCGTTCATCTTCATCTTCCTATTTGTTGCCAGGCCTCAGGGGCAGGATTCTCCACTGCCACCCAAATCACACTGCACCATACTGTGTGGCTCTCTGTGCTTGGTGAGCCTTCTAGAAGGCCCGCAGGATTGGTTGAGGATTAGGGAACGGGGTTAGGGTTGGTTGCCGATCACAGCACCTCAGTGACAACCTGGCAGACAGTTGATTCAAACCTGAAGCCTTTTGGTTCCTTAACCACTGAGCCACCACTGCCACTTCTCTGCTTTTATATTTGTCTGTACCAGTGTTGGTAACGAAACTACTTTTCTCGGTATCTAATAACGTAGCGCATTACTTTTCCTATTTAGTAACGTCGTTATTGTTACTGTGGTGTAAAAGGGCTCGTTACTCGTTACTATCTGTGGTCCAAATGGACGGTTTCTCACTGCCACGGGGAGAGGACTGTGAGGCAGTGCAGCCTGTCTGCTGCCTGTCAGTGTGTGTGTGTGGTAACTCTCACAGTCATGAGTGAAAGACGGCTGTGCACACTAACTGGACCCATACGTTGAGAAAGAGCAATGACTGGTTGACATAGGTTAACATTTCAGGCTAAGACAGGCTGGACATGTGACAAGAAAACTGCTCACTAACATCAGGAGCAGTTTCTGTCTAAAAAGGTGTGATCAAAACAACTCTTCACACCTTTGTCCAGTGGTGAAGGGAGTGGTCTAGAGTAGTAGAACTACTAGAGTTCCCTCCAACAACAACCAGAAACTGATGAAGTTCCTCAAGTTCCTCAGTTGAGGAATGAAATGTCTTTCAACTCCAAGAAGAAGTCCAGTTGCTTACAACTAAACCCTTTTTGGATATCATGACCTGGATGAATGATAATCTTCACAGACAAGACGACGGCAAGTTGAGGTTACAATAAAGATGCCTGTCAAAATGTCTAAACATTTAAACATTGCCTCTGTTTTTAATGTATCACTACTTTTCATTATGATAGTTGCTACAGAACACAACGCACATTTTTAATGTGTTTTTAAAATAAAGTAAAGTAACTAGTTACTAGTTACTTTTATGATTTAGTAACTATTAAAGTAACTAGTTACTTTTTCAGAGTAGTAACCAGTAAAGTAATAAGTTACTTTTTTAAAGTAACTTACCGACTGGTCTGTACATCACTATCAAAAAGAAGATCTACTTGGTGGCTGTGATGCAAATCTCAAAACTAAAATTATCTGCTTCAGTCATCTGCTTAATAGGAAATAAGGAGAACCAAATTGTTTTTATTTCTTTTTTGCAGTGACCTTACTAAAAAGTGACCCACACAACTTCCAATGGGCTCACCACAGGAAGGCTGAGAGTATTTATTTCATTCTGAGAGAAATAAAATGGCTGCAACTCTTTGTGGGGACTGCTGTGACCCAGGTAAAGGACAAGAGGATGAAGATGAATGAATAATCAAATTGGCTGACAATATGTTCACAACATCCTCTCCAAGGGCATAGTAAAATGACTAAGGTTGCCATTAAAAAGTGAGACTTCAAGCAATAACAATAATTAACCAAATTATGGCTAGTTATCAAAATTACTGCTTTTGAATTGATGAAAAAACAACCACATAAAATGCTATTCTAACTTACTTTGAGCTTTTTGTTTTGAAAAATGACAGAAATAACAGGAGCTGCTCATCTTGGCTCCTCTTGTTTGCTCATTGTGTTTTTTATGACAAGTCAATGAAAAGTTCCCCACAGCCAAGTCTTTGAACGTCACTTGACTGTCCCTGATTGGACAGCAGTCAATCAGTCAGTGATTTGGAATCTATGGTTTTTATTTGGTGCAGGAAACAAAGCCTCATTAAAAACAAAACACCAGCTATCTCTTTAAAGCCAACAAGGTTAGAGGCCTTTTTTATTTGCACATAGTGTGTGATGTGAAGTGTCAACAAAAAGAAGAAGCAGCATTTTTGTGGTCTATAAAAAAACCCTCATTACTGCAGCTCTGCTGCTCCTCCAGTGGAAACACTGTGGCTCTAACTTTCTGCAGCTCTTTCCATTTTTTCCTCATGGAAAGCTGGATTTGGGGAAAGCCTCGCCTCCTCCCGCTGCTCCTTCCTCTCCTCCTCCTCCTTCTTCTCTTCCTTCCTTCTCATCCGGGTCAGTTGGGATGTTTGGAGCTGATGGTGCATTCAAGGACGTGTTATTACGTTGTAGGCTTGAATGCATGGTAACCAATACAAGTTTGGTTTCTGGACTGTTGCCAGTGACATACTTAAGGAGAATGGGTGTCCTTATGTCCTTCAAGTGGCGGAATAATCTTCGAATTATTATTCAGGGCATTTTACTGGGACAGCAGTGATTGTCAACTGTCAAAGGCCCCAGCGTTGGACTAAATTTACAAGTCATAACAGGATTTCAACCAGAAGCCATGGATTATTTTAATCTCTCCACACAAGTTGACACCGTCCTAACTTCAGATCTGACATGGACTTTACTTCTCAATGTCTTGCTGTAGACTCATCATGGCAGATGCTTTGACTGTGGACATTTTTTATGTGTCTTTAAAAGCTTTTTTCTTCTTTTTTGTTTCCTCTCCCTGGCATGCCACAACATAGAAGGGAGTAGAACTAGGGTTTTCAGTAGTAACCTTATATATTTGTGCGTTTTCCACGTGATGTTTTGGATTTTAAACTTGTTGGAACTGAAGCCAGAACCTTGACTAGTTCAGTTTGCTTTAGAAAGAAGGAGATATATATATTATTTCCGAAACAAATAAAAAAAGAAAAGAAGAAATCAAGAGGAAACCTTGATATTTACTAAGTTATTTCTGAAATTGTCCGTATGATTAAAAAAAACAACCTTTGCTGTAGTACGGAAAAGGACGTGACCTCTTCTGTTCTGTCAGTTCCGATCAGAGTCTCAGCACGTGAAGGCAGCACAACTTGGGCAGCCCTCAGTTGTTGCAGACTGATGATCCAGCTGCTGTGTTAGAGTATGTGTGTGTGTCAAGAGTGTGTGTGTGTGTGAGCGCGTGTGTTGACATGGAAACAACTGTGGTATACTGTTAAAACTAGACACACTCCTCTCCCCATCGGCTCTGCTGCTGCTGCGGTGACTCCAGACAAACACGACCGGGCCAACTTTCTTCCAGCACGGCTGCACTCATGTGATTTCTCCCCCCACCTTTCTCACTGGAGCCTGGAGCCATGTCCAAGACCCTGAAGAAGAGGAAGAATCACTGGACTAACAAAGTCCACGAGAGTGTCCTCTTCAAGAATGAGGACGGGGAGCTGGGACTGGAGCTGAAGGGCGGCGCGGAGAACGGACAGTTCCCCGTCATCGCGGAGCCTCCGGCGGAGAGAGCGCCGTGCCACAGCGGTAAACTCCTCCAGGATGAACTGCTGCTGGAAGTCAACGATACCCCGGTGGTCGGACTCACCACCAGGGACGTCCACGCTGTGGTCAGACACAGCAAAGACCCGGTCCGACTCAAGTGTGTGAAACAAGGTAAGACTCCACTGAATTTTCTCCAACTTGATCGAATTTGTTTCTGCTCCTTACATTTTCACACTATTTCAAAACCCGCTGCTTTTACTTTGTTGGGAGCGTTTGTTTTGACAGCGGCGCTTTTTGTCCGCGAAAGTCTCATTCCAAGCTGCCCTGAACGCAGCACAGCCAGGAACGTTTACTTTACCCGCTGCTATCTGGGCTTATATTTAAGCTAGTTCTCATTTTTGGACATTTGCTGTTATCAAAGTTGGTGTTTGACACTTGTGTTGTGTTGTGTTGACAGTGTCCTGGTTCTGTTTCAACTTCGGGTTGTTGAAAGGTTTTTGAGGGGGGGTGTGACATTCAAGGCGGCTAGAAAAATATAAACATTCCTTTCCGCACCGCTCGGTAGTTCCGTTATCAAAAAGATAAGGATTTGTGATAACGGTGATTAAACGTTAAAAAAACTGAATTTTCAGTTCCATGAAGAAAAACGTATAAACAAATGTAAGTATAAATTGTTGGTGTATATCTGTTCGAAACCTTAAAAGCAGCGTGGCGGTAATTGTACAGAAAATAAACTTTGTAAATAATAACTAAGGGGTTCTATATCTACTAGGTTAATTTATCAACTTTTATTGTTGACATTGAATGATTTTGACATATTACCCCGGTTTCTAGATTTTTATATGTTGACTTACACTTTAGCTCTAGTGTGAAGTGTTTGACTGATTCAATTGACATTGTAAGTATAACGGAGAAGCAGTCTGCAACCTGTGGCTCCTGGGCCCAACGTGGTTCTTCAGCCCATCTGTGATGGCCTCCGACAAGAAACTAAATCAAGCCTCACTGTGAGACATTGAATCAGTATGTTTACCAGACAGCAGGATGGACACAACCCTTAATTGTAGATGTGCTTTCTAAAAGCAAAATACTACTAATAATACATTTTTATTTTTAGGTAGAGCAGAAACATATTTTCTCTACTTTGAATTTAAAGTATTTCCAAATTTCTACATTTTACATTGACAGATATTTATTGAGGGATGCTGTTTGATTTGCTTACTAGTAAATATAGATTGATTTATAGTAAAGATTGGTCGATGCCCCAGGAGTTCCCTTTGAGAAATTTAGTTTTAATTTAGCTGCCCGACAGGGTCATTTTCAGGAGATAATAATGATGACCTACAATGATCTGAAACTGTAACGTTTCTTGTTCACCTTTCTGTAGTTTCTCCACATTGGTCCAACACTTCAGTGGCAGTTTTTGTCAAGTGTTGTGGATGCCATATGAGTTAGTTCAAGCAGTGGGTTGAGTTCCCTCATGGGTACTTAAGATCTCAAGTCAAGTTTATCTTATTATCTTATAATATTATTATTATTTTAATTTGACAATTAACTATGCTATGCTGTGGCAATGTATTTTATAACCTCACTACTGCATTGGTTCACAAGGTTTGTTGTTGACGTCAAAGATGGCAAATTTTCATGAAAAAGCGTTATTTTTTTATTTACCCCATCGCCAAGGCTTCGGACTATATGTTTTCCATTTTTTGCTTGATTTATTATTTACCTGAAGGGAGATTTACATTTCTGTTTAACCTTCTCAACTGGAGCAGGCATTTATGTGTGCAATACCCATTCACTGTCACCGAGCTACATCGCCTGCACTGGTTGGAAATTGGATTTAGAAGGTAAACTGTAAAGATATTCAAGGCAAACCTGCAGTCTGTATTTTAATATTACAGCAGCGTCACTGGCAATGAAAAATACGGTCCATTTTGATAAAGTCACATTGACTTTGGGCTGCCACAGGTGCAGCAATAAACTATAAATGTAAGCATTTTCAAAATAAGTTTTGGAAGTGGAAGATGGCGTTGCCGCCTGAGTCTAATCCACTCCCATCCCTGTTTAAATCTCCCTAACTTGGTCATGGGGATCTGGCGTTGCAGACCAGGCCCTCTGACACTGAAGGTTTCACAGCATGAGCCAAGAGGAGGATCAGCAGCCTGTCGTTTTTGGATGAAAAATCAGCAAAAGCCAGTATAAGAGGCTTTGGATCAAAATCTCCGCCTGTTTATATTTATGCATGCCGTACTGTTTGGGCGTGTGATTCGGCGCTGTAGCAGGGATTTATTCAGACGACATTTAAGCCTATATTTTCCCTCCCGGAAATATTTATATCCTCCAGTGATTGCTAAAGTGATTGATATTATCCCTCCGCTCCACGCTTCTTTGCTCCATTGGCTGTTTACGGCGTCAAGTTGTTTTGGCTGATTGATATGTGCGTTAATAAATACCATAAAAAAGAAACACATTTCGTTTTTGCACCAGTGTCCTTACAGCAGTTTGTTCAATAACAGACGTTTCTCACTTCTGGACGTTGGTGGCAGCAGCATATTTTTTCCCCTGTAGTTTGTTTTTATGGTGAGGTGACCTCCAGCAGCTGCAGGACTGTGATTGGAGCTCAGGAGCAAGTCAGGCGTAGTAACACAAACAGCCATGAGGTCATTGGTGGGTGGAGGTGGGTGCAGGTGGATTGATGTCTGGAGTAGCGTGAGACCTTCACACAGGATGGTTTGAACTATTGAAAATCAATTGTCACTATAGTCAAATTTTGTACCGGCCAAATGAGATGTCCAAGCTGTGGTCACAAAGAAGTATTTTAATTTTATTGATGACACGCCAATTTTCTGTGGCTCTGCCAAAATGCTGCCCATTTCAAGTTAGGGAATTAATGTTACCTCTTGCCTGGTTTTTTTTATTATCATCAACGTTGTTTATTGCTCACAAAAAGGATACAGTGCATACAGTGAAGTGAATGTGAAGGAAAATAGTTGTGTGTTTCCTGTAACTTCCTGTAAAGAAGGGTAGTTTCACTAGTGGGGAAAGTGCTTCCTTTAAATTATTATATATATTATTATATATACATATTTCAATTTTATTTATATAGCACATTTCATGCACAATGTTATGCTATCTGACTCAATGTCCAAATTATTCTCACTTAATCCCAGTGCTTAGCATCTTGAAACAGAATTACAGCTCTAGTTTTAGTTAGTATCACATTTATCATGTTATTTCTCAGGATCTACCAGCACTCCTTTGGAGATCTACTGGTAGATCGCAATCTACCTTTTGGGCACCCCTGTGCTAGATCAATCAAGAAGCTGATTGATGACAACAGTCCAACATGTCCACACGGTTTGACTTAATCGTATACAGGAATTCTCCCAAAAAATCTTCCAAAATGAACCAGATTTTAAGCAGTGCATAATAAATATGCTTCAATGTGTTGAAACAAAAAAAACAATGCTTTGACTGAAGTATTGAGGAAAATTTGTCATCGTGGGCAATTTCAGTAACCCAGACGACATTTTTTAATGTTACATTTTAAAATTCGGCCTAACAAATATATAGACACTTCCTCTTACAGATACATCTGATTTTAAGGAAAGGAAAGGAATCAAACTCCTTGTCATTGTGACATTGGGACATTGTGATTCCTACCACTGCACACAATGAAATGTGACCTCTGTATTTAATAGTGGGCAGCTTTGAGCTGTGAGTGTGGATGGTGCCATGCTCAGTGGACCTCAGTGGTAACTTGGCGCTGGGGGGATTCGAACCATGGGCCTTGCAAACCCAAGTCCGCTTCCTTAACCCAACTGCCTCAAAATTATAAAAAATAAACCCATATTCTTTGAACTCAAACCCTGTTAAAGTCTGTCGGTGGTCATTCGACAGGAAAAAGAAAAATGAGCTGTAATTATTTCAACTGACAGATTGGCTTTTGCAGGAGAAACAGTCAAATTAAAATGATGCACATCCACGCTTCAGGCCGTAAAACAATCACCTCATAATAAAAAACGACCAGCTTGCTGAAATTAATCTTCATCACTTATCCCTGAGACACTTTTCTTACATGCTGTGAGTCGATCTGAGCCGTAATTATCTACACGACAAAATAATCATCAAGCGTGACTGATCAGAAACATCCTGATTTTCTTTCCGTGATAAGACACGTCCGTGCCTCCTGGCAGTGTGTTGTCCTGACTTCCTGTGATACAAAACAAAACTATTTGAGTGTTTTCCAGGTTTGCGCGGTGGCAGTTTATCCTTTCACTTCTATTTACTGTAAATCACGTGCCCACCCGTTGACCAAATAGCCCCTTCTAAACGGAATTCAAAATGTAACGCCTTGAAACTGATGTGGTGTCTCGATTTAGCGTTTGGACTTACCATTTCTCTTGCTAAAGGCAAAATCTGCTGTTTTCTTTTTTAATGACTGATCAGCAGGATTAGGTCAAAGATTTAGCTTTTTTGGGATCATCCTCTCAGGGATTCTTAAGAGTCAGAAACTTTTTTGCATGAAAACATTTCTATGAATATTTAATTTACTTTATCAACAGTGATAGCTTAAATGCCACTCGGGAACACCATAATGAGGAGAGGCTTCTTTTTAACCATCGTCTTTATCTCTTTTTTACTGTACTTTTTTATATAGTTTCGTCTTGGACTTGTTGGTTATAAAATTCCATTCCCAGGATTCAGATAAATGCTGGTTATTATACCTTTGTACTTTGTACATACTAATCTAATTTTATTTTGCATTTTGAAGAAAAAAAAAACGCTGTGAGCAGTAACGATGGACTAATAATCTACTTAGTTTGTTTACGTCAACGTTTTGCGTGCCATTAGGTGAAGGTTTTTTGTCAAACACGCTGTAAACAAAGCTTTTCCCTAGATGTCGTTTCCACCAACGCTAGGCCAAGGTTTTCAACAGAGGTAGAGTTCACCATGTGACTATTTCAAAATGAAATACAAATTGCAGGATTGTAACATAGTTAGGGATGTGGTCTCTTCATCTTCATGACCGTCCTTAATAATCCATCACCATCTCCTCTGCTGCCTCGCTAATGTTTTTACAGGAGCTGTCACTTCCTCTCATGACACCAAGCCTGGTTTGCCAACATTCATTAGTCTCCCTTTTGCAATCTTAACCATCCACATTGTGATTAACACCACTCATCAGTGTCGAAGCCATGATTTCCCATGTTTATGCATGTATGCACTTCATTTCCCATGTACTGACATTTTTTTGATGTAGTCAGTAATCATGGGACGTGACCTGGTTTTTCTTTTTGTCACACATTTGCACATGCACAGTGCTGCAGTTTCATTATGACTCTCTGATGTCAGGTGTGGATGAGGCGTTCTCCAGCAATCAAGGCCGACTCCGAGGATGTAATTAGGACTTAAACAAAACACTGACGAGTGCGTGGGAGAAAATTAGATTGAGTTTCTTTGAACGGGAATTCTCATTAGAGCAGAGCATAATGGATAATGTAATGATGGCATTGTGGTTAATGTACAGTTAATGAGGGCAGCGGTCAACGTTGTTTAAGTGCAGATGTGCAGCTGTGGCTTTGAGAAGACCTCACTCTAGGATTCATTTGTGATGTGTTTACTATTGAATGCCAACTTCAATTAATTGAACCAAGTGTATATGAGAGGAAGGACGTGCCTGTGAGTCTCAGCTGCATATATAAATATATTGACATTATATTGACACAGGATTAACAAAAAAAACCCTGACTTCTCATTGAAGGAGATGTTAGTGGCAGCCATTCAAGGATGAATCAACAGCTTTTTTTTTTAGCCTCCCCAGGGATGGTATTGAATCCTCAAGGTGTACACAAAAAAAGTGCGATATGATGCCAACAAAGGCACATTCACATCACAGCCACCTGCTGGAAATGACTGCTTCACAATTGTTATAAATCCGTTCTCTGTTCACACTCTCTGACCAAGAATAATCTACACTAAACTCTTCTTTTTTCGGCTTATCCCATTTTTCAGGGGTTGCCACAGTGAGTCAACAATTTCCATCTCACCCTGTCCCCCACCTCCTCCACTCCAACTCCAACCACCTCCATGTCCTCCCTAACCGTATCCATAAATCTCCTCTTTGGCCTTCCTCTTCGTCTCTTACCTGGTAGCTCCATGTCTAGCATTCTTCTCCCAATATAACAACTATTCCTCCTCTGAACATGTCCAAACCATCTCAGTCTGGCTTCTCTAGCTTTTTCTCCAAACCTTCATGTCTGTGTTGTCCCTCTAATCACCTCGTTCCTGATCCTGTCCATCCTTGTCACCCCCAAAGAGAATCTCAGCATCTTTAACTCCTCCACCTCCAGCTCTGCCTCTTGTCTTCTACTTACTCCTAGTGTCTCTAATCCATCCATCATGGCTGGATGGATTAGAGACATCTATCACAGTTCACTCCTGACCCTTTTCTCAAGTTGTTCCATCCTGCCTGTACTCTATTCTTCACCTCTCTTCCACAGTCTCAACTGCTCTGAACAGTTGAGCCTAACTATCTGAACTCCTCCACCTTCTCCACCTCTGCCCCTTGTAACCTTACCACTCCACTGTTCCCCTTTTCATTCACACACATGTACTCTGTCTTACTACGACTGACCTTCATTCCTCTTCTCTTCAGTGCAAACCTCCATATCTCTAGGTTCTCTTCTAGCTGTTACCTGCTCTCACTGCAGATCACAATATCATCTGCAAACATCATTGTCCATGTAGTCTCCTGTCTGACCTCATCTGTCAATCTGTCCATCACCAGAGCAAACAAAAAGGGCAGATCCTTGATGAAGTCCCACCTCCACCTTAAAGTCTTCTGTCCTTCCAACAGCCCCTCTCACCACCGTTGTGCTTGTCTCATACATATCCTGCACCAGTCTGACATACTTCTCTGCCACTCCTGACTTCTTCATACAAAACCGCAGTTTCTCCCTTGGAACTCAGTCATAGGTCGTTTCTAAATCTACAAAAACACAATGAAGCTCCTTCTGACCCTCTCTGTACTTCTCCATCAACATCCTCAAGGTCAAATATTTTCATCTGTGGAACTCTTTCTCTGCACTAAACAAAACAGTAAAATGTTAAATGCCCAAGTATCAACATTATGAAACTCTGAATCATTATTTCTATACATTGACCTTCACCTCTCTCTTCCTCTGATGGCCCTGTTCAGTTTGTCGAGGGATTAATGCAGCCGGCTGTGGAGGAAGTCACTGTGTCTTTCACTAGCAATCTGTGTGATGTGTGTGTGTGTGTGTCAGTGGAACTCTATGCAAATGTTGCCTTGTTACTGATGTTTCCTGGTCTGCCCAAGGCCATCCCTGTGCTCCTGTTGGGCGTCCACACAGCAGACACTTGGGGTTAGAGGTAGAGAGTGGGGGACGGTAGCAGACTTGTCAGCACTAGTCTTTAAAAGGTTTTTCACACTGGCGGCGAGGCATGTCAGCCTGACACACTTAAGTCTGGAATGAAGTTTCTTAAATATTATACAAATTGCCCGGTAATTGGACCGGTTGTTAATCTGTCCCAGAGGGGGGGCTATCTTGGAGCTTTTTTTTAGTGCGTTCACATGATGTGTCTCCGCAATTGGAGTTTGCCTCTTGATTTAAAAGGAAATAAGTGTAACTTTATCTTGGCTATCTGTCTTTTTGAAGACTCAGTAGTGTTGTTTTGGTCTCGGTCTTGAGTTTGAACTAAGTTAGCCTTCATTTCTAAACTTAAAGCTGAAAAAAACATAATGTTCAAATTGTGGTCTACACATAACAACCAATAGGATTGTCTCGTAGATGCCTTGATGTTTAAAGTTGTCTTTAAGCATGAAGTTATTGGTTATTTAATTGTATTACTTTTGAATACAATGTTATACAATATAACTACTTGTAACTCATTTGCAACTACTAAGCTATTTTCCATTGGGATTAATTTGATATGGAAATGTCCCCATCCTATTGTGCTGCCACAAAAGCTCTAAAATGTATCTGTTTTATATCTTAAAGACTTCTTACATCTACAAACGTAAGGATATTCTTGTGTAATTTTACTGAACATAGGGAAACACTTAACAAAACAATATAGAAGTATGTTTTAATATGATGTATTTTATATCCACCAAATGGTTAACGTATAAAAGATAATTTTGTCAGTCATCGTTTTTATGAGCCTGGAAGAAGAGGCTAATACTCCTAATGGACGACAGCTCTGCTTGTTTGGTTTTGTATTTTGTATTTTGCATTTTTTTTTTCTTTACACATTAGAGTGTAATGCTGTGGTCATTACGCTGCTAATCAGGTTACAGTCACCTGGCACAGAATGTATCCTCCCCGATTTTTAAAACCACCTGGTACCTTTGTGCCATATATTTCTTTTTTTCTCTGATTTTATTCCACTGACCCGCTTCAAGAAAAGAACTTTTCTTTGTGCTTGTTAAATTAGAACTCCTGTGAAGGATATGATGCAACCCTAGAGGTGCTCAGATGCTGTCTTGCGGATGTGGGGGTAAATGAGTGAAAAAGCCTAAATCTGGTTCTAAATCTAAAAAAAGGATCTGTAATTCCACTGAGGATTTTTTTATTTTGAGAAACACAAAAGATGTGAAAACGGATCCTGCACAAAGAGCTGGCAGACACAGCTGCCTCTGAAACCCTCCTGCTTTGAGACGCATCTGAACTTAAAATACTCTCCGTGACCTCTTGTCCTGTTTACTCGTGTGTCAGCTCCCTTTGAACAGACCACACTTACGCTGCTCATGTGCCGTAGGTTCTGTGGAATTGCTTGCTGTGTTGCTGGAATCTATGACTAATCTGGAACTTTTTTCAAAAGTGACAGATTTGTACTTTAAACCAAAACTTTACTGATCATTTTCTCCAGAGTAAAAAGCAGTTGCAAAATAATTAATCAAATAAATCTGACACTTGAAGTGTTGCGATTAATACCAGTTTGATTTAATCAAAATATCCATTTATCTGTCTTTGTTCACTACCAAGGCCAAAATTCCTTTATTCGTGGGGAACAGGGAAATATTCAATGGGGAAATATCCAGTTTTAGTCCTTGCAACCCCCAGGTCACCATTAGAGAAGGATGTTATTGCTCTGGGCTTTACACACTTGATGTTTTGTACAAATAAATGCCTTATAAAACTGATCAGGTTGGTGGCATCAAGCAGTTTTCATTAGTGGTTTTAAACGCTCTAAGGCAGCGCTGTATTGGAAAAGTATCACCCACTTGGTTTTGTACAGTGGATTTAAGTGGTTGACCAGGTTTGTGAAACCTTTATCCTGTACCACACTAAACGGCTGGCAGTCCAATTCCATATACTTCATTATTTTGCCAGTGGCGGCTTTGGACTTCTCACTACTCATGTTGAACATAGAAGCCACGACGGAGGATTGTTGTGGTTGCCGAGACTCCGGTGCATCCCTCCTCTTAGCAGCTGTGTCCTCTTTATATTCTCTTAAAAAAAACGGTCCAAACTTTTTTTAATAATAATAATAATAACTTTTACTTTTGATTTGAAGCCATTACAAACAGCGTGTCCTGGCACACAGTAAAAATCGTCCGATATGAGCGCATTGAACTGTCGTCACCGTGCATGCGTGTCAGCCATGCGCGGTCATAACCGGCAATATACGACAGTGGCCGATTGACCGGTCAATCACTAGTCTGGAGGGTTCCAGGTTCAATCCCACCAGGTTACCATCAGGGTTATCATCGTTAACCAAAACTAACGAAAAAACGAAAACGATCACTGAAAAAAACTCTTCGTTAACTGTAACTAACTAAAACTATCATTAAATTAAAAAAAAACTATAACTAACTAAAACGAAAATGTGTCCTAACAAAACTAACTGAAACTAACTGAAATTAGAAATGAACTACCCTTCGTTTTCGTCTT
>JAFBJS010008594.1:0-11311 GCA_016785265.1 Paraplagusia blochii
AGATGGAGCTACCAGGTAGGAGACAAAGAGGAGATTGATGGATGCAGTGAGAGAGGACATGGAGGTAGTTGGAGTTATGATTGAGATACAGAGGACAGCAACCCCTGAAAAAAAGGACAAGCCAAAAGTAAAAGAACAAGATCTAAATAAGTGTTTTATATATTGTAAGTACTCAAAACTGTCAAACATTCTTTTTCAGCCCACTAGTATTCACTTGTTACAGAATTAAAAAACTATCATTGAAAAATAAACATAAATATTCCCATTTAGTCAGCGAAATTTCAAGTAAGTGAACATTAGAAATAAAAGAAATTTTATTTTCGCTCAAGAGGCGTTAACGCGAAAACCACAAATTTATTTCCATTGCCATTAATTTCATTGGATACCAGCTTCTCCTCCGGGCCTGGTTTAAATGTCAGGAAAAAGATACTGACATATTAATACATAAATATTGATAGGCTTATGTTTAATATTTAAGGAATATACAAGTAGTTCCCAAATACAGCGTGCTTTTAAGTTACAATATCTAACAGACGCACAAAACCGGTAAATAAAGACAACTTTTCCGTACACTCAAGCAGCTCTACGTTAGCCAAAGAGCGAAACCTCACCTGGATAGAAACGACCTCGTAAAACTCCTTTCTAATGTCCGTGACGAACATCTTAAAACCCGTGAACAAGGAGACGATGTGATAAAATTAAAAACTATAAAACAACAGCGACATGAACACAGACGAGTCCCTGTTTGTTGTCAGCTCTGAACAGCTTTCTGCCGGAGAAAAACTGGCGCCAAATGTACACGTCACACTCGGCCAATCAGAGAGGAGAGTACGTCAAACGTTTTATCGACGTCATTACGTTGAATACGTCAACGGTTCCAAGAGCTAATAATTTGTAATTTATAGAACAATCTTTGGAAGGAGTTTCTAGGTAAGTTATTCTATTTGTGTACAGAATAAACACATTTCCCTTTGACGGACTTTAGCAAGTTTTAAAAGCAAACATAAAAAGTGTCTAAAATAGTGTCCTAAAAGTAATGTAGTTAATATAAAGAAATGCTACATACCAGATGAAATTAACGCATTAACGATGCGTAGATATTTTAAAGGAATTATCTTGTTCGATACACATCTGATTTTTAAATCATATCACATCATATATTGTAAAAATAATATAAAATACCGTTTTATAAATGTGATTATCTTAAAATAACAATTCTTAAATAACTGTCTTCAAGACTATGTGCGATACGACAAAAACTTTATACCATTTGTTGTTTAATAAGAACACAAACATAGGGAGACAGAAAAAATATAATACAGGTTTGCAGTATAATTCTGACACATGCAGGTTAAACAGGTTTTCACCCTAAATGTGCCACGGAAGCCCCTGAGGCTTGAGTGTTGAACTTGCATAACAGTTATGGAAAAAATATAAATAAAAAATAAAGTCAAGTATATTTCCAAATTACCCCCCAATTACACCGAGTAGACCTGTACATAATCAACACTGTAAAACTAAAACAAAATATCAGTTTCAATATGTCCATGCTGAAATCTACATTAATTAATAGGTAGATTCATGGAAAGTAATTTACTGTTTGGAAATTTCTGATACAACAAGCCATATTTACGTCCAATACACCGTCAAAAAGCAAAAACATACCAAATTTAAAGTTAAATGTGGCGTGCAAATTATATTTCATTCACTCACACAGATAGTGAACAACAATATAAATAAAGGCACACATAAAACCACTGTCACCTGTTTCTCCTTTACAACTGGATTAAGCATAAAGTGCTTTAACCTGCAAAACATCAACCCATGTCTCTTTACAAGTTTAAAAACAAGCCTAAAATAACACTAACTTTGACCTGATCAAATCCTTCACAACATGATGGCCAAGAAAATAAAATTGACACAAGAAAAACATTTGGACCATCATCACCTGCAAAGTCATACGACCCATTCTAGGCTGGTCAGATGGCTGTACAGTGATGTGCAAAAGTTTTTGGCATGCCCACACTTGTCTTTTATTCCCCTTTTTGCACCTTTATCATTTCAAGTATCTATTGTAACGTAGAGAACCAGAAGCGAGAGCAGAGCAGGCATAAACACAAACATTCTGCACCTTTGTTCAGAATAGTAACTTTCATTTACTTTAAATAGTCTTTTAAAGAAAGTACTATGTATGTATAGCATGTATATACAGTACATCTGTCTTAAGGAATACGCAACATTGTGCATCTCTTCTAACAATAAACACACACTACAGGACCACAGGAGATCGATTCAGTGGGCCTGAGAGCACTGACGTAAAAATACAACGAAGAAATAACCCCAGTTTTCCCACTGAAGAACACAGGTGCCATTTAAATGCATTGGTCATGGAGCTGGAAGAGTTGCTACATCATGGCGTTGTACCCAGGATTGTGCTTTACATTCCTCTTATACATATCCAGACGTAACTGTGAATGTAAACATTCAACATTTACAGGACAGGCTTAAAAGATTTACAACAAAGTCCAACACATTTGTCCAGAACAACAGAGGAAACAATGATATAAAACATACAGTACAGTGATAGGGATGCCCAATATTAACTTTTTGCCGATATCTCATACTGTCCAAATACTTAATTTCTGATTCCAAATATGTACAAACCACTGAGTTAAATTAAATATGCTGTAATGGTGCCATCTAGTGACTTTAACTCTATTATACAGCTGTTTATCCCCCAAAAACTTTTATGGCACATATATTGGCAAAATCTCAGCAGTTCTTACAGATGACATATTATGCTAATATCGTTGCCAGATATTATTAGCTATCCCTTTTCAGTGATACATGTTTTCCTGTTACAATAAGCCAACCATGTAGACATTTTCCCATTTCCTTTACAATAAGCTACTGTTAGATAAAAACAATAACATTTTATAAAAAAAAATACACCAATTCACAGAAAATAAAATACTGTGTGTGGGTAAATTATAATACATTAAGTTCATTTCCTTTGGCAAAAATGTAATTCTTCATCAACCCTAGTAACAGATATTTTAGTTTTTGTCTAATAGGGATATATCTTAACCTATACTTGATTGATTTTACTTTTACTAGTATACATGGGAGTGTAAGCAATGTTTTCTACTGAAGTAATGGTATCACCTTGTAACTTATTTCGATGCCTTTATGATTGAAGTTTCAGCTTTACAATCATTTTGTTTGGTGTGAAAAATGTAGTTCAAAAAAGGTTTTCTTAAAATGTTATTATTGGCAACAAAAAAAAAAAAGAGTGTGTTTTTTTATGCAAGGTTCTCTGTTGAATGAATCAATGGTTTTAATCAATATAATAATCACATCTAAGGACCCTGGGATTGACTGACACGGAAAAAAACAGGACAAAAAAACAACTTCACTGATGGAAGTTCCAGTAACTATTATCAACAGGTTTGGAAACACTTGAGTGACGTCAGTTACATTCAAGTGGTGTGGATGTTTAGGAGTTTTTTTATAAAATACAAGGGTGAACAAAAGTTGTTACTTCAGTTCAGAAAACAGACTATACAGGTTATAGCTACAAATGTCAAAAATGCTAATCAGTGAATACTGACTGGCGGCCCAGCTGTAACAGGATCTCAGGAGAACCAGAGTTAGAACCATGAAGTCACCCTGTTTATATTTCACATACGGAGGATTTTGTCCCCTTTGGTTTGGTCTACAGCGGCAGGATGTAGTTGGAGTTGGACAACTTGCGCTCCTGAGCGGCTGGAACAGTCTTTCTGTAACGCAGAGATCTGTGGCAGTCAAGGTCCTGCAGTGGAGGGTAGTGCTGTCTGTAGCACAACCAGGCAAACGTGAGGCCCAGCAAAGAACCCACCAGAACATCTGGAAGACAAGAGCAGCAGTTATAAAGTTAGTTATAAATGATGCTTGATAATATTGGTTGGCCAATATCAGCATTATTATGTTATATTGGAAAGTTTGCTTTCAATTTTTCCACCAATAATGAAAATCCAATAACATAATGTCTGAATTTTGCTAAATTATCTGCAAACGTACCGATGGTCCTGAAAAATTGACCCCAATTTTGCGGACAATTGAAAATTGAAATTGTTGGACAATAACGGCAAAATCCAATATCAGCAAACGCACTGCTTAACACTGACCTTGCCAGTGATGTTTGTAGTCACACGTCCTGGAGAGGGCAATTGACGTGGCAACCAGCAAGGGCGTAAGAAAGGCAATCAACCTCCAGGCTTTGCCCTGACCCACAGAATTAAAGCAATGCAGCTTTCCTGCGATATACAAAGCTGTAAAGCCCAGGCCTGCAAAGGCAACTGTTAAAGAAGAGAAAGACAGAAGATCACATCATTGTTCTGCTGCCATTCTTCTACTCTACAACTGGAGCTGGAGACATAATGAGACACCAGAGGCTTTCTTACAGGAGGAATGCCCACTGGGGAAGCTCTTCCTGCCCTCCATAACTGTATCTGGGTCACCAGTGCAGCGCAGCTCCAGGTTCATCTCACCATCTGGGAAACAGCGGTAGAAGAAATCTGGCCGAGGCCTAAGAGGAAGGAACGAAGATGGAGAACCAAGATTTAACACAGTGTCACTTTACTACAGCAAGTCTCCTGATTTTTTTAACTTATTCTTTACCTGCCCACCACCAGTTTGATGACATTGGTGAAGACTCCATTCAACACTAGAGTCAGAGTCACAGCTGGAGGACAGAGAGAAAGACAGACGCATCAACAGTTAGTGATTAATACATGACTAGTAAAAATGTCAAATGTCACTGCTACTCACCAAGAGAGGCCTCTCTCAGGTCTCCTTTCTCTGACTTCTTCAGGAAAGTGAAAACCATGATTACAATCAATGGGGTGAAGACGGCTACACTCTAAAAGAAGAAAAAAAATTAAATGCAGAACCTGTTGTTTGACAATATTTCTAAGACAGTTCTTTCCTTTTATTCGATTTTACATTCACTTCAATAATCAGTGAGAGTCGAAACACTGGATTCATGTTGTTCCTTTACAGTCCTCAGTGTATAGGAACGGATTTAAGGACAACAGTTTGAGGGAATGTCTTTAGGTCAAATGTGTGTTCTGCCCAATGCACTAGATCAGGCCTGGGCAATTATTTTGTCTCGCGAGCCACAGGTGGTACTAAAATTTGAGTCGTGGGCCAGATCATGATCAGAAGGATTGAGTATTTGCGTGAACTCAGATAAATAATGAGTTAAGTATTGAATAAAGGCAAAATGTTTTAAGACTCTTTGAGACCATCTATTGGGGAAATGCTGGCCTTGCAGGGAAAAGGTAGAAGGATGACGATAATATAAATTAACAGTATAATTTGGACAAGTTTGGCGGGCTGGATTAAAATGCCAAACGGGCCACATCTGGCCCCTGGGCCTTAGTTTGCCCAGGTCTGCACTAGATGGTCCTTAAACACGACTTGTCCATATCTTTATTTCACTGTGCTTCTATGGTACAATGCCAGTGAAAACTTCTATTTTGTTCCAGTCTACGAACAGAAATTCGTCTAGTCCACCACTCTTCCATTTTTTGTTTATCACAAGGTTACAGTGACCTTAAAAATCATAGCTGAATTTGGTGTATCAACGTCATCTCAAAACTACATTTTCACAAAATCTGACTTTTAGCTATCAATAGAAATTCAATGAAGATGAATAACATAATTTTGTAATTTTTCTTACAGTACCACAACAATACAGAGAAGCCAGATTGAGATGGTTTGGACATGTTCAGAGGAAGGACAGTGGATACATTGGTAGAAGAATGATCCTAGATATGGAGCTACCAGGTAGGAGACAAAGAGGAGATTGATGGATGTAGTGATTAAGGACATGGAGGTAGCTGGAGTCAGAGTAGAAGATACAGAGGACAGAGGGAGATGGAAAAGGATGATTTACTGTTGAAACCCTTTAAGGGATAAGTTGAAACCAGAAGAAGAAGAGAACAACAATGGAGAGATCACTCTTCACTAACCAAACAACCACCCAAAGACCTAAAGGTGCTTTTCCAAGTGAGTAAAGCTGTGGGTTTGTCCTGGTTTGGTAATAAGATAATGGAGGAAATGTTTTGTACAAAGAGGGTTAGGTTAAACAGTAGTAGACGCTACTCACAAACATGAGAGAGGTTGGTACATGGTCTCGATCCACACGATGGAATTTGTACAGCCACATCTCCTCTGCCTGGATCTCCCGGTTGAAGGGAGGAAGCTGCTCCGTCACTCTAAAAAAAAAGAAATATATATAGAAATGAAAAAGAAACAGGCCAAGTATCTACTTTCTGACTAACAGATTCACTAGGAACCAGTAAAGATGCAACTATGACAAATATGTCGTCACTACTTACAGGAAAACAACTAACAAAAGCATCCGGATGGAGATCTCCGAGAGCAAACCGCGAAGTAGCCTCTCCTTCATTTTCTTTCTTCTGGCTGTGGACTTTAATCAACTGCAAACACCATCCCTCCTCCACCGTCACCCCTACTGGTAAAAAAAAAACAAAAAACAAAACAGCAAATTACAGACCAGGTTTTAGTTCCTTCCATTAATTTATTCCTGTGTTTCAAACTCTGATATCCTCAAGATACAGTAAAATCACTATTACTGACACCCAGTTGCATTCCCTACAACTTAAAGTAGGACTCGAACAATACAGAACCTTAAGGTTTGACAAAAGTCATGGACTATAAAAAATTTCAACTAGAATTAGTAAAAAGTCCCAGATTGGTGACTTGTTTTAAGTCATTTTTCTTTCAGGACACGTCAGCAAATACAAACATTAATAACAGGAATACTATTTCTCGTCATATTTCCGTTTAAAAACTGAATTAACGACGAGTTTTTTGGGGGATTCACCCGAAGGTTTTAATATGCGTCACCTGGCGAACTAAACTCGGATTATACCTGGATAAAGGCCCAACTACTGCACCTGCATCCTCTGTTCGCGGGTGGTGCACATATATTTTTATATTTTTTAAAAATCAAAACGTCAAAAGTGCTTAGAAAAGGCTTAAAGGCTGAAAACCGAATGTCAGCGCAAACAAACATCACAAAACGAACAGGAGACAAGTCTTGCAGAGTGCCGCAGAGATGTTGCTAACTAGGCTAGTTAGCAACCTGTCAAACAGGGCATCTGGCTCATAGAACTGGA
Source organism: Paraplagusia blochii (assembly GCA_016785265.1). NCBI lineage: Eukaryota > Metazoa > Chordata > Actinopteri > Pleuronectiformes > Cynoglossidae > Paraplagusia > Paraplagusia blochii. Next base: position 7,188 of record JAFBJS010008594.1, read on the forward strand.
GTCTAACTGTGTTTAAGGGTCACTCACCTGAGTATGTTGTCCTTAATGATCAGTCGTTGAGGCTCATAATAATATAAATAGTTGACATACAGGTGGTTCGGACCGCATCCTCCTTTACACCGAAAGAACACGGGTGTATTTGTCAGGATGAAGAGAAGATGCCGAGATGTGCGTAGCTAATCATTAACACCACATCTACTTCCGGTCTCTTATTTTTTAAATATGGGCTCGGGAACGTCGGGCAAAGAAAGGGAGGTCTCGCGGGCCAGAATACCAGTGATGTATAAAATAAAGAAAATATATTATATTATTCTAACCAACTAAAAAAGGTTACAACCAAATTGAAAATACATTATTATTATTTTTGGCCCTTATACCGGAAACGGCTGTCGGGGTAATTTCACCGAGCTTAATAAAATGATGAAAGAAGCCACGTCACGTTAAAATGGGGGTAGTTAGAGATAATGAACACGTTAAAAAAAGAAGTAAACTTACACCACTTCCTCTCATCTTAACAAGTGTTGGTTTTTTTAAAGTAAAGTAGCTTAATCAGATTAAATGTTTTAACAAGCTCTAATGATGACAGTGAAAATGATTTCCATGCCCTAAAATGTGTAACTATTTATCTGATTTATGGTGGGTGCATGGTAAATTAGATTAATAACATTTTATCATGATTTACTCAGAGATTTCCCATAATTAACCCAAAAGGACATGAATTATATAAGGTTAAATAGTTTTGTTAGGCAAATTGATATTATGTTTTTTGGACAACATTTCACCATCATCTATCCTGTCAGATCTGCCATGCTGCAGAACTATTTGTTCCTGTTTATGCGTTTTACTCCGCTGTATCTGTGTTCCTGCGTGTTCAGTGTGGGATGGCTGATCGGCAAATCACCAGGTATTCAAACATCTTTGATTTTCACACAATTGTTCTCGAGGTAGTCAGGAGGCCATCGTGAGGTGGTGCTCGTATGTCGTAACAGCACGACTCAAGTCGCACAAATCAACCAAAAATCAGTTAATCAAAATCATAATCAAAAATTATCACATGGCTGAAAATCATGGCAAAATTGCACAGTGTACGCTGAGTTTTAAAGGGCTTCATATATAACTTCATAAAAAACTGAAAACACCTTTCTCAAAGACACCTGTCTTCCTAGCCAAAATTTGAACATTGGCCATGGCTGTAGATTTCTACTCCAGGTAGGAAAAAACTTCAGTACATCAGAATTTGAAATCTCAGTGGGCATCTTTCCTAGGACAGTCCTGATGTGTCCCTGTTTCGTAATCTAATCCCCGTTTATGGTGGAAATGGTGTCTGCCTGTGACTTTAGGGTTTTGCTGACCCCTAATCTGTGCTGAAGTTTCTGTTGGAGTCCAACAGAGGTATTGGTCCGTGTGTGGACTTCCTGTCCACCTCTATGTTGATTTATGTGTCCTCTGTGATGTGGTATATAATAGGATAAAGACTATTTGAATCAGTCTTTCTTTAATAGGAAACTGGCCTGGTTTCTGAATTATTTCCACCCTGATCTTATTTGTTTACTGTGTTTAAAGCCTGTTCCTGATTTGAATCCTTTCAAACAGTTGAAATAAATGATGCATTGAACCAAATTACCCCCAATACAATATTCAAATTATGTTTGATGACTTTGAATTTCAAAGAGGGAATGGGTGTTTCAGTGTGAGCTTGGATAAAAAACCAGAGCGAAAACATTTGCAAAGTGATCCACTAGTCTGACAGGACAGCAGTCTTCAAGGACCAAAACAATGAGGTGGGTGTACTTTTAATTTATCTTTTTTAATCTCTTGTAATTATATAAGATTTGCTACAAAGAACCAGTACAGTATACAATTTCTTGACAGTCATTTCCTGGGTGAACTGAGAGTTGATTTTATTCCAATTCCAACAGATGTTGACTGTATTTTCCGAGAATCACTTCCAGAGTTTTTCAAGACCAAGTCTTGAATATTTTAGATACTTTAAGTCTGTGATCTCAGAACCAAACACCTAGCAACTGTGGATTGTTCATAATTGATCATGATCAAGTACAAATCATAATAATAACCTTTTTAACATCCCAGGGCTACAGTAATTTCTGGTATCATTACAATTTTTTTTTAATACTATTAGTATTTTCATTACTTAATCATTAAATGTCTAATAAATGCAGTCAAGATGGAGGAAATATTCCCTTATTAGTAAACTCAATACTGGGCCACATTTTAACTGTACAAGAATCTCAGCGAGTGATGCAGGTGTAGTTACTTTGTAATAATAAATACATTTATTCCCAGTAATGTGATGCCCTATTTTCTTATGGATATTCTGAAAAGTTTACCATTTAATTTACATTCATTCTTATCTTTAATCTGGCTCTAAGGCTCCACCACAAATGAATCATTTCCCAAAGGTTAACAATAATTCCAGATTTTTGTCCCATCTGTTAAAATCAACTGTTTTTATTTTCTTTCCCTTTTACAGTGACAGCACAAAAACCTCATTGTCCAACTCATCGGCTGAGGTGCTTCCCTGCCAGTACAACGTTGCACTTCACATCTCACTTACTTACGTGTGGGTTAGATCTTTGCTTCTCATTCTCATTTACATTCCTGTCATTTACCATGGTTATCAGAAATGGAAACAGCGGCGTTCTTTCACAACAACCAGTCACGCCGACATATTTGTTTACCACAAATTGGTATTCGATTTCATCTATGCTGTGGGATGCCTTTTGCTCTTTTGTGGTATGTACCTGAAAGTGTCGACACTCCAGTTTGTAGGCGCGTATCTGGCATCTTTTGACATACCGTCACAGACACTACTGCACAACCTGACCTGCATAGAACGCTACCTGGCTGTTGTTCACCCCGTCATCTACCGGGGGTTGAAACAGTCAGGGGGCAGCAAAGTCAGAAACATAGGCCTTGGCTGCATTTGGCTGCAGACTTTCGGATGGATGGGTCTAACTAAGTATTACAGTCCCGAACCCGCAACCATTCCATATTTTGTGACACTGGCAATAAGCTTCATCCTCACCACCTTCTGTAGCGTCCGTGTTTTCTGCATTCTGATTCGTCCACGGCTGGCTGATTCTCCCGGGCGCAGAGTGAAAGTGGACCAATCAAAGCAGAAGGCGTTCAACACGATCGCCATCATCACTGCCATCACCTACCTGAGTTTCACAGGACTGACTTTGGGCACTGCAGCAGAATATACAAAGGTACTGGGTCAAACTGAAGGCTGTTATGTTCTGGTCGCTGCTCTGTGGACCAATCTGCCCTGTAACTTGTTGCTGCCGATTTTGTTCATACAGCGATCAGGGAAAGTTTTTTTTTGCAAATGAACATTTAAAAAAAAAAAGTAAATGAATGGCCTGCAGAACTATTTAACTGATCCTTAATAATCTTCCAACCTTCTCAATAAAAAACATCCAACATTTCTGTACCTGCTGTTTGATGGTCAATTTAGATTTAAAGAAAAAAAAAAAAAAAAAAAAAAAAAAAAGAAATAAAACACGACAGTCATACAATTACACAAAACCAAATGGTTTATTTTACAAATTAAAAGTGAGGAAATAAAAGAAAAAAAAAAAAAAAAGGCAATCTTCAGCGTTGATTATTCCTAAGTCTTGGATTGTCTCTCTCTGCCAAGTATTTTCTAATAAAGAACCTATACGCGCAATCTAACCTGTAACCCTACCGATTTACGCCAACATGTTTAAGTTTGATAGCTCATTTCTACTCGCGCGCAACATTCTGCAGAGAATAAAACCCTCTGCTGGGAGGCCTCCCAACGCATCATCTAGATATCACAACAAGTCTTTAATAGAAAATTGACTTGGCAGAGGGAGACAAGCCAGCCTGAAATGTCCAACCCGTTTGATGATTTGAAAGACAATTAATGACTGAGTGTTAGACAATGGTTGAGTTACAATGATAGGAAATTTGAACATAATCTAAGGATAAATATTTCATTTCACAGCTGTCACTGAGAAAAAGTACATTTTAAAAAAAGAAAAAAAAAAAAAAAAAAAAAAAAAAAAAAAAAAAAAAAACGAACACCACACAACAGAAACAGGACGACCGTCCCAAACATCTCATCATCCAAAACAAAA
>JAFBJS010008595.1:0-11676 GCA_016785265.1 Paraplagusia blochii
TTTGTGATGTTTTTGTTTTGTTTGTTGCCGTGCGATTATTAGAATGCAAAATATAGAATTATTACTCTTGGACTCAGATGATGGATTAATAATCTACAATTGTTGATTAGATTTTACAGCAGTATATGACAATATGCATTCATCTTTTTCTTCTTATCCTTTGGTTTTGGTTTCACGATATGGATCGTAGATCTATGATCCAAGTGATCTGGTGACAAATGGACAAATGGTGGATTTGAACCTGATACATTTGGTCTGCTTCCTTAACCACCACTTATAATGCTATTGACTGTTTCTTCTTTTTTCTTTCAATTTCAATCGATGTTTTTCATCTCACCTTTTCCTCTGTATCTTCTACTCTAACTCCAACTACCTCCATGTCCTCCCTCACTGCATCCATCAATCTCCTCTTTGTCTCTTACCTGGTAGCTCCACCTCTAGGATCATTCTTCTACCAATATATCCACTGTCCCTCCTCTGAACATGTCCAAACCATCTCAATCTGTCTTCTCTAGCTTTTTCTCCGATCCTTCCTGATCGTGTTGTCCATCTAATCACCTTGTTCTGATGCTGTCCACCCTTGTCTGTCCTAAATAGAATCTCAACATCTTTAAGTCGGATCAGATAATAATATTTTTTCTTTAATAACTTCACACTGCAACATTTAATTAGTTTATTTTGGAAAAAAAAATCTTTTTTTCCTTTCGGCTTGTCCCCTTTTCAGGGGTTACCACAGTGAGTCAACAATTTCCATCTCCCCCTGTCTCTAACTCTCCATCTACCTCCATGTCCTCCCTCACTGCATCCATCAATCTGTCTCCTACCTGGTAGCTCCATCTCTAGGATCATTCTTCTACCAACTTGTATCCACTGTCCCTCCTGTGAACATGTCCAAACCATCTCAATCGGTCTTCTCTAGCTTTTCCTCCAAACCGTCCTGTCTGTGTAGACAGGGGTGTTTGGTTTTCTAATTAAGCCTTTCAAACTTCCAAATTATTTATTATTAACACTAAATGTTTGCTGTTTCCCTACAAAGCTTGTATTCCCACATGAAATGGTATACCTTTTCTGAGGGACATGACCGTAATTTGGATTAATAAATTTCTATCTATCTACTAAAGTACCAACGCATTTTAGCATCTATGCGTATTATTTTACATTTATCTTAGTTTACACGAGCGCCATGTCTATCTGCTCCTGACCTGGGCCCATGTCAAAATATACAACTCATTGTAGCCCAAAAGTTTTCCTACGCTGTTGTGGACAGTACTGTACCTTTAATTGTTAAATTGTTAAACGCTGATGATACACTTATGACGTCTTATTTTGGTACACAGCTACCAAACAGAACCGTTTCTCCAGAAATGCTTTATAAAAACATCTTGTTCTTTTACCGTGCGATAAAAATGGAGTGATTCTTCTCTACTGTAGATATCAACCTGAGGTTTTACCTTAGTTTTCAGAGCTAAAGTAATTGGATCATAAACTGTTTGCATATGGAGACACTTTTCAATACCCCCCCCTTTTTAATGCACAACTTGTGAAACATCCCTTTAAGTTCCTTTATTTACAGCTGTGATTAATGAAAGCCTTTCCCACAGATTAAAACTAAATTATTTGTTGTCGTTCCTGTGATGGTCGGATCAATCGGCACTTGAGGTTGTTCTGTGAGTTCAGCTCCTTTTGAGGCTCCTTATCGACTCAAGCTTCTGTCTGAACAGGCACATTGCTTAGGGAGTCATTAAACAGACAATGCAGTTAATGACAACGTTAGGCCTCTGTGCTTAGTAATTAAAAGCTGCCCAAAAGAAAAGATCCGACACCAACAGCGATGGAACAGAATGGTTTGGACGAAAGGACCTTCAATACAACACAATGCTTTGTCAGGGTGCGCAAAACAAACAATCCTTCCAGTGGGTTCACCACCTGCAAGAAGGTTCATGAGGGGCTGGTACGAGCAGTTTGATTTGGGTGGCGTTTGTGGAGACTGCTGCCCCCACGACCTGGTAATGGAAAGGCAGAGAAAGATGGTTGAATGGATGCTACAAATGTTCAAAAGCTTGATCTTTATGAAGAGAACTAACACCAGTCTCTGTTGCTAGAAAGTCATGAAAATGTGCAGAAGTTACCAATGTGGAGACATTGGTACAAAACTTATTGAAGTCACCACAAAACGTGTTTCACAAGATTAGGCTGCAGTACACATTTTACACACTAAGCAGGCACTTTGTCCTAAGTGACTTGCAATGGAGGATTCTCCTTATCCATAATTTCCCAAAGGATACCCATAATTTCTCGAAGGATACTCCCGAAGGATTAATAAAGTTCTATGCATCTATCTATCAAGCATGTGGTTGAATTGAACCTAGGACTCTTTGCTGTCTGCTTCAGAGGCAGATGTGCTAAGCTACAGGCATAGCTCTATGCTACGAAACCCAAGTTTACTTTATAGATCCCGTGTATTCCCGGAAAGGTCCCTTGTATCTCTGGATAGATACATGCATATTCACTAAGTCGACGAGTCGATATTCAACAATACCAATCCAATACTTTCTTTTTACCTCAATCACGTGGCCTGCTGTTGCTTAGGCAATAATGTTCCTGTTCACACAAAGCCAAGTTGAGAATTTGGGCTGAAGTATCGGATCAGGCGAGTACTTGTCAGATCTATCGGATCAAGCTAACCTTAGGTACTAACAAGTCACTTCATCTCATTGAGGATAAGGATGGTAGATCATACCCTATGAATACATGCAGGCCAGGAATCTTTGGGTTTACCAAAATCCATGCACAACAGGGGTTGCACTCCCAAACTAAGATCTTAAGGAATCTCTCCTTTGAACCCTCACTCTCTGTCTTAATTCCTTTTGTTTTTGACGGTAATAAAACTTCGAGAACTTGTTGAAGATGTTGGTGATCGGAAGTGCCACGATTAGCAGTCCTACAATGATACACAGTGTTCCTATAATTTTTCCTACGGGTGTCACCGGTAAGGTGTCGCCGTAGCCCACTGTGGTCATGCTAATTGTGGCCCACCACCAACAGATTGGGATCGTGTGCAGTTCGGACTCTCTCGTTTCTCTTTCCGCAAAATATGTGAGGGTAGAAAAAAAGGAAATGCCGACAGACAAGAAGAGCACCAGTTGACCCACTTCGCTGGAACTGTGTAGGAGCGTGGCACCGAGCGATCGAAGGCCTGTCGAGTGGCGTGCCAGTTTGAGTATGCGAAACACCCGCATCAGCTTGAAGATCTGCACTACTTTGCCTACTTTTTCCAGGTCTTTGCTATCACTTCCGTCCATCATGTCGCAAATAACAGTAACATAAAAAGGCATAACTGACAGGAAGTCAATCATATTGAGGGGGTCGCACAAAAACCTTCTCTTTGACGGTGCAACAGCCAAGCGAATGACGAACTCTGCTGAGAAGAACAGGACACAGAGGTTCTCGAAGAAGGTCACAGAAGGGTTCCCCAAATCTTTGTCGTTTCCGTCGACTTGATGAACGTCTGACATGCTGTTGACACACATGGCCACAATGGAGACAATAATCAAAACTAAAGAGACTATAGCTATAGCTTTGGCCGAAGTGGAATAACCGGGATTCTCGAGGCGAACCCAGATGTACTTCCGAACATTTGCACACCACGAGTCTTCAAACCCTTCAAAACTCTGCGCCGACACCGATACATCCTCCAGGGATGAGCTTAAGCTGTTGAGTTGGATGTCATTGCTCTGTTGATCGGAGAATTTTTCCTCGGCTCGCTGCATTAGTTCATAAAATGTGTTGCTACAGCATGCCTCCATGTAGCGCTCTTTAATCCCCCAATATTCGATCTCTTGGCAAAATGAAACAACACAGAATCCTTCAATGAAGTGAATTTTACCCGTAAGGTAAAAATTGAGAATGTAACAAAAAAAATGAGGATTGCGATCAAAGTAGTACTCCATATCAGTTGGACTGAAGTCATCGCAGAGCTCCAAGATGGCTTCTTTGGAGTGACAGCACAGGAGGCGCCCCAGACGCGTTTGAGGGAATCGTTTCAGAACCGTGCATTCCATTCTTTGTTTGAAGCCCCCGACGTTGACGTTAATGAAGCAGTCATCCGAGCTGTGCTGGTCGGAGATCTGTCCGTGTCCCATTGTCCTCTAATTTCCCTTATCTTTGCAGAAAGTGCGGAAAGTTCTAGAGACCAAGTTGCCTGGGCAGGAACAGACTGGAATTAGAACAACTTGTTCGGATTCATTTTCTGTATGTAATATGATCATAGCATTAAACACAGAGTCATCTAGGATCATGTGGCATTGCTGAGTTTTCAGTGACACCCTGTGATACAATTACTTGCATTCTATTTTCCTTACATCCAAAAAAAGAAATGTTTCCAATAATATTTCCTACATATATTTTATATATTTTTATATTTTCATATATTTTATAGTTCCCAAATCTCCTGTTTTCTGCCATATGGCCCTGTCTTATGAATGACCTGATTACACATACATCACATATACAATGTCTTGGTTATATATTGCAATCGAGAATGTTTTTTTTTTTTTGGTTTTGCCAAATTTGCTGGAATCACACATAGACCTCTCAGATGTTTACCTCAGATTTGGGGGTAAACGGGTAAATATATTGTATAGGTCGATACTGAAATTTAAAATTAAGTTTGTGGATAACATGCGGAAAATCGCACAACTGGAAAAGTTAATATCATCCATCCATCATCACCCACCTATCTGTTACTGGGTCATTAGCTTCCTGTGGGTGGTGAGTCCAGCCAGACATACTTAATTAGAATGACATAAACTTTAATCTTAAAGTCTTATTTAGAATTGGGATACTTGTTTTTTTTTTACTGTTTATTGTTTGTGTTGTACTCTATTATACATGGTTTTTACTTTAATGTCACTGGTGTCATTGGTTTGAAACTCCATGGTTCATCTCCATGGAATGTTTGTTCGGGCATACCTGGTTTCAGGTACGGTGCAGTGCTGTGATTTGGGTAGCGGTCGTGGAGACTGCTATCTCACCGACACAGTAACATATGAGCAGGTGAAAATGGATGGTCTTAATCAGAGGTGGGAAAACTTTTTGACTCGCGGGGCACTATGGGTCCCAGAATTGGACACAGGGGCCGAGCCGAGAGCGAAAAGATGGAGCATTTGTTGAACTCAGATATGGTTTTTAAAAACTCATGTATAAAACCTAAAACATTAATAATAATAATAATGATAACAATAATAGCCTTTCTGATATCATCTGCTGGGGAACCGCAGGTATTGCAGTGAAATGGCAGAAGTATAATGATAATACAAATAAATTATTTAATTTGGACACGGTTGGCGGGCCGCATTAAGACACTCAACGGGCCACATCTGGCCCCGGGGCCTTAGTTTGCCCATGCCTAGTCTAGCTCTTTCCTCAGTACTGCAGCAGTTTAACTATAATATATTAGAACACAGGTTGCAATTGAATTATTAGATAATATGAATAAAAAAAGCAAATAAAGCTGAAGGTAAATAAAACATAAATATATGATTAAATAAAATTGCATTTGGAGACACATACAGTACTAAAATCATTAACTAAGAAAATAAAAAAACTTACCATATATTTACTGGTGAAGGACACAGGGCTCTACTGTAGTACTGTACAGTACATCAGTCTGTGAAAATACATTTATTGTGGTAGTCTGAAGTTTAAATCCTTGCAGTAAATGTGTTTTATGATAATTTTATGATGAAAAATGTGTCTCCAGTGTGTTATCAACCAGGCGATCGATCAACACTGGTCTCCATGAATGAGAAAACTGGGTTGGAAGAAAGTGAATAATGCAATGAAGGAAAGTCTGCATTGCAACATTCACATTCACCCAGACCTGTCTTTACTACTCGGTGCATCCAACGAACTGCACTAACATTGAAGTTTGCCACAAAATATCATTCAACGTGGTGCAAATGGGCCACGGTCCACATGTTTTAGACCCTGTGGTTTTATTATTAGAGTTTGTATAGCACCAAATCCGACCACAAACAGAATATATTTTAAAAAAATCCTTTTATCCTTAATATGTGTTTTGTCTGAAAAACTAAAGTAATTCCTATGGCAGTCGAACTACAGGAGGAAGTACTTCAGACACCAGGGTGAGCATGCACCTGCTGTCTCTGCTGCTGGTGACAGGCACCAGCATTGACTTGTATTGTGTTACTCACTGTAATAAAGACTGTAGAGTTTCAAATTGCAGGCTAAGGTCATATATGACACACTTCTACAGACAGGAACAAGATTTTCACTTTAAAAAAATAAAATAATAATACATAAAAAGCAGAAAAAACATAAAGTTAGTACTTTTGGCAAAAAAATTTCTTGGACAATCAAAATATCAAGAACCAGCTCACCCAGCCATGATGAGACTCGACCCCGCAGCTGCTCTGCTCAATGTGCACTGGCGAGGTGTCGGCGTGAGACCTGAGTGGACGACAGCAGCAGCAGCAGCAGCAGCAGAGGGCAGGGCGGGACTACTACAGCCTGACACACATGCTGCAGGGCAGAGTGTTGTAAGTGCAGGGTCAGTGGGTAATAAAGTGAATGGGTGTGGCTGTGAAATGCTGCTCACCCCTTCATTAATAACAGATGCGTCACCGACTCAGAAACACCTTTGCTGTGTCAATTACCAACACATACAGACAATAACAACTTCAGAAATGCTGCGAGAAAATCTATTTCAATAAATACTTACAGTGAAAATGTTAATGACGAAATGTATCCTAGGAAAATCGTAGTGCCAATCTATCACCACAGGGGGTGGTAAACTCATATTCACTGCGGTGGTCGCATCAGAAGAACAACATCCCTGAAGGGCCAGTTGTAATAAGACTTTGTCTTGTTACAACTGTCCCTTTTTACAGGGGATGTCTACTACCTCCATGTCCTCCCTCACTGCATCCATCAACTCTCCTCTTTGTCTCCTACCTGGTAGCTCCATCCATAGGATCATTCTTCTACCAATGTATCCGCATTTGGCCCGTGAGCCTCGAGTTTGACACATTGAGATTAAATGTATTTTGTCCCCTCTGCATTTAACCCATAACCAAAGTGGACAGTGGGCAGCTTTTGAGCGCCCAGGGACGATACCATGCTCAGGACACCTCGTTGGCAATTTGGCGGTAGGGGGATTCGATCCGGGGGCCTTATTGACCAAAATCTGCTTCCTTAACCACTAGGCCGCCAACTGCCAACAACCACACCTAGTGGATGGTGTGGGGTGATCTACATGATCATGTGGTCTACAATGAATTACAGTCTTGAGTGGGACAGGTGAGCTATTACTCTTGTCCAATTGGACAATTTCTCTTCTTTGTTTAACCATTTGTGTTTATATGTACGTACCAGAAATACAACTTGGTCTACCGCGTTTCCCGGTTAAGTCAACATTTCCCAAATGTTTACTAGAAAAATCCTCCTCCACCTTTCTGATGTTTAAACATATTTCGCAAGGGAGCTAGCCGACTTGAAGAGGCTACAGATACATCGTCACGCAGTGCTAGTCGTGGTACATGGTTTTGGACACGGACATTGGAAACACATCGTGACTTTTTGCATTTCGATATGGTTGACTTCTTATTCTTCTCCATTTTCTTCTCCCTTCTTTTTAGTGGTTGCCATAGCAATTCAAACATTTTGTATGGTTTTGTTTTCTTGCATCATTGATATGGCCAGTTTTACACCAGATGTCTTTCCTGACACAACCCTAACCATTATCCGAGCTTGGGACCGGCACTCAAAATCCCCCTAGTGGCTTTTTTTAAAAGACTTTAGTTGCATTTTTACCATAGCGTTAGCATAGGTCAGTGATGTAGGGATTTGTGTATAGTAGCTGAATTCTGATTGGAGGGTTTTTACCAATTGATCTAATGTACCAGTTCTATGTTCTATTTTCACCTTGTCCCTTTTTCAGTGGTTTCCACAGTGAATCCTCCTTTTCCATCTCTCCCTGTTCTTTCCATCTTCTACTCTGACTCCAACCAACTCCGTGTCCTCCCTCCCTCACTGCATCCATCAATCTTCCCTTTGGCCTTCATCTTTGTCGCCTACCTGGTAGCTCCATCTCTAGGGTTCTTCTAAAAATGTAACAAAATATTACAACATTAGAACATTATATTGGTTCCATAACGTAGAGTCCTCGGTTCAATTTCCATAGGAACCACGTTCATGTTAATGCAATGATTAAAAAGCCTTTGCTAAATGCATAAATGTAAATATACCATAATAACAACAACACAAACATTATTAATATTTAATCCATAACAAAACTGCAATATTTTACATTAAAAACAGATGTTTTCCCCCAACATGCCTGAGAGTTTCATCCAACTGGACTGTGGCACAAGGGGCAACAGTTGTATTTGCTGATTTCCTGCTCCAGAGCACAGTGTTTACACACGTTGCACATCCAGAACTGGTACTCGTGGATGGGCAGCCCAGTTACGATGCAGGTGGGTACCTTTCCTTCAGGCCTAAAGGAAGATATTAGAAAAAAAGCAAAAGATACAATGCTATCAAATGAGGAGACACTTAACCAAAATGTCACACCTTTAGATTCTTTCAAGACTTTCTTTGGTTTTGAGAGCTGATTCATGGGTCCTATTTAGTACCTGACACCACAATGAGCTAAACCAGGCCTGGGCAAACAGTGGCTTGGGGGCCAGAGGCGGCACTTTCGGCTTTTCAGTGTGGCCCGCCAAACTTGTCCAAATTATGTTATTAATTTATATAATCATTATACTCCTGCCCTTCTTGCTTTCTTCCCCAAGGAATGATGTAACAAGGCTAATGGCATGTTAGTATTTTTTTTAGTTTTTCCAAGCCTGAGTTAAACCTGGAAACATTACAGAATAACATCTATTTATTTCTACCCCGTCCCTAACTTTTTGATTTTTTAAAACTCTAATTACTTATATGTGCTACTAAGCTACTAGTAAAAATGGTCGTGGATTGACCATTAACCTCACCCCTCAGATGATCTTGGTCGCTCCATCACCCGGCTGTCCTTTGGAGAGTGTTTAGTGAAGATCTCCAGGGCCAGGTCTTCGTAGGCCTGGTGCTGCTCGGGCTCCAGGGACTCCAGGGACTCCAGCTTGATGAAGGCCTGTGAGCATGTGCCGAACGCACGGTTTGCTGCGGCACATACAGCGAGCAGAGAGTAGATCTCCACTGCTGGGATGATGTCTTCGTACTCACACAGGTGCATGGCTGCAGTAGGTCAACACAGAGCTTGGAGATTTAGATAGATAGATTACTCCTAAAAATAGTTTAAATAACTATTTATCATGCTGGGCTAAACAGCTGCATGTTAAAGCGGAAGTCACTAGATGGCAGCATTGCAGCTAATATCATTATCCTCATAACCATACAGTGGTTTTGTACAGATTTATAAAATAATATTACCAGGCTTACATTAGTATTGGTTGATATCTGATTTGGAAAATTAATGTTTGGACAATATCGGTATCCTGGACATCGGCGATAAATGACTAAGAGACAGACCTGTTTTTGCAGTGTTCCTGTTGTGCAGTAACCAGTTACCTGTTTGCATGGCGTTCTCCATGTATCCTTCATACAGCTGTCTCTGAGCCAGTAGGAAAAAGTGGTAAGCCTCAGCTCCACGCCAGGCGTCGTCTACAATCCTGTTGTCTAGAGATGATGCATCCTCCTCCAGCAGCCCAGCCAGTGCAGACTTTGCCTTTTCAAAAAGATAGTAATAATAATATATTTTATTTAGAAGTGCCTTTCAACGCCCACAGGGACAGTGTACAAGATAAACATCATTAAATGTTACATCTATTATACAATTTTTCCACGGAAATTAAGCTGTACTTTATATAATCTGCATCCCATAAAATATATTTACATAATATTAGCCACATAAAATATTATAGGCTTAATATATTGTAGTGCATTTTGCAAAGTTCAGGTTCAAAACTAGGTGGGTGAAGACAAATGCATGTATTTTTAACGTACCTCTGACTTTTTTCCTTTGGATTTGCTCTGCTGTGACGTCTTCACCTGCTCGTGATAGTCTTCTACGAGACGTGCAGCCAGTACGTACAGCTTCTTCACCCGCAGAGGTCTGGTCCTCTTCTTTGCCTCCTCATCTGCTATCTAAAGACAAGCAGCAGGGGGCAGTTTTCCCTTACTTATTTAGGATGTTTATTATTTCTAAGAGATATTTTATAAGTTATAACAATAAATTATTTAGGTTTTCCACTAATAAATATATTGAACGGTCCAAACCACCAAACCAAGACTTATTTTGGTCAATTATTTTTGAATGTTGAAGAACATTTGTTGATCAGGCTCTAAATAGATATTAAAAACATCTTTTTAGCAGTCACTCGCAGTGAACAGTTTTTTTTTTATTATGGTCTCAAAATGTTCCCATCTGAATGACCTTAGCTCAGTGGTCCTCAACTGGTGGGTCCTGACCCAAAAGTGGGTCACAGACCCGTACTGCATCAGCAGGTCAGCAGCTGGTCAAGCTAAATAATGTGAGTCTGCTGTTGAGCATGTTTCTGTTGCTGTCTGCTGTTGAGCATTTTAGAAAATCTCTTATTTTGAAAGGCACACGTCAGAAGGTGGTAATTATCACATGATTTATGGTTGTTGCAATGGGACAAGATGGCAAAGAGAAAATATGGTTGAATTAATGCTGTCTTGATTTCTGCTGAATAAAATGAGTATTTTAAAAGAGATTTAATTTTTTTTTTTTTTTAGAAAATTATTTTGCTTGCTTCTATGAGAGTGGGTCTCTGATTGAGACCAGTTGAGAACCGCGGCTGTAGCGTCTTTATTTGCTTTCAATTCTACAGTTGTCCAGCAGAGTGAGCTATAACAACATTTTACATCAGATGACAAACGTACACGATAATGTTCACCATATGGAGGCCTATGATTCTCCACAGCTTAACATAGAAACATTAATGTTCTGACACCAACCTTGAACATGAGTTTGGCCGCGTCCAGGAAATGGTGGGCTTTACGGTAAAGTTCCACCGCCTCCAAATTCTTATTTTTCTCCAGAAGGTGTAAAGCATATTTGGATAAAAGTGGTTTTATCTCCTTCATGTTGTGAGTCCGGGCAAGTTCCACTGCTTTATTCCACTAAAGAAGAGTCAGAATAAGTCAGAGCTCTGTTCCTACAGTCAACTTCTGATACACACATTGCAGTTGTAACTGACACTGAAAGACTATTTATGTAAATACTGTAATGTATTAATAAACATTTATGCAATTAATATTATTATTTACGGAAGTTTAATTGTTATTGTAATAAAGTGCACTTCACAAAATGACTTGGCGGGCTACATTTGGCCTGTGGGCCTTATATTTGACACATGTAATCTACGATATGAAACATCAGATTGGTCTGACTTATGCCAGGGAGCCATATTAAGTGAGAGAAATGAAAAAAAAAAAGACAAAAACAACAATTGACAGGTTACAAAGAGCAGAGGAGGAGAAGGTGGAGGAGTTTGGATGCTGAGGATCAACTGTTCAGCGCGGTGGAGACTGAGGAGGAGACTGAGAAGAATAGAGTGGAGTGAGGATGGAACAACTGGAGAAAAGAGTCAGGAGTGATCTGAGATAGAAGAGAGTCAGCTAAGGTGGAGGGAC
>JAFBJS010008599.1:0-46007 GCA_016785265.1 Paraplagusia blochii
AGTTATACAACGACCATATCATCAAGAACTGCTCTTTTTCCAGCCACTCTGGCACCGAGAAGCCACTTCTTCACTTTAGCAACTAGTTTGTGCAGTCTGAAGACCTGCCAAGTTGGACTCCACCTTATGTCTGGCAATAAAATGTCTGGCAGAGGAGTGAATCCTCCTCAGATCGAGGAAATGTTTCTGTAAATTATTATTCCTGAGTAGGTAAAATCCCTTCGTCTGTCTCAGGAATAAAACCAGAGTATGCCTGGGCGTCGGTCTGGAACAAGGGAGGCAGGTCATTGTCATCTGACACACACTCTTCCTGTCCTCAGGCGTCGGACCCTCTTCTGCTGCAACCATCCTTGATTTCTTTGTCCAACAAACCAAGTCCAGACCTGCCTCCCTAGACTCTGTGACTGTGGGGTGTTGGATTCTTTTCGACTCAGCTGCCTCATTATCACTGCTGTTGGAGTGAGCTGCAAATACTTAAGAGTTCCCGTCTCCATACCGAGACAGAGGTAGATAGATAGATCAATTGATAAATCTATAGATAGATAGATACAGTCATGGAAAAAACTATTAGCCCACTCTGCTGTTTTCTTCAATTCCTTGTTCATCTTAATGCCTTGTTCCACTAAAGGTTTATCACCTGGGGGAAACAATGAACACAAAACCATGTAATGGTTTTGTGTTCTAAAAGCACTGTATTTGTCAGTACAATGTTATTGCTAGTGATGTAGGAACGGAAGTGATTTTTGTCACTGTCAATAAAACCATGTAAAATGGCCAGAAATCAGCTCTGAAATTAAACTTAATTATGAGCCTTTTTTGTTGTTATTATATTTGTCCAGATTAATGTACATTAAGTGGAAGCAGACTTTTAAATGGACAAGAAATGAAAGAAAGAGTGGTCTAATCAATTTTTCCATGACTGTAGATAGATAGATAGATAGATAGATAGATAGATAGATAGATAGATAGATAGATAAAGGTGACAATTCATAAACTTACTTACGGACACTTACTGACACAACCAAAAAGTTAAAGCAGCAATTTTGTCTCACTTGTAACAAACAGCTTAAAGACTCTGACATACACCAACCAATCGGCACAGAATTCATTAAAAAGTGATTAGCACTTTTTGTCAACCAGCAGCCTTTCACTTACAGCACTCCTAAGCCTCAGCGCCGATAACAAGAACCGACGCTACAAAACAATGTGATTAAAAAAACCCGTCAGTCCTTTCGAAAATTAAATAACTGCATGCACCGTGGAGTTTGAAAACTGAAAACAAAAGGGAAATCAAACAGAAAAAAAAAAAAAAAACACCCTTGGTTTTATTTTGATGGCGTTAAACCAAAAACCTGAGGCTCTGTGCAGAGCAGATGAACAGTGAAACAGTTGAACGAACTTTAATTGGCAAGAAAAACATTTAATTCTTACCCCGCAGCAACCTCTCTCCATTAGTCGCTCCTGTAGTTGCTCCTCTGTCGTCCCCCCACATCCATTAAAGGAGCAGGCGACGAAGGCAAACACCGCGCCGCGTTGCAGTATTGACATTCATAGAGTGTGCAATGACAGAACGCAGCACTGAAAAGGTTAATAGAGTGCACATTATTGGTTCTTGACAAGGGAATGGGATTGAACGACCCAATGAGACTGGAGAAAGAGCTCAACTCCTAATTACAGAGTGGAGAGTGATGGTGTAGAGATATTTGAAGAACTCCAGGGAACTTTGATTGTGGCCCCAACATCTTTGAGTTTGTGCATGTGATACATAAATACGCGTTGTGGTCGAGTTTGTCTAAAAAGTTCAAAAGAAGTGAGTTGTAAACAAGGATAATCAGTCCCCCTGAGAAGCCTTCACTGACGGGTTAAACAAGTGCCCCTGGCTGCCAAGAGCTATTAGCCACTGCTGCTCCAGCCGCCGGCTCTTGACAGAACACGGGGGTGATTAGGACTCAGAGATAATTCGAGAAAAGAAGAAGAAAAAAAAAACCCTCTGTAATTGGCCACGATCCTTCTGACGGCTTTGTGGCAAAGTCCCTTAGGTCTGTGCATCGATGAATCTCCCTGATTTAAGCCCAAATCCCTCCAACTTCCTATTCCAGCAGAGCATCGGACTGTTTACGACAACTGAAAGGTTTTCCGACAGATGCTTGATCCTCCAACTTCACAGGAAAGTTGTTATTTCTTTAAGGGAGGGGATAAAATCAAAAGGTCTGATCGAACTTGAAGCTTTAGAGAAGTTATGAGGTCAGATATGGGATCTTCTTTTTCGGTGACTTTTTTCCCTTTGTTCAAGGAAATACCAGCAATGTCGAAGGAGTTTGGTGAAGTCTAGCGAAATCTTGAATGTTTGGTCAAAGATACTTTGGAAAGAGGTAGCCCAGAGTCAATGACTCGGTCATCGGTGTGAAAATCCACGGTTGGCTCCTTCCACTGGGGTTACCAGCTGCAGGAAGGTTAAAGAGGGTCACGTATGGTACAGTGTGATGGGACCACAATTAGTGATGATGGAAGATGATCTTCTTCTGCTTGTCCGTTACCTGGTCGCAGGGGCAACTGGCGCCACCCAGACCACATTGCACCATATTGTGAGCCTTCCTGTTGGTGGTGAGCCCACAAGAAGTGATGTGGGTCAGGACGTTGCTATGATCAAAGCACCTCAGTGGCAACCTGGCAGCTGGTGGATTAGAAACCAAAGCCCTGAGGACCCAAGTCTGCTTCCTTAACCACTGCCGACGTGGGATCAGAACAACTGCTGAACCAGAGCACCAACCTCTCTGTCCTGCTCTGTACCTTCAGTCCCGTCCTGACTCCAATAAAAGCAGAGAGGACTTTATGAAGAGAATAACGGTGATAAACAGCTCTCCGGTGACTGTGTAACGACTTGATCAATGCCTTGATGTACAGCCTGTCTGGGACAGTGAGGAGGTTCCAGTACTTTGGTGAAACCAAAATGAACTCCTTGTACCCCCTGTGTTCTCTTCTCCTTCCTCCCCCCGGGCCGACGGATGTTAAAGTTTATGAATTCAATTAAGAGTGACTCACAGCTTCATCCAGTATGTGTTGATTTTTCTTTTAAAGGGAAAAATCAATTGTTCCTTATGGTGTTAGTTAGTGTTCCACAACAGTGGTCTGTTTAAATATAACATCCTGGCCTTAATGAGGCGACCACGGTCTCTGTGGAGATCCTTGACGGTCCTCCGTGATGAAGCGCCACCAAATTCCTCTTGTCATGTTTCCACGTGTCTTCAAGAGCTCTGTCTCTGTCGCTCTGTCTTTACATGTTACACGTCTTTTCTTCTATAGCCAGATCGCAGCGACAGAAGCGTCTCATTAACACCACAGACAGTACCCTGCGAGTTAACGATGGAGACTGCCGTCCACGTGGGTGTCCTTATTCAGTCTCCTCAAAGACGGATCCGGCGGATGAAGACATACCACTGTAACAAGAGTGATGATCATAACACGTCGCAGACAATGGCATTAGTCAAAAAGGAAGACATAAGTGGACACATCCTCCCCGTCCTAATAGACTCGCCGTTAGCCTGGAGAGCTACAGTACTTGTGCTATTAGTCACCCAGTTCCGTCCATCACTCTGCCAGAGATGAAGAGCGCCCTGGGAAAATAAATTAATCAATAGAAGAAGGAAAAAAAAGAAGAAAGAAAAAACAAAGATCCTTCAACGATATTTCTGCGCCGCGAGCTCAGGAGCTGTGATGAGAGTGTGTCCTGGTCGGACATGACTGATAACTTAAAGGTTGGACGCACATGAAATCCAATGACCTTTGGTTTGGGATTCACACTCACTGGTCCAACAGGTTAGTTCACTGAGGTTGTTGACATGATAAAGTTTTGTGTTATGAACAAAATGTATATACTTTAGGTAGTTAAAAGTTAAAGAACTTATTTCCCAACGAGAACTTAATCTTATCCAATCTAATCTTATTATAATTCATAGATTATAATTCACTACTTTAGAGAAAACTATCTCATTCCCAAAAAGTTTTTTAAACTCTCCATCACCCTACAATGGGGACTTTTTGAAATGTATCCAGATGATATATATATATATATATATATATATGTGTGTATATACATGTGTTATATATATATATAAATATATATGTTATATATATATATATATATATATATACACATACATACATACAGTCATGAAAAAAAATATTAGACCACTCTTTCTTCAGTTTCTTGTCCATTTAAAAGTCTGCTTCCACTTAATCTACATTAATCTGGACAAATATAATAACAATTGATTATTCCGTCGTATGAGCAAGCAACTTTTCCGCCATTTTAACCATGCAATCAAGAAGAACCAAGTCACCAGTGCTCACACTTCGCCTGATCCCATGTCAGCCGGCAGCCACCGTCCTCTGTCTCTCTTGTTCACTCTCTCAGCATTCATTGTCAAATAAGTACTGGACTGAGGTAGTGTGAGTTAGTGCAGATCATTTTGAGTTCCAGAGTACAGAAACGTATTGCACAAAACACTAAGAAAAAAAATGGTCTCAGTATCACATTATTCCGTAATAGTGTCACGTGATACAATACCGTGTGACAGCAATTCGCTTCCGTACCAGAGCAATGGCAGCACGGACCAAATATTGTGAAGACTTAACATCATCAGACAGTCTCTGTGGGTCTTCCTGTTAACAACAGAGCAATAATTACACACTCAAAGGGTTCTCATGATAATTCAACTGAAAGATGTCACTAAATAAATAAGTAAATGTGTATTTTAACACTCCAAATATTCAGATTATTGTAGCATAAACATCCACTATCACCCACTTGATGGAGATGCAGAGTGCTGCTGCTGCAGAATGAATGAATGAGGGCTTTCAATGGAGGAGAGTCAGATGTCTCCTCCACTGAAAGCGCTCTGTTTCTTTCTTTCCCACTTTCTCTCTTGCTCACCACCTCTCTCCCCAGCCACACAGTTGCACTTATATGCAATGCTTTCCTTATTATTATTATTATCAGCAGTGGTGGCCTAGTGGTCAAGGAGGCTGACCTCCGTTTGCAAGGGTTCAGGTTTGAATCCACCAGATGCTAGGTTACTACTGAGGTGCTCTGACCATAACGCCATCCCGACCCCACACCACTTCCAGTCGGCTCTCAACTTAAATGATGCCTCCCAGTGTGGTGCAGTGTGATTTGGGTGGGGGTTGTGTAGACTGCTGCACCTACAACCTCATAGTGGATACTAAAGGGCAGTAGCCTAGTGGTTAAGGAAACAGGCTTGGGTCCGCAAGGTCCCCGGTTCGAATCCCCCTACCTCAAAGTTACCGCTGAGATGCCCTGAGCATGGTATCGTCCCTACGCACTGCTCCCCGGGCGCTCATTAGCTGACCATTGCTCACTTTGATGATGGGTTAAATGCAGAGGCCAAATTTCGTTGTGCGCTGTGGTGTGAGTCACAATGACAAAAAAAAGGAATTTAATCTTTTTTAATCTTTTAAACCCCACCGTACTGAACAGTACCCACCATCCCCGAGATTTGATTTAAAACGACACCAAACCATTCAGGTTACACCTCCATGTCACTCAGCTGTCGACAGATGACAGCTGATCCTATTACATCCCGACCACCGTGGCATCACTGTCCCTCATCAAGTCCTTTTAATAGTCTTTGTCTCTGGTCATGTGAGTTTCTCAAATGTAATTTCTGGCCTCCATGGAGATTTTTCCCAGCAACCCTCTTTTCACTTATCATAGAACGCTCGTTTACACATAAACCCTGTCGTTGTAATGGTGAACGGCTGAACTCGGCTCCATGTGACCCAGTTATGCAAATGCGACCCAGTTTGTACATGTCTGAATTGTCGGGGCAAATGCAATTATGATGAAAGACAAACACTTACCGTTTGATGTACCTGTTTAGCATAATTGCGTTCGAACTACGGTCTAAAAACTTCAACCTTGACCAAATGGGTTAGGCAGACCAAACATTTCTAATTGCCAGTTGCATCCGGCTGTTGACTGGAATATGTCACACTCATTGTTTAACGCACAGGAAGTGATTACAGCGTCGGAGCAGGAAGCGTAAAGGTGTGAGTAGATCAGTCGAATAACAATTAACAATAAGTGTCAGGAGCATGTGAACTGAGTTTTAATCACAGCAGTGGGCTGTGGAGCGAGGATGAATTCAATAAGGGTTTTTTTTGTGGATAAAGATTCACCACTAGGGGGCGCTCATTTAAAGCTACGTCGTTTTTCTGAGCAAAAAATCGTAAAGCTCCATTTGAACATCAAGTAACAAATATATTAAAGCAACTTTCCAAGATAATTACCACAGCGGGTGTCCATTTATGCCTTAATTTCTAAGATAATTTCCCTTGACTTGACTTGTTGACTTGTTAGCAGTGAGCATACAAATCAGGGAACATAAGATAATAAATAAAAGCAAATTAACCTTTTCTTATTCACACAGTTATTCAACAGTGGAGACACGAGTCAGCTGTTGCTATATCAGTTGCTTGTAGAAGCTAGCTGTTGCTAACATGTGTTAGCTAGTAATAGTCCTAAAAAAAGAAAGACAATGGCCTAGTGCAGGGGTTTTCAAAGTGTGGGGCAGGCCCCCCTGGGGGGCCGTGGTGCGATGCTGAGGGGGGCGCGTGTGACCCTGGGGAACATGTTTTTTTTTTCGGCCGTACTACAGTAAAGTGTAATTGCACATCCTTGTAAGTTGAACTATCTCTCTTTTTTATGTTAACAAGGATACGATGTTATGCAGAGGTGTAGCTATAACTATTTTATAGACAAATGCTGTTATTTATAGTTGCAGCGGAGAGTGGGTGGTGGGGTGGGGGGCGAATTGTTTTCTTCTTGCTAGGGGGGGGCGTAACAGAAAAAGATTGGGAAGGACTGGCTTAGTGGACAAGGACGCGCACTTGGGTCAGGTTTGAATCCACCAACTGCCAGGTTCCCACTGAGGTGCTATCATCATAGCATCTTCCAGACCCACATAACTTCCAGTGGGCCAACCACTCACAGGAAGGGTTAGAGTGTGTTCCAGTGTGATTTGGGTGGCAGCTGTGGAGACTGCTGCCCCTGTGATCTGGGAAGAGTAAGAGGATGAAGAAGAATGAATGAATGAATGATTAAGACACAGGTTAGGTTTGGCGCTCAACACAGTATGGAAGTAATCGTTAAGTTTGGTACAAGTTTTTTAACAAATATTCAAAGATTTTACTTTAGACCGACTTACACTTAGCAATGCAGACACAGACACAGCATCTTCAGACACTGTCAAGGCTTCCTGCTTTGCTCAGCGCCGCCTCAACTCCCAGTCACGCTTGCAGCAGTCACAACAGTAATAATGAATCTGCTTACATTTCTAATTAAAAAACAGTCCCTAATAGAATTGTGGTCTGTGTTCCACAAATTCTGCTGGGAACACTTTGTACTGATTGGGCTCATCACAGACTCGCACCTGGGGCAAAGGAAAGGGCGGCGGATAAATAAGTAAACATCCTGGAAGAAATGAATATACTTATGCATGTGTACATGAACTTGTCATTGCAGCGTCTTCTATAGCTGCTCTGTGAACCCTGTAAACACATAATGATGCGATTACCGTTGCAGTGCGGCGTCTGTTTTTATTCCATTTGCATAGGTGGAGTAGCAGTTAGCATAGAGAACAAGACGCTCTTTTTTTATATATATATATTAGCACTTGTCGAATGACTAACTGATCCATTACTGCAACCATCTGGTTTAATGTGACCCAGTAACTGAACTTTGCATAAAAACGTAAATATCTCTGGTGTCTTCAGTCGATAACCTATACATATAGTCCTATATAACTCATGGTGGCGCTGTTGGCCTAAGTTTGAGTCACACCATGTGTAGGTATATCTATATAAGTAGTAAGCAAATACTTTGACTTACGAATGAAAGTGTCTCCTAAGTCCAGGTCAGGAGCAGATAAATTAAGTATTGTATCAGTAAAGGCTAAAATGTTTTGAGTCTTTTGTCTATTGGGTAAATGCTAGCGTCGCAAGGAATAGACAGAATAACAATGATAATGTAAAATTGTTTAAAATAAGAATCATTTTGATGAATTTGGCGGGTCAGATTAAAAATCCAAATGTGTCTCATTTAGCCCCCAAGCCTTAGTTTGCCCAGGTCTGATCTTTGCTGTAATCTGCTGATATAAATGGAAGTCTCAGAGTACATTTCTCATTAAAGTTATTATTCCTCATTCATTCATCTTCATCCTGGTATCCTTTACTGGGTTACAGGGGCAGCAGTCTCCATGACTGACACCCAAATCACACTACTCCATACTGTCAGCCTTCCCACTGGAAGTTATTTGGTTCAGGACGGTGCTTTTACAATGTTAAATGATAAAACAAAGAGAGTTACTTCCTAGATACCTCTGTAACCATGTTGTTTGTTGCCGAGAGCCTGAAAGAAAATCTCGTTATGCTGAGCACAACGACAATAAAGTTCTTGAATCTTGAATCTTGAATCTTGAATCTTGAACTTCATTGTATTGTAGTTGAATTTTTGTAATGGCTAATGGCTAATTTAAAGACTTTTCTGGCCTTAAAATAGCCATTTTCAGTCTGACTACTTTATGGCATCTGTGTTTTAGTTTTGATGGTTTATAAACACATATGCATATATTTGCATATTCATTAACTTTCATTTTTTAAATTTATTTTCTTTCAATTTCTTTTTTAATGGCTTATCTTTTTAAGTTTAACATTAAGCCATAATTTTGTTTATCTTAGTTTGTCAAGTGGTGGCCTAGTGGTTAAAGAACCAGACTTGGTTCCTGAGAGTTTAAGGTTTGAGTCCATCGGTTGCCGTGTTACCACTGAGTTCCACTGAAAAGCTAATAATTTTACATGAACATAAGAGATGCATGTCAATTATTAGCATGTATCTATAAATTGCTTCTTCAAATAGGACGACCAAGTATAGTCAAAATGTGGCCTGTGATGCCTTCACTGACCAAGGAAAGAAAGTACCTGAAATGCATCTTTTACAGTTACAGAGTTAACCCTTCAATGTTTCTGTTTCTCACCTGGTGGCGGTTAAGGAACCGAGTTCCCAGGGTTACAAGTTTGAATCGACCAGCGGCTAGGTTACAACTAAGGTCCACTGAGCATGGCAGCGTCCCCACACTCTCTGCTCAGAGGTAACATTTGGTCGTGAGCAGTGGTTTCCTTCCTAAAAAAAAAAAAAAAAAAAAAAAAAAAAAAAAAAAAAACTTTGCCCAAAAAAAAAAAAAAAAAACCTTTGCCAAATATCATGGCAAAGTCAGATGTAAATATGGGAGATAATGAGGAACCATATTAAGCAGGTTTTAATATCTTCATGGCCGTGTATTTATGGCGAGCGTTAAACACACTGAGCATTTAGCATTGATTTAAAACTCAACTCCCTGCTGATGGTTGCTTACTGATTTAAAGATGGAAAATTAGCCACAGATTTCTTGAAAATTAGTCATAAACTAAACTACGCATTTGACTTTGAGGCAATAGACTGAAAGAGAGAGGGGAATAGAGGGAGGGGGAGAGCGAGGGAGAGAGGGAGAGAGAGCTAAAAGGCAATCCAGAGTCTGTATTAATTATGCTAATGATTTGGATTTGCTCCTTCATTAACCACCATTTTGAGCTGCCTGATCACAGGAGAAGCTCTGAATAAAGTCTCCGTGGAAACTGTAGATGATGAGGTTTGTGCGTGTATGCATGTATGCGTGTGCATGTATGCTGGCATGCAAGTGCTAATTACTGTATCAGATAATTAGTGGCAGAGACAGTAAGCAATCAATTAGATTCTAATCTTTAAATAGCTCTAAGGGGGTGGCGCCCCCTGTGTCTCTCTGATTCACAAATCAACGTTTGTGTTGTAAATTAGTTTCTTGTTTCGTCTTTTTTTCATTTCATTTTTTTTTTCCATTTCAATAAAGGCCAATTGTTGCTTCGATATTTGGGAGAGAACTTCTGGCAAATTGAGGGAAGCGCTTTGCTGCAGTTTCCACCATCGGACAGCAGGTGGGAGCAGTGTTCAACTCAACTTATGACTCGAGTTTTCAGCATTTTCCCTTAATATGATTTGGTGGGACAAGTTGGCACTTTATCCATGTCTTTATAGACGTGTACTTTTATACCACAGAGGTAAAAGTGATTCCGTTCTTCAGCCCATGTTGCACCAAAGCTTTATGGAGATAATGTTCATGACGCTACGGACAGAATCGTTTAATCTTGTCATCTGCATAAACTGAAAACCCTCAAGATGATTCAGTGACTGGACTGGCAGGATGGTCACAGTTAGCCAGGAGTAGATGTTAGTTTCCTTAACATGACTGAGTTAAAAAAACAAAAAAAAAATCCCTGCTGACAGATAACAGAAAAAGGAAGATAAAGCCGTCACACCGTAGATTAGTCATTTTCTTCTTGACGATTGCTCACGCTGTAATAAGTTATGTCTTTTTTTTAGTGTACAGTCATGAGGAGTGGCCTGGAGAGACATGTGTCAGAGTGATTAACAAACCCATGAAATAAACCTCGTCTTTCCCCGTCTACTTCAGCCGATGTCTTACCTCTGGACGCATCATGGATGGTGATGCAACTGTTCACAGCAAATGCAACACTTCAACTCCATTGATTTCTTCCACTGTCTCCAGACACTGCAGAATTTTGGCAGACACATAAAATGTACCCCGTGCCTTATAAGGTGGAAAGTCTAAAAGTTTAAAGATTTTAGAAGAAGAAGAATTCTACTTCCTCAACTCAGATTGGTGGTAGAGATGGTCTTTCCTCACAACAGGTTAAATCACTGCACGTTGTTTTGAGAGAGTCGTACGTTTGAACAAGGTCGAGGTGGTTTTTAGCCTCAAAATAAATGCTGAGTCATTGCTCTGACCGCAGGTTACAGGGGTGAGGACAGAAAAGTCAAACTCAATGTTATCAAATCCAAGCGTTCTTTGTTTTACCCAAAACCATTGGCTGCCAATGATATAAGCTTCTCAACAAGATGCGCTAATCTTTAAAAACCTTACATACAAGATATTTATGGTCCAAACTGTCATTTTCAAATGTCAGAACTGGCTTTTTTTAGTTTTAAAAGCTAAAAGACTAACAATGGATGCTCTCACTAGGTCAATATGAGACAATGGAATAAAATGTGAAATAATGTCGGCACTAGTCGAGCAATAGGGAAGTGCAGTTATGCATGCGTCACTTAATCACCCCTGCTGCAGTCATAAAAAAAGAAGAAAAAAAAAAAAAAAGACAGAAAGTTCAACTGTCAAAAAGAAACTAGACACAGAAACCTTTTCAGGATTAAAATAAAAGTGTCAGTCTAGCAAAGCTATAATATACTGATAAACTGGGAACAGAGGCCTCCATCGTTCTCCCTCTGTGACTGAATGTCTCCCCTCACTCCAAGGAAGGTTGGGGAGGAGATGGGAAGTTAGGAACACTGCGAGAAACAGCCAAAATGGGAAGAAGTAACGTCACATTTGATGCTGAATTGGCCCTTTCAATGGCAGCCATTTTGACAGGTTGGAGAAGTAGGAATAAAAATAATCTAATCGTCATTTGAGGTCCATTTAGCCTCTGCTGACACAAGGGTCCTTTCTGTCTTAGATATATTAAGACACTTATGGAATTTTAGCATGGAAATTTATCAAAGAAGTGGAAAAGTTTCAGAGAATTTTTTTTATTTCTGTTTTTTTTACAGAGTTTTTCTCACAACAAATTCAGCAAAAGCTCCCACCCCTGACCCTCAATCACAAATAAGTCATTCTTAAACCAAACCAAGGGTGGACCATGAGCGTCTTATAACATTAAAGCAAAGGGAGAATCTGTCATGCAGAAATACACACAGGGAAGGCTGTGTTAATCAAACTCAAGGCAAATAGAACGTGTATTGCCTCAACTGTCCAATTTCAACTCTAACCCCGATTAATTCCCCTTGTTTAGAGCCACCGGAGGCCGTCAATTACAAAAACACACAAAGGCCGAAATCAACACCCAAGAGGAATTCAAAATCTCACTCATAATGGTGACATAAGTACAGGTCTTAAAAATTCCTTATCCAATTTTTTTATGTCAAAAAAAGGGGGCAAATCAGTAACAGATCAGAAAATAGCAACATTCAAGTTTTTAAAGTTAGCCAGCATGGTGATTGGTCAAAGTATACAGATCTTTTTTTAAGGTATTAACCAACATTGAGTATTTCCAAAAAAAAACCAAAAAAAAAACACTAGATATGCACGTTATGTAAGAGCAATGTAGAAGCTGAAAGTGCGACCTCCACACCAGTGTATTAATGAGACTGAATGGAGAGCGTTTGGTTCTGGTATGAAGCAAAAAAGAAAAAAAAAAACAAGGTAGAGAAAGCCTCACTTAATTACACTCTAAAACCGATCTTTTAAATATTCATACGCAGACGACTTTACTGTTCAAATCCAGACCAGACGATACTTATTGTGAAGTCGTAAAAATATTAACACGCTATTGGTTTTTATTACCGTTTGATTACCGATTTAAAGAGAGATGTGCATTGAAGTGCTAAGCTCTGCAATAACATAAGAGCAAGTTTGAGACCAAGTCTGCAGTATTCCCCATTTTTTTTAATAGCATCCACATACAAGAGAGTGCCCCCTAGTGAATGGTCCCTAAGGGAGACATGAGTGTTCTTTTGTTTACTGACTACAAATGGAGGCCAAAGAAAAAAAAAAGTTAATAAAAAAAGGTTAGTGGGAGGAAACCAGGTAAGAAGAAAGAACCACCGGACAACGCGGCTCTCCTACAGACGGACGAAAGCAGTGTTGGGACAGAGGCCGATGATGGTGGAAAGGGGATAAGTCCGTCTTCTGTCAGGGGGAACCACTGCGTCCATCTGTGTGTCAGCCCACCCACCTGTCCAGCCACCCTCCGCTCAATGGCGTCTCACTTCAGCAGAGCCTTAATAGCATCTTTCTCGCTGATTTCCAAGGCACACAAGCCGTCTGGTCCTTTAAAGGTTTTGTCCGCTCCCTGTAGTGGAGATAGAGAGAGAAAGAGAGGGGACATGAATATTAAATGCGCATCCAGACCTGCCTCACATCTGGCAGGGGGGTTAAAGTGAGAGGCAGGGACATTTGTGGAGGAGGCAACTGTGTCCCATTTGCAACCGCAACCTGCCAGAAAGTGAGAAGTTGCACAAAAAAATATTGTCAACCAAAACAGGTAGAAGCTCCACTTTTCTCATGGCTGTTAAGGGACAATGTCTTCTGTCAGGCCAGGATCTTCTGAGTTTCTTTTATGCCAAGTTCTTGCCAAACTTGTCATGTGAAGCGTCATCACAATAGTAACTTAACTTTTCTATTATCATGAACAACTCGTCCTTTTACAAGCAACCTTGATTTTGACAGCGCAGCAGTCTCATTGTGATTGCAAAAAAAAAAAAAGCAGTGCACACAGACAAACAGGGTACATGTATATGGGGGGAGTTTTTAACTATTGCATTAAATTAATAAAAAAAAAAATATACACACACACACACACACACACACACACACACACATATTTTATATACATATACACACACACATACACATACATACACACACACATACATATACACACACACACACACATACATATACATACACACACACACACATATACATACATACATAAACATATATTGTATATATACATATATACACATACATAAGTTGAATAAGTTACATCACTGAGAACTAAATGTCAGGAACTGAAGTTTTGCAACAATTGTTATTTGCAAAATAACTAATAATTTAACATTATTTCAACACAGGATGTAAGTTTTGATAGAAGAGGACCTATTTATATTTTATGTGAAGGTGCTTTGTGGTCAGGTGAAGTTCTAGTGTGTAAGAAGGAGGGGAACTAGATTTGTAATTTCCCTGGTTGGATCAATAAAGTATATCTCTACATCTATTCGACAAACATGTGCTTTTTTTTCGTTTCATGAGGAACTACATTAGGTAACAGCACACAGCACGTTGTGAACAATGACTTCAAAATGTTCTCTGCAGTCGACCAGGTACAACAACAAGTTGTAAAACATTAACACTCAAGACATTAAGTGAGTCCTGAAACAAGGCCCTGTGGTTTGCCACACGTAAATATATACAAAAACAATTTAATCCTTTAAGGCAAACATGCAAACAATCTCAATTACACAAGTGTGTGTGGCCTATAGAAAACCTAACCTTTGGTTAACTCTAAATAATACATGAGACCTGTATTAAATTACACTTTTTTGTAATTTAGATGAGTTACACTGCTGTGTTTGTTATCGATTTACAGATCGTTTTACACGTTTGAGAAAAAAAAAAAAGAAGAAATTACTCTTTAGAGAGACTCTTGACAGTACAATAGTGGTGTTACTAAAAGAAAATGATTGAAACTTTGCGTCACCTTCACTTCATTGACATCCAGACCTCAAGCACTGAGTTCCACTGTCCTTTTTATCAAAAACAAAACAAAAAGACAGGAGAGAAAGAGGCATCTGAGATCAAATCCACTGAGCTCTGATGGATAAGGAAAAGAAGAAGGAAATCGGATTGAGTGCAAGTGAATGGGACCAATAAGGACCAAACATAAATAAGAAGAGGTTTGAGACAGATGTTGTACTGAACGCACATGTAGTGAAAACAAATTTAATGGGTGACGGAGGAGTAGAGCGGCATGTGGTGGAGAAAACACTGCTTTGTCTGACCTGCCAACTTCAGCCTCTTAGCTAGTGCTTATACAGCCCAGGCAGACAGAGTCTATTGTTGCGTGGAGAAGCAGGGCATCAAAAACAATGTGACCCCATTCGACTGACTCCAAGTATGAGAACGCAAATTTCTCTGCTGAAGGTGCAGCAGAGCAAGTCACAAACAAAGGAAGGAAGAGCAAAGAAAAAGAGACAGAGAGAAGAAGAGATTAAGCAGGTCTCAGCGGGTTACCTGACATTTCTTTGCAACCCGGGAGGAGATAAAAAGAGAATCTAAAAAAAGAGAGTTTTGTCGATTTGTAACTTGCTTTTGCAACTGCTTCAGTCTGTGCTCTGCGCTGATGTGCAACATCTGAACTTGGAGAAGACCCTTTCGTCCTTCTGATGTATTTTTTTTTTTTTTAAGACCAAGAAAAAGTCAATGAGCAGAAAGACGTGTAATCGGCACAATCCCATGCCAAGAAAATCTCATTTCAAAGGCATTTGTAACAGCATGTGGCATGGAGCTCAGGCTTTGGATCTGTGAGGGATGAAAAGGCTAATATGACTTTGATGTTCACTAAATATCATAATTAAGATATGGACTTAAAATTAAGGCAAGTTCCATCGTTCTTGGCAAACCTTTGATTGGTTTAACAAAAATATCAAATTGATGCCGATAACGAACAGAAGCAAAGCAGCACTAAAGACTTTGCGAAAGAAAGACGCTGAATGTATCAAATGTATTAAAAACAATCAAAATATTGTTATTTGGCTACACCGGCAAAGGATTCTTTACTTCCCCAAAGAAACTCAGGAGAGATGAATAAAGTCTGTTTATTTATTCCGATCAATCAATGATCCATGTATCTAGATCAGTGGTTCTTAACCTTGTTGGAGCTACGGAACCCCACCAGTTTCATATGCTCATTCACCGAACCCTACTTTAGTAGGGTGAGTCGGTGTGTCTTGACCTTCGCGGCAGAGGCTCCACCGAACCCCTGAGACAGACGCGCCCACAACCCCTAGGGTTCAATCGAACCCAGGTTAAGAACCACTGGTCTAGATAGTGGAGTTACAATGCATCTTTGCTAGTAGTTCCAGGAAGACGTAATTTCCAATAAATATGTTTGTGGGAAAGAGGGAGGAGCAAGGACACCCTTCCAGCTCTTGGGTAGTCATTGGTAGCTGGTCCACGACAGTTGCTTGACTCATCCACTCACTACAGGTCTCATTTAGCATTACACCTTGATCCCTGCATTTATCTTATCATACCGTACTAATGCTCTGTTTAACTCAGAGATTGATCCTAAGTCCACAACAATCTGAGATACAAACCATTTCATAACAACAAGACCTCATGAACCCTGTACATCCATATGGCTGTAAAGACATTACGGCCTTTCTGCAACTCACTGGTTTCTCCCTGTGGGTATTCAGAGTAGAGCTGTACTAATAGCTCTAGGTCTGCTCCTCCCACTGCTCCTCCTCACCACAGTCTCTCAGACTTCACAATGATGTCCCTGGTGGTCATCCACCTCTGTCGCATCATCTCAACACAACTAGTAATGAGCTTTCTCCAACTTGAATAATGACCCTTTAGGAACACCCTTACTGTCCAAACATTAGAGACAGAAAGAGCCAGTGGCAGAGGTAGAGACGGACTAATGACTAAGAACCGACTCTGGCCAACCTAAGATACACCGCCATCCTGGATCGTGGAGCCTTCCTGTCAATGAAGCAGCATTATCAGTCATGAAATGCCACTGACCGGTCAAGTATTCATCATTTTTTATAAACAATGAGTGGAATTAAAAAAAAAAAATCTCCCACGTTTAGGTGTTCACTAACTTCATTGATTCAGTGTTCGTACTGACACTGAAGACAAAATCACACTTTTTTTCAGGACGAGCAAAGAAAAGGCTATACAAATGAACTGCCTCAACAAAATGATGCAACAATTTGATTGTTGAACATTTTTTATAGAGGAAAAACTGTTTGATTATTCACTTTTCTCTTTTTGTTGTTGACTTAAAATTAGCTAACTGGCTTATTGGACTGCAGTCAACACACTCTGCCCAGATTCTCATGACTCAGTCCTACTGGGGTTAAAGGACATTTAATAATTCATAGAAAACTACAGCAGAGTAGCCGGACAGGGGTGGCCTCCCAAGATGCAACAGGGAACAGAAACCTTTTTTTGCTTCCAACACTCTCTTAAGTATGCTGGACAATTTTCAATTCTCTGCAGACGACTGGAGAGAGTGGATTTGCTGGCCAGGTCAGTAGTGTGGCTCTGGGATCATTCGTTGGTCTAATGTCAAGTGCTGTGGCTGACATAATATATCTAGCTGCTTCCTGTGGTTGACTAATAACCTTTTGAGTATTAATCTGTAGCAGGGCTTAGTGGAGATGAGCTAGAAGTAAACCTGTGCGTTTGTTCAAATGTTTGTCTGCTGCCCTAATCCCCGAGGCGTTGATCTCTGGCGTCCGTTCCTATTTTCCACAATGTTTATTTCCCTTGAGAAAATCCACCTCTTGCAGCTGAACCTTTCTGGAGCATCACCTTCAACAGCCCAGCTTTCAACAACTGAGAGAACTGCTACTACTACTACTGTTAACTGCCAACAATTAAAGTCCTAACTGATGGTTAATATTAAATGTGCATCCATTAATCAACAAGCCTGTAAATAAAAAGAGAACTGGAATGCAATGCTGAATCTAATCCCCCCCCCCTCCTTCTGAGTCGTGGACTTGTGTTTGGCATCCAGCGCTTCCTTCACTTATCTTCTGGCCAACAGCTCTGATGGCCAGCTGAGTGAAAGAGCCAGCTGCTGGCCAGCTGCCGGCCAATTGCAGACTGGCGGCCAACTGATGCTGGGGACAGGGCATGTGGCTGAGTTTGTGGAAAATTAGACTTAATAAACAACCAGAGCCAAAAGAAAGAAAAGATGGAATTAAGTGTATGTTTGGGAAAAGCAAAGCAAAAAGTTCAGAAAAATCTATTTTGGGCACCTGCATTGGAGTACACTGTGTCTGGCTGCTCAACATCAACTCCCCATTACCCACCCTCGCCCCCTTGTTACTTTTGTTGGGTTAATATGATGCTAAACATCTCTGCAGAGGGGCTTTAATTCATGCTGCCTGACTGGCAACAGACAGCTGCATACTTATCCCCAGCCTATAAATATACATCGTGTAATTTCACATATATGGCTGTGACAGTGTACTGTATGCACGCGCACATTTTTGTTTTGTGTGCAGTTCACATAGACATTCTCTAGTATGAAGTTCTGTGACCCACAGCTCCTGGGAACACTACAGTACATATTTGATTAATGCTTCAAATTGACAAGTATTCAAGTCAAGTCATCAGGGACATAGACATTTTACGCCATATTTTTTCCTTGTCTGCCAACAGAAAACACACACACACACATTAAGTGGTGTCAAATATACAGTAGGGCATTTTTTGGGAAATTAATCCGCACAGGTTAACAAAGTCATTGGTTAATAGTAATAATTGTGTCATTTGTCATGTGTACTAGGATGTGTAAAATGTCTTGTTTTTTTCTGGGATATTAGTTTAAACTATAATTACTTGTGTAGGAACTTTTTTTCATACTTAATATACACCATTCAATGTTTTATGGTGAGTAAACGTGGTTTTTTCCATAAGAAGTTACACTTTTATTTACCACAATAAGTCGTGAAAATCATCAGGAAATAAAGTCAACAATGGGAAAGTTAGAACAAGTTATTTGTATTCGAAAAAGTCATTTTTTTCCTTCAAACTTTGCTTTTGATAAAGAATTCTCCATTTGCAGCAACGCATGACATGACTGATAATGGACGATTGGGGTTTCCTAAACATCCATTATCCTTCTGACGCAATTCACAAACACGTTGTACCACAATAACACAGTGATAGTTACTGGAAATGCCTCTATGTAGATATTGAGCCAAAACCTTAACAACTGCAACTAGATTAGTTAGAATAGAAAGTTAAAAGTTCCCTTCATTAAAAAGCAAAAAAGCAAAAAAACATAAAAAAAAGTACTTGAATTAAAAAAAAAAAAAAACGTGAGCCCAAACTTTTAAGGCTAGTTCAACAAACAAATTTAACAAGTATCGAATACATTTTTGCTCAACTAGCATTATCTGGAAAATGTGTAAACAGACCCAGGTTGAATAATAGATGATTGAATATAAATTTTACGCAAAAAGACATGCCACCCCAGCCATTACACACTATCGACCTTTCGCGGATGAAAAAGTGTAAGGTGGGACACCAGGGTGACATCTTAATGTGTATGGCAGTTCCTCCTTAATAAGCTTTTACGTCCTTTTCATTGTGGGACTCGTGTACAGGACATGTGACAAACAAGCTTGTCTCCTCCTCTGAATATATGGCCGAGCTCCAGCCATAAAAAGAATAACCGCCCATTCAGAAACCTGCTTCCGATACCACAACACAACTCATGTGTGTACAGCTGTCTCTTATACACATCTATTAGAATAGAAAGTTTAAAGTTGTCTTCATTTCTTTACCTGGAAAATGTGTAAGCAGACCCAGGGTGAATAATAAACGATTGAATTTTACAAAAAAAAAACAAAAAAAAACATGACACCTCAGCCATAACACACCATTGACCTTTTGCGGATCAAGAAGTGTAAGGTGGGACACCAGGGTGACATCTTAATGTGTATGGCAGTTCCTCCTTAATAAGCTTTTACGTCCTTTTCATTGTGGGACTCGTGTACAGGACATGTGACAAACAAGCTTGTCTCCTCCTCTGAATATATGGCCGAGCTCCAGCCATAAAAAGAATAACCGAAATAAATCAGGGCTTTGTGAGCTGTACAGTAGGCACCAGCTTTCTTCTTCTGACACTCGTTGACTATTAAGTGACAGATGTCTAATGACACTGATGAAGGAGGCGCTGAAAGACGAGTCGCTATTATGGCCTCCATTTGGTATGTCATTCGTCGTCTGTGGGGCCATCAATTCCACCACAGTCTGAGTTAAAATTAGGCTTGGGAGGAACGGCACGACGGTGGGATGAACAGTCCTGACATCATTTATGTGCATGCGATTGGTGTCACTGTGTTCAGGTGCAAAGTGAAGGAAAAAGCAATGACTTTCCAAAAGGATATCTCGTGTGACTTAAAATAAAAATAAAAAGACATGTTAGAACAAATAAATGCCCTTCTCAGCTTGGCAATATTACTGCTCTGGGCTTTTTTTCCACCATTTGTATTACGACAACCACTGCCAGCTGTGTCTGATACGGTATTGTCTCCGTGGTCACAGAGGTAACTGTGATTCAGTTGGAGGGGGGGTAAAGGGCAGAACAGATCTTTTCTTCACAGAGCATAATGAATGCTAACAAAAACAAACACAAGTGAACAATTTCAAAAGTGTGTGGACGTTCTATGAAAATTCCAGCACGGCCTCCCCGAGTCTGGATTTGACAGAAAGGGTCTTTTGTCCTACGAGTTACCTCATCAGCAGTGCCGGCCCACAGCTGGGCCACCCGCCCCCAGTGTACAGACACTATTCATAAAGTCCAGCTCACATTAGAATACCAACCTTCTCTATCAGGAGCGCGACACAAGAGATGTGACCCTCTCCACAGGCATACAGCAGTGGAGATAACTTGTGTTTGTCCAAAGCCTGCAGAGAGAGAGAATGCAGACAGCATAAGTAACACGTACTTATATATAGAAAACAACATCATCTGCAAAGAATATGTCTGGTTTAAATAAGGTGTCTCAAACTCAGCTTTGAGGGAAATGACACGTCTCGCTTTGCATTTATTACTAACAAAATAAACACCTGTTACCAAATGAACGAGTGGTTAGATTGGTACAAAAAAAAATTGAATAAAAAGTTTGTTTCCTTAAAAATATGAAGAAAATATGAAGATTTGGGGAGGAAACAAGTACATTTGAAAAAATGACAAATATTACAGTCAAATATAAAATAATGTTTCCAAGAATTTCCGCATCTGAACTGCAAGTTATTATTTTATTTCATTAGTATATATTTTGTTAGTTTGTCAATATTTTTTCAACTTATTGAATAATATGTATAAAGTGCTGTTTGGAATCCATTTGGCCACTTTGCTAGACTCTGTGGAAAATAACCATGGCCAAGTTGCAGGAACGTTGTCCTATCAATCAGCTACTTGATTGGTCTTGACTGGCATCATCTTCTGTCGAACTGTGACCTACTCATAATGAGCAAGATTCTTGGTGACAAACTTCTTGCCTTAGGCTTATTGCGACTTGTCATTTTCTTAAGAAATTAAAATTGTGTAGTTTGGAGACATCAGAATGGAAGTAGAAGAAGAGACAGAAGGTGAAAAAAAAATAAAGGGCGTCAGTCTACTATGCATAAACATGAGCACAGCCATTTAGTACAGAAGAGAACTCTTACATATTTCACATTAAAGCAAGAACAGAAAAAAAAACAGATCACCACTAGCCAGTTGCTGCTATCTTTACACTTTGAAGAACAAACCACTTAATGAAACATCCCTGAATTTGACTTAATAACCTCCTCAGTCCACAAGAACCATCTCCAGTAACAAACGTCAATAAAACTGTTTGGCGACTCTTAAAGCTCTTGCAAATGACTATTATTACAAACACTGGAGGGGGGTCTCACAAAGACAGCAGAAAGATCTGTCTGACGACAAATTCAAAGACTGAGCCAATGGAATTCCAGATGCAAATTGGGCTTAATTTTAGGTCTGGTTAATATGGACGATGGTTGAGTGAGTGAGTGAATGAACAATGGCTGTAATGAGATACGACAAGCTGAGCCAGACACTCTGTTTGTGTATAAACAAACTGATAATCCTTATTTGACAACTAAGAGTTTCAGAGCAGAACAGACAATGTTTTTCAAATTCATGCTAAAACAGCATGATATTAGGAGCTGGAACTTGCTCACGTTAACATCGGCTCCCTTTGAAATAAGGTACTCCATCACGTCTGTGTGACCATAGTCCGCAGTGTAGTGTAAAGGCTTCCTCCCTTCTTGTAGGGTCCGGTTGACATCATCGAGCTGCGAGAGAGAATGGAAGAAGAAAAAAAGTTTACATTATTGAAGCAAAACCTGAAAGGTAATTGTGTCAGTAATAGAGGGACCACAACACTTAAGAATCAAACTGTTGCATGCCCAGCTCCCCTATACACATGAAATCAATAGAGTTAGAGTAAATGTTATTATGATGTTATAGTTCGATGTGATGGTAAGATCTCGGGCTGTTAAAGTAGATTGGTGTGAAAAGAAACACCCTTCCTCAACCCCTTGAGATACTTACAAAGCAAATATGCAAAGTGTGTGTTAAGGAACCTGTGCTAAAAGAAAGTGCTTTTTAAAGCTGAAACCAAGCATTACTTTCAGAACTGGCACGATTTCTGAAAACAAAGCAATGGGGACAAACTGCAGTCTTGAATTAAACAATTAATGTTCTGCAAGGCAACGTCATTTCAATTTTATTTTATCTCCTTTTATTTATGGAGAAACTGCATCAATTGACAACATTATCTTGGAAATAGAGTTTGAGGAATTAGGGCCTTACAAATAAAGTAATGTTTTAAAGCAGGAAGTATGAGGGACAAGTCACACAACACTAAACACTGACTGCCGGCTGCTGTAGTTTGTGTTATATATAGTCAACTCTACAATAAACCACATGTCTACAGCCTTTCTCTTGTTCTTATTGCAACTGTTTGCTGGAGTATTTGAGGTGAAGTTCTACTGTAAAATCCAGATGAGTCATATTAGGATTTAGTAAAAACTGTTTGCATATCAGCCAAAAACAATTTAAATGGGTGTTGGGACTTTACATTTACAAAAAAAAACAAAACAGTCAGGTGCAACAAACTGCTTGGTTCAGTCCACTTACTAAGGTCATGTTTAATTTATCATTACTTTTCACAGATTGATTTTAGTCTCTTAGTTCATGAGAATGTTACACAATATCTTTGAAAGTTAGCTACACAGT
The DNA here is from genome assembly GCA_016785265.1 of Paraplagusia blochii. Classification (NCBI taxonomy): domain Eukaryota; kingdom Metazoa; phylum Chordata; class Actinopteri; order Pleuronectiformes; family Cynoglossidae; genus Paraplagusia; species Paraplagusia blochii. Next base: position 22,729 of record JAFBJS010008599.1, read on the forward strand.
ATATAAGGAGATCAGATTTCCCCCAAACTACCTTCAAAACTGAAGGTTAAAACTACACTTCCACATTGATTTTTTTTTGTGCACACATTTGCTGGTCATGTCCGTACTACTGCCTGGCTCTCATCACCCATCAGCTCTGTCACTAACTCCAGTAAAGGTCAAGTACACCACACCAACGACAATTCATTACACTCACTCCTAGTAATTACATTAGCAATGATGGACAGATAGCACCTTAAGCCTGTTTAATGGAGTAGAAATATGAGTTGAAATATCACCTGATATGATGGCACTTTCAAACACAGATAACATATAAAAATATTCTGGCGTAATACACACTATATAAAATAAGATTGCAAGAACCTGACATTTATAGATTGTAGGTAAAATCCCCAACGCATCAGAACTGAGAAGAATTAACATCCAACCTGGTGTCAACATTCAGGCCGATAGATCAACTAGAGATACTGATTCAATCTTAGTTATTGTCATTAGGTTGACAAATTTGGGTCAACAGTGCCCTATTTGTCTGAAATACAGTCAAAATAGTCCAAAAGACTTTTTAACAACAATTTTAATAGTTGTTTGAATACCAAGCCTGGATGTGCATGTTTTTTTCTCTGCATTCAATACATTTTATTAGCTTGTTAAAACTTGGTTTGTACAAACTCTGTCATGAACAGACCAACATGAATAACCCTGATGTGTCATGTCAAGGACAGAAACTTCATTCTGGCATGTCACAATGTTTATTCATAACAAAAGGACCAGTTCCCATTGATCAACATTGAATAACACTGCACTTTGGCAGTTCCCCATCTGGTTCATCACTGCCATCACAAAAGAATAACAAAAAATCTTTGGAGGACACAGGCTTTATTTAGACAACTGTGTGGAACTGAGTGAAACATGGAACAGAAGCAGCATAACAAAAAAGCTGAAAATGAAATAAAAACAGAAATGCCTATTAGGAAGAAGAACTGTCATAGACCTGTGGTTTTTAACTGGTCTCACTCTGGGACCTACATTTTGCCTGTTGTCATTAAGTCTCGACTCACTCGCATTTTCTTAAAAAAAAAAAAAAAACCTTTGAAAAATCCCTTTATTTAACATCCTCAATTTATTCAGCGCGAGTGTGCCTTTCAAAATAAGAAATTTTCTAAAAAAAAAAAAACACCTGCTCAACAACTGATTCACATCATTCTGAGTTTTGACCAGCTGTTGGAGACCCATTCAGAACGGGACCCACCAGTTGAGAACCACTGTCAGAGCATTGTGTGCACCTGCAATATGAAAACTAACACATATTTTCAGGTCTGAATAAATAACCAGAAACAAAAAATAAATAAATAGAAGAGCTGGATTAGAATAGGTAAAAGACTGAAATATATATTTCAGTAAAGCTACTGTGACCATGGTTATTGGCCTCAGTAAAGATAATTACATTGATGCCTTTTGAAAACAGCAGTTGGTAGCCTAGTGGTTAAGGTAACGGGCTTTGGTCTGCAAGGCCCAGGTTCAAATCCTGGTACCGCTGAGGTTCCCTGAGTATGGTATCGTAAGATGGAGCTACTCTTCCCATCATTGTTGTGTGGATTGTTGAGAACGCAATGTACCAAGTGTTGTAGTGTTCACCCACCAATAGGGAACGTGAGACAGGTTAGTTTTACCTTACTGGGGATGTTTCGTCACAATAATAATTCTAAGGTGTTGTTTGCTAGCTTATTGAAAAGCTTCTGATAAGCTTAGTTGTTAAGAAACTGTACGGGGTTCCAGGTTCAAATCCAAAAACTACCAAGTTACCACTGAGGTCCACTGACCATGACACCGTCCCCACATACTGCACCCCTGTGTGCTTATTGTGTGAATAACAATGTCATAATGACAAGGAGTTTGCTTAAAGCCCACATTTAAGAAACTTGCGAATGCACGGTGACAACCCTTGATATTTGCAGAACCTAATTTACACCTTCATGTTCTACTGGTACTGCTGAGACCCACGCCCACCGGCGAAACACAACGAGGCCCCAAATCCTTGGTTAGCTCGACTTCCAAAAAGCTACATCTAGCTCAGTGGTAGAGCGCAGGCCCCGGCTTCAATCCCCGGCATCTCCAGAACTTTTTGGGCAGTTGGTGGCCTAGTGGTTAAGGAAGCGGACTTAGGTCCGTGCCCCCGGTTCGAATCCCCCTACAGCCAAGTTACTGCTGAGGTCCCCTGAGCATGGTCCGCACACACTTATCTGGCTCAGCCAGTTGCCCCCCTGCTCACTACGGTGATGGGTTAAATTGAATTCAGAGGCATATTTTATCGAAGGATACTGCCGAGGAATTAAAATATTATTATTAATAATAAATACAGTCAGCGGCGATTCTGTTCACAAAGTCCTCATATAAAGTGCATAAAAGCTACTGTGGCCAACAACACTGCCGTACTATTATATCAACATGACCCATTAAAGGAAGCCCCAGCCATTAAAAGCTACTTTTTAGTCGACAAAGTGGAACATTTTTCAGGTTACGAAGCTGCAGCCAGCGAATATAAATGTACAACGCAGATGTGTCATGTCCGGGCAGCCGATGCGTTAGCATAGGACTCGACCACTGGCTGATCCACAGGTAAATGTTAGCACAGCATCCTGGGAACTATGGCAACTTTACCACAGCGGTTGATTATAATAAAATAAATGTTATCTTGAAACTCTTAATTTGTGTTTCGCCACCGGGGATGAAGGTTCTATCTAGTCTTAGCGTTAATTATCTCACATTGCACTGACACTAGCCACCGTTAGCTCCGTGGCCAAGTAGCTGCGCTAACGCCCTGACTTGGACGAAACTACTGACTGAAACCGATGGATCGTTTCTTAACTCACCGTTAATTTGGCTTTGACCTCATCTAGGTCACCGGTCTTCAATGCCCAGATCAGCTCTTTATCCCCCATCTTCCTGCCGTGTGCTCCGGTGTATAACTCCTCTCTCCAACTGCGGTGGTCAAGTTTAAAGTCAGCTAGCTGAAGCTAATGTCAACTATCTCTGTGGTCAGAGCAAAAGCCCAAGGATGGGGATTAGATCCGTGACAAAATAGTTCGAGTTGGATAGGGCAGATAGTCTCAAATGCAATGTGGCGAAAGACAGGGATCCGCCTTTTTGCGAGCCAGAAGCATTTCCGATGCAGCAACCCGGAAATTAACTTTTGAAGGGGAAAAGCTAAACGGTGCATTTGTGTGCTGTTGTAAATTTGAAAACTCCACAAAATCAAACCGCGAAATATTCTTACCAAATATTTTTACCCGACTGTGATGTAAAGTAAACTAGCTGTCATATCAAATTGTATGTATTGGTTACTTAATAAACTTCAGTAGCCTAAACTGTACAATTCAAACCGGTGAATGAAATTTGCTGGAACTGTAATTTTAAAGTTATTCGCCAAATATTCCTACGATCATGGAGATATTGAACATACCATAGTTTATCGTGTCCAGCTAAAAACAACAAATGTAACAAAGATAATTAACTTAGCATAATGAAATAAAAACAAATGTTTTATTATTTTTTCATAATTCATAATTTCAATAATTCACACATGAGGAACAAATTCACAGGCAGACAGACGGACAGACAGACAGACAGACAGACAGATAGATAGATAGGACAGTCAAACCCACAGCAGGATTAACATAAATGAATCACACCCAGAACCATGTCTGTCATGTTTTCTTATCCACAAGGCCACCACTGCCACATGAATTACAAGATATTCGTTACACATTGTTACATTATTGTGTAAACATATTATGTTTTCCACAGTACAGATATTAACCAGACAAGCAGTTGTTTGAACAAGTCAATTTAAATGCTAATGCTCACGCTTGTATACCAACAGCCATGTGGGTATGACTTGAGTCACATGATTGTGTCATTAACCTTGAGGGACCTACATCAACACTGTTACATACCTGAACAAGACATCTTGTCCTCAGCTTCGGGATCTCAGCTGGATGAACTTTAACACTTTCAGCAATAATCAATACTACTTCATGTTCATGCATTTGTGTCAGGAAGCAAGGGGGGGTTTCCCCTTTTTTTTCACCTGACAATCAGTAGACAGCATGACTGATGATGTTTTAGCTCAGTGTGACTGCTGCAGTGTTATTTTATACCTGTTGGACGCAATGATACTTACAATGGCACTTACAACGTGCAACAGCAATCCGTGAATCCTTGAACTCCTCATCTTAGAATAACTCCTTGATCAGCCCCTCACAAATGGTGGCTGAGCAGAAAGAGTAAAAAGACAAAGTGGGAGGAGGAGGAGGAGAAGAAAGGAGAGGCAATCATTGTTGTACCTTGATCTGCACAAGATCAAGGGCAGAGCAAACAAATTTAAAGCAGTTTTATGAAGCGCTGCCACTAAAGCCTCTGAAATACTGTCCCTCCTATTATTCTCTTCCTCGCTAACCTCATTTTGCCAATAAACTTGAGGCTCTTTTTCCCAGGAAAATATATGGGATGAAGAAGATGAAGTCATTGTTGTATTGTCATTGCACCAAATAGGCCTCTTGGAAAAAAATTGTTCAGAGGATGAAATGGCTGTAACTCAATACAGCCATATGATGAAAATAAAAATCCCACTAATGAGGTCCCACTACCTTACCATCCTCCCTTATCACTCCCTTTTTACTAGGTTTCACCAGCACACGCTGTTCACCTCTCACATAAATATAACATAGGACCGAGCCGCTCCAGAACAGGTATTAAATTATTTTATGTGACAGCAATAAAGCGACCGGATAGTGAAAATCGGGGATTCTTCGCCCAAACGCAGACGACACAGATGAGTACATCACAGGTTTCCTCCTTGTTATGCTAATGCGACACGCGTTGTGACTAAAATTACTCCAGGGACGGGTAATTGCAAGTTCACATATGATTTAAATTGATTTCATTCAAATCGGTGGCTCTTATAAAAGCAGGTGAGCACTAATTCACAGTGTTTTATTTCCGATTTATTGCCAACATAGAGGACTTTATACATTGGAAATTCCCATTAAAGGTTTTGCATACTTTCCTACACTCCAGATCCTTTATTTGTCAGTCTATTAGCTGTACTCACACAGGAGAATTACTTTTCTGTTATTTTTCTCTAGTACAACACTATTTCCATTTAAGGATGAGGATGGAGCCCATTAAAGAAGCCTGTCTCCAAAGTATATGCAACATACTTCTGTGGATAATTATCCTTGCAAATTTTCAAGGAAACACTTGGTGTACACTGTACAGACAGTTTATTATGGACCCATAATAAATTAAAATATCAAGGTTTAAAAGCACTCTCAGCACTGTAGAACATTAAGAATAACTTGACTTTCCTGATTGATGAAACTAATGTTTTTATATAATTTACCTTGAAACAATTCACAATTCAATACTATCCCGCTTGGAGACTAGATCTACCAAAAAAAAAAAAACACACATACTGAGCTGTTGTTTTTAAAGAAGATTGTTTTGGCATCTTTTTTTCAATTCCTTTACGTATATCTTCACTGTAAATAGTAAACTTGAAGTAAATAGTAAACTTTATAGTAAACAAAGTCCACTATAAAGTAAAATTATAGTAAACAAAGTTTACTATAAAGTAAAATATCTGTATTGCATCCCAATTCGAATGTCAAATATTTAACTATTTGCTGAACTTTGCATTAAAGACCATTTGTGAATCTCATACAGTACTCTGCCTTGGGTGACATCAGCAACAGACCTCTATCACAGCTGCTGCTGCATCCAGGTATTACACATGTAGCTCATTTGGTTTCTAAACTGAACGCCTGAGCGTCATCTGGTTTTTCAGCCATGAGATTTCAAAAGTTCTGATAAGTGCTTTTTAACCCAAGATATTCCATGGGTACGAGATTTGGGGAAAAGTCATTAAAAAGTGATCATTTCAAGGAAAAGATATATTTCAAGGGCAAAAAGGAAGACATACTTTCCCATCCACTACACCTACGATCTCAGGAGAAAATCTCTGTCAATGCCTGCAGCGCAGAGATAAAGGAATATGGCTTCATGGTTCATATTTGCAGACATAGAATAACCACCCAAGGTTATGGTGTTGAACAGATTGCCTGTGGAAACACCTGAACATTAAAGTTAATGTTGGGAGGCAGCACAATCACACCAGGCTGTTGACAGGAAAGGAGCAGTGTTAGAAATTCAAACACCCACATAGAGTGTGAGTTCCCAAATGTTCCCAAAGAAGCAATTTTATGAACAAATCACCAAAATAAATTTACCAGAATCTTTCAGAATGTCTCCACCATTTAAATGTTAAAAAAGAGTGGCAACTACCAATTTATAGCCAATCAGATTCAGGGGCCAAAACAACACCCTAGCTACAATGGTTTATGTGACATTTGGTGATGACTTACATGTACCTCATCTTCCTTCACTCTCCCTTAAACCTTAACATCTAAAAGATTTACTGCAAAATGAAAAGTTCAAAAACTAAATTTCTGTTTTTGATATTATCCGATACCAATATAGGTATGGAAATATATTTTTTTGTCAGTACAAACCACTGTATGAGAATGAGAGTAATAAAATGAGCTCCAATGCTGCCATCTACTGACTTTCACTTGAATGTACAGCTGTTTATCACCAAACTATTATAAGATTTTCATCATTGGAGGAAAACTGCTCATGATCTTTAGATATTTTACATAATATGCCAGTATTGGGCTGATATATTTGGTCACTAAGTATTATTGTGCATCCTTAGTAAATTGGTTGTTATAAAATTTCACAGTTCTTCCCTGTGAGCACAGAGCCCAATATGGTGTTTTTAAAACTGCCCTGTGCCCTTAATCTAAACTATACTTTGAAGCACAAAATACCCTTTTGTGCCGTACACAATTTGTAGATACACCACAGTGCGTAAACAGCAAAAATATTCTTGTCTTAAAGTCCCACAAGCATACTTTAATAAGTACACACAGAGACAGAGACTCACTCCTTTACACACTAAACTAAAATGTGCAGCATTCAAAGACCGTCATCCATCGGGTCTTGTTTTCAATAAATTGACACTGACAGTAACAAATTCTGAAGACATTGAGTTCCGAGAGCATTAGCTGTAATCTATCAGATGCTGAATGGTCTTTGTCAAAGCGAGCAGACTTGAGTGGGCAGACAAGCCCACGTCCTCTGACTCCACACGCTGCCTCCCTCTAGAGGTCAGGCTAAAGATCCTCTACTCATAATGGATGTGTGGGCAGTAGGAAATAAGCGGGGTTTTGGATGAGACCTGTCTTCAAGCAGAGGAAAGCTGACATTGAATCCTTGCCAAAAGTCACCAAGAGCGTGGGATTGGACACACCATTGTGGAAGACACAATACAGGACAATTTTTCTCCCATTGGAAGGAAATGGACAGATCGAAGAAAAATTCACTGGTGTTTTCACACAGCCCCTGATGAAGTTGCTACCCTGAGACCATGGGGTTATCACTGTAATACCTAACAACCTCAAATAAATCGAGCAGAGACACCAGTGGATGTCCGCTGGTCCCTTGCATTGTCCTCCATCATCAAGCCTTTGCTCTCATCAGCCAGCACCCTCTCCCATCATCCATCACTAAGAGGCGTTGTCTACTACCACGCTGGCCCCATCACCCCTGAGTAACGCTGACTAGGGGCATGTGCTTCCTGTGGTAGATGTGATTCCTGATAGGATGTGACAACTTTATTAGGCACAAATCAGGCAGTGGTGATTTCATTCTCTGCTGAATGTGTGAGCGGCATGTGTTCTGGGCCGTGGTGTCTAGCACAGGTTGTGATTCCCTTTTTTTTTTTTTTTCAATTATCTGGCTTATTTATTTATTTTTCATTTTAAAGTCGTTCAGTCATGAGCACATCGTGTGGTTTGGATGATTCCGATCCAATTGTTGGGGAAATGGCTCGTCCAAAACGAACAAAACTGTCACGTCCAACCATCGTTAGTGCCCAAGATTCATGCGGTCACATCATTGCAGCATGTCATGCCTTTCACACAGTGTTGATCATATACCATCTGCACGGGTTCGTCATAAAATCCTCCCTTTACGGCCGTCATTAATCACCATTGTGGGAAACGACACTGAAAACTGGATTGGTTTGAATGGTAATAAAACAAGGACGGAACTAATTCTTCAAATAACCGGAAAGTTCCATTCATGTCAGGTGAAATGATTTATTCAATGCGGGACAGAAATGGAGGAGAAAACCTTCCACCCTCACTACTCAAACTCTCCCCCCGTGGTTTGTCACAACACTGGGTCAAATGGAAGGAATCCTGGGGGGATTAGAATCAAGGCCTGCTCCACCAGCTCCTCGCATGAGGGCTAAAAAATGTAAATGGTCCATTTTTTTTTATCTCAGAGGATAGTTCAAGCAAATTGAGGATGTGGTTGGATGACAGAAGTATTTCCTCTGCGCTCTGGCATTGTTAGTATTCGGCCCCCTAGAGGGGAGATCAGAGCAGGAAGATACAGAACAGTAGGCCAGGGCAATTTGCATAAGTTCTTTATCCTCTGTTTCAGTAACATGATAGATTGATGTCACATAAATAAAACAAGCAGATCAAAAAAAAAATAATAATAACAGCCTCCACAGCACTGCTGTTTGGAGATGTAGAGTAAATAAATACAATCTCCAATAGAGGTTGTAAGAGAGAGTTATGACACAACAGCAGGATTTTTGGACGAAGTGGACGAAGATCATTTCCGAAGATCATTTCCTCCCCCTTCACAATAAAACCTTCAAATTCCACTTCCTGTCCCATTTTAACTATGTTTACAGCTGTATTGAAACATATTTTTAGTCAGTTATTTCATTAAAGCTGTTGGTGCTTTTAAAAAAATGTCAAGGAACGGAAACTCCTGGTGACATTGTGATTCACACCACTGCACACACATCACCAAAGTGAACAGTGGGCAGCTTTGAGCGCCCAGGGAGTGTGTGGGAATTGGTGCAATGCTCAGTGGACTTTCGTGGTAACTTGGCACTTGGTGGATTTCAACCTGTAACCCTCTGGACTGCAGTGCAGTTCCTTATTCACAAGGCCCTGATCAAAGTATTAATGCGTTATATTAATCAGAGTTTCTCACACTCACATCAATTTCATAATCATTTCTTCCTTTAAAAGCAAAAAATATAAATATTATTAATGCTATTTGTTGCTCATATATCCCAGCGTCTGTGCTGTAGGTAGATTGCTCTCTATAGCCATATCTATTTATAGTAAATCTAAAATGAAAACCAACCGCAGCCTACAGCAAACACAGCTTTTCAGCAAACATGAGAAGCAGCTGATGTTGTTGACAAAGTTGTATCGGTTGCATTTCATTAGTGAAAGAACCAAAAATAAATGGAAGGCGTTAGCTTCCCCTTTTGCCTCACAGCTAGTGACCCAACAGTGATACAACACAGGTGTTACAAATACACGGACGCAACAACACAATAGAAATGTGACCTTAGTAGAACCATGAGATGATTCACTTCTGGAAAAAAAAAATCAGTTCTTTATATGAGTGAAACGTCTTTGGACTGTTTATTTCCATGTGCTATGTGTATATGTATGTTTTGTGTTACTTGGGCAGAGGTGGCCTGGCGGTTACTGAGCCAGAAGGTCCACTGAGCATGGCACCGTCCACACCCACTGCTCCCCGGCCACTCATTACTGCCCACTGTTCACTTAGGTGATGGTTAAATACAGAGGTCACATTTTATTTTGTGCAGTGGTGTGAATCACAATGTCACAATGACAAGGAGTTTGCTTTTGTTCTGGTGCCTCCAATGCTAGATGGCGCTACTTTACAGGCCCCAACCTTAAGAAAGCTGAGTGGAAAGATACTAACTCACTTTTAGTAACACTAAGACAATATGGCACATGACAATTTAATGCTGTTTTGAATAAATAAAGAGGCAATTGTTAGGTTTTTTGTTAGCCATTTGTCAGCAGAAAGTAAAAATTCAGGTTTGAGCTTATTTATTGTCATTTTAACAGCCCCATTGCGAATAAAAAAATGAATAAAAACAACTCCATAACTTTTATATATTGTTTTAATTTTGGGAGTCACTTTAAAAGAATGGAAACATAGGAGTTTGAAGTACTATTAAAAGTATTTAGAAATGTTTTTTATTTTATTAATAAAAAAAAAATCTATTATGTATTCAGTTATTAGTTAGGTTATCTGTCTGTATTTAAAAGTACATTTTTGGAGTAATGTTAAACCCTTGATCAAAGCACATTAAGAAAAAATTTGAGGTGATTTTTATCTTTTCTTAAAACTAGACCTTTATATGTTTTCATTTGCCAAGACGACATCAAACTGAAAACGACAAAGAACACCATCAGATGACAACAACAGTAATTTAAGGCCCCCTTATATAAGAAGTCAATTCCCCAGGAGAAAAAAAAAAAGAAGAAAAAAAAGGCCCTGTTTCAACACGATTCCATAGTTGTATCTCTGCTGAGATGAATTCAAACAGATTATACTGTTGTGCATTAGTGAACTGCAGCGTTCTCACAGCATGTTTGTTCACGCACACATGGAGTTTTGCATGAAAAACTGCTACTTTATGGTGGAGCCAATCCACATGGAGATGGATGGGTTTGTGCAGAGACGGAGATGTTGCACGGCAGAACAAAAGAGGAAACAATGATGCAGTCATGACATCATTAGAAAGAATAAAAAAAACAGGGATCTCTTTATGTGGATTTATAACTAAGTCATGAGTCATATTATATATTTATAAACTAATGTTGACAATGATTTCCTCTGTCCTAGTCCACATAACTCACACATTGTAAGCTGTGTAATTTGGGTGGCAGTCGTGGAGACTGCTGACCCTGAAACAGGTGAGAGGATGAAGATGAATGAATTAAAATACTGACAATAAGAATTGTACTCATTTTAATATCTTTTCTGAAGCTTGGTTCAACTATGCAGTACTTGCACGTCTCTTTTGAACATTTTTGGGACAAACTTGTCACTTATATACTGTAATGTAGGCGTCTTCTAGCAGATTTAAAGTATTTTCAGATCGGATCATATCGCTTTCTCTATCTGCAGTTCACAAAAGCTTTGAATGTTTGGAAGAAATGAAAACACTGGGATTCTAAAGTCCCACATTTTACTAAGTACAATGAGTAACTGGATTTGTAATATAGAAAAATTGTCAGATCTGGATGTCTTTACGATTTTAAAAAATGGAAAAATCAGACAATAAGTGGAACATATATTTCCCACTTATTGCCTGACATCATACTAAGTCAAAGTGACTTTTATTCAATGTAAGTATTCAGTCTCCCCCTCCCATCTACCAAAAAAGTTTATTGTGTGCTTGCATTAGCCCATGATTTATATTAATGCTCTATAAAAGAAGCTTAATCCTTATTAATTCCATTAGTTCTACATTATCTTTCTTCTTGTTGTGACAGAGAGAAATGGTCACAGGGTTTTCTCCAAGAGGAAAACAGCAAATATGAAAGCAATAGCTCTAAACATTTTTCCCCTCAATTCTTCAAGACTGAGGGCGAAGATTACACTTCTTAGTGGAAGAAGTCTTTGGCTTTGTTTTTATTATTGTTGGTTTAATTTTTCATTCTGATTGAAACACATTATGAGGAAGGGCCGCGAGGCAGCATTTTTTTTGCTGAGTCTGTCTGTGAACTGCAGAAGTGAATTAGATTTAACTGTCATTACTGTTATTTGTATTTTTGGGGGCGAGTCGCTGTAACAAGTAACTGTCACAATGTCAGTGACAGTTTCTGAAGAGTTTTATCTTCATGTATCCATGATTACTGGTGATTTTCCACCATTTGACAATAAAAGAATTCTACAGTAATTATTAAGGACTTTGGACTCTTTTTTTTGGAATTCTCGTTGGCTACAGACAAAAATCAGTTTGTCACATTCTTTAGGTTAGCCTGATCTGCGGCACCTTAACAATGCCTTCATCACCTCCAGACTGGACTACTGCAACGGACTCTTCATTGGGATACCTGGAAAAAACATCCAGAAACTACAGTACATTCAAAACAGTGCTGCCAGGGTCCTGATGAGAGTCCGTAAATATGAACACATCACACCCATCCTGCAGTCGCTCCACTGGCTCCCCATTTCATCCCGGATTAATTACAAAATTCTCCTGCTAACCCACAAATGCATCTATGGACATGCACCTACTTACCTCCAAGACCTCATCGCCCTACAGTCCACCACTCGCACCCTCAGATCTACCGACACCCATCTCCTCCAGGTTCCAAAGACCAGGCTCTCCACAATGGGATCCCGGGCCTTTTGTGCTGCTGCTCCACGCCTGTGGAACAGCCTTCCACCTCTCTTAAGAGCCACCCAGGACACTGACTGTTTCAAAAAAGGCCTAAAAACCTTTTTATTCCAGGACGCATTCAGCTGTCATTAGCCTGTGAGTCCTATGATTTTATTGCTATTTGTTCTCTATATGTCTGTAGCACTTTGAGATCCCAGGGATGGAAAGTGCATTATAAATTAAATGTATTATTATTATTATTATTATTATTATTATTAGATCAAACTGATTTTACAACAGATATATAACATTGGAAACAAAGATTTCATAGCATGAAAAAGTTTATTAGACTTTTCTTTCCCCACTTTTAACTGTTACATCAGCTTAGGAGCGAGTACGGTCACATGTCCATGGTGTGGTGTCTCAAAGTTTTCCTTTATATTGTAGTCCAACAAAAGTGCTTATTTTAAATATTCTTGTTCTCAAGACATCAACTATCTAGTCTATATTTACGACATCCTATTTACATTTAAAAGTATAAAAATTACCTGAGTCAGCTGCTGTTAGTGTGACAAACATGTGGAATTAAGTAATTTTATAGCCATCCCAGAGTATAAGTCGCAGCCAAACAAAAACGAAAAGTAAAAAACCCACAGCATGTTATTCCTTCATATGTAACCAACATATGACTTGACAGTCAGAGTGTAAACAGGCACCAGGAGGAGTGCTGTGCCCTCCACTAAAATGCAGTGTGGACTGGTTTGAATGGGAAGCGAGAGTTTTTTACTTCATTATTTGAGCCTCACATGATTTGGGTCCAGAGCTCATAACCACCCCTGGTCTTTTTGTCTTTACTCCTTAGTCTCCACCTTCACAGTTCAATCTCCACCTGAAACAAACCAGTAAACTGTTCAGACACAACAGCCAGAAGACTGAGGCTTATTCCCAACAGCATCCCGCGGAGAGAAACTGATGATTTCCACCTTTCGGGCACGTTTGAACCGACTGTCCGTGTTGTTTGTAGCAAAGAAATGCCGATTAACTCAACTTATTGGCCGCATTAGCATGATAATGGCTGTGGAGCAGCTCCGGCTTGTTTGAAAACTCACAGGTGAGGCAGCTTGAGGCTATGCCTATGTGGCATTGCTTTTGTTCGCGCGGCTGCCAGAGTGCTTTATTTGCATAATTGTAATTACGTGCGTGAGCCGATGACCGGCTGCTACCCCAGGTAAACTCCCAGCTGAGCCCGTTTTTCATCCTATCAACATGGATCCACAAAACATTGCACTGTAAAAACACCTCGTGCCACACAGCGGACTCACACCTTCACAGGTCTCCGTTCCCTTAACGACATATCAAACTGCCAGACCTGGTTTTTGAGAAGGAAGCAGAGATGGGTGGGGATGGAAGAGGCAGATTGGAAGAAAAATCAGTTATTTTTTTATTCCTGCTGACCAAACACTTCTCCCCTGACTTGATGCATGACTCCTGGTGCTGCTACAGGCTGCTCCTCTCCTGGTTTACTCTGTACAACCTCATTAGTGCCATTGGAAGGAGCTGATCTCACATAAGTCCAGCTTCAGCTACGGCAGCTAATGAGCAAACATATTGTCCCAGAGATAAATTGTTGCCACAAACAATAGACTTCAGAGATGAAGCTCTGTTGTCACTTGAAAATAGAATAGAAAGGATGGCTAAGGAGGATGGAGATGGAAAACAGTCGGACGCTAGGGCTTCACATCAGAGGAGTTAAGTGGTTACACTGCATTATGTATGAAGGATTGGTGTTTCCTAAAAAGACAAGGTCAAGGTGTTTAGTTTGACAACTGGACATTGAGATTGTTCCACATCTCATCCAAGAAGCTTCTTCAGTTCTAACTGTGAGTAGGAAGTAACAGAAGTTCTATCCTGTGAGTGAGAAGAAGGGGTGTTTCAGGTCCCTCTTGTTGGGTGGACCTGCCTCGTTGTTGGGTGGGTAGTGGTGGGTCGTTACTGTCATTGTGGAAGTGGTTTTGAAGTGACCACGACCAGGATGATTCAGAACCTGAATCGAAATTTAAATTTACTATTATTGCACATGCTGCTGTAGCCTGTGTTTGTAGATTTGTCTACCTTGAGATTGAGACCTGATGTTGGAATTTAAACTACAGATAAACACATTTAAATAATGATTATTTTGATTAAAAATGACTTTTATTTACTGTTCAGAGCAGTGGAGACTGTGGAAGAGAGGAGAAGAATAGAGGACAGTCAGGATGGAACAACTGGAGAAAAGAGTCAGGAGTGATCTGTGATAGAAGAGAGTCAGCTAAGGTGAAGGCACAGGTTTACAGGACAGTTGTGAGACCAGCCATGATGGATGGACTAGAGACACTAGGAATAGGTAGAAGACAGGAGACAGAGCTGGAGGTGGAGGAGTTAAAGATGCTGAGATTCTCTTTAAGATAGACAAGGATGGACAGGACCAGGAAGGAGGTGATTAGAGGGACAACACAGACAGGAAGGTTTGGAGAAAACGCTGGAGAAGCCAGATTGAGATGGTTTGGACATGTTCAGAGGAAGGACAGTGGATACATTTGTAAAAGAATGATCCTAGAGATGGAGCTACCAGGTAGGAGACAAAGAGGAGATTGATGGATGCAGGGAGAGAGGACATGGAGGTAGTTGGAGTCAGAGTTGAAGATACAGAGAACAGGGGGAGATAGAATTGTTGGCTCGTTGTGGTAACCTCCAGAAAAAGAGACAAGCTTAAAGGAAAAAAAAAATAGAAATATTGATTCTTTTCAAGTTCAGTTTAAACAGTATACATGAAAAGGTATTAAATCAAATAATCAATCCCTTCGATTGACACCTGTGGTCATGTGACAGCTAATCAATAAAGTATCATTATCATTAACCACAAATATTAATGGAAAAACAATTGGTCTCACCAAGAAGTTTGATGTCAAAATCAAACAATATAGTGATGAAATATTCTCACTATCATCAGTTAGTTTCAGTTATCAGAGCAATTAGCAAGCTGTATGCTGCAAATTTACATTATATACAGTTGGTTCAAACACAGGCATTAGAGCTGAACTCTGCTACTTTCAGTTTGACTTCTACTGCGTTGGGATTTATTCTGATCACAAGCCCAGTCTTGTGGAAGAGACTCATGTTAGCATGGCCTCTGATCTCCAGATCTGACTCCGTCACAGTATCATGTAGACAAAGCTGCTTAACAGATTTGCCCTTATTAGCAGGCAGAGACTTTTTACTTTTCTTTGCAAGAATTTGTTAAAGTTCTGTGAACACACCATCATCAGATCTAGATGCCAAACAGCTACTGAACAGAACATTCTTCCAAGGGAAGTTTATTTACCGGGACACGATTACGGAGAATCTTCCCAAATGACAAGGAATGGTCAAAACCAAGTGACAGCTCCAGTAAAAACAAGTCGATACCCAAATGTCCTCCCCTCCCAACATGTGAATTCAAAAGTCTCACCAACATGTGGAAAGAAAACCCCAAAAACTATGAAACACAACTGGAATTTCCAAGGAGACACTCATTGACAACCCATCACTACTGATTGTAACAAGGAGTTGATCCTTCCACAGAGTGGCCTCTAAATACCTCATGCTGGAACACGCCTCCTCCATTGGTCCAATTAGAAAGATTGAAAAGAGGGAGTGTAAGGTGACGCCCACATTCACACCTGGTACTTAATTGATCAAATCACCACAGGTGTCCGATAATCATTTTTTGTCGATATCTGATTTTACAAAATTTGGTAAAAAACTAATCTGAAAAAAATGATGACAATTGTTACTTATCTTGGTCGAGATTATTAAGCATCCTGGATATATATATTTATTTTAAAAGTAAATAGTAATGTACCTGTTGCCAAATGAATGTAGTCACAACACAATAGCAATTATTCAAACTACAACTTGGAGTATTCCCCAATACTGAAATCAATCTGATCCTTTCTTGCCTTTGGCAACCAGGAGATCAATTTCTGTTAACATAACGTAAAGTCCTGCAAAATATACCTGACATTTAGACCAATATCTGACCAATACTTGGACACCTTACAATACAGACTACTGTTTAACCAAGATAAATCTTCTGTAGATCCGAAGTGTCCAAGTCCCAGGCCATGGTCGATTGCTGCCAGAACCGCAGAGATCTTTTCTGTCTTATTCAAACAGAGTTTTTTTAAATGGACTGTTTTGAAAATTCAGATTAATCTCGTCTCAAAGTGAAAAAGTGATGAGACTGGCGTTAGTCTCTGGAATCCAAATATGCAAGTTTTGAGGTGAAATGAATTTGTCACTTCAAAGCACTTCAGAGGGAGAGGGACTCATCACTCCACGTAGAGGATGATAAAGATAAACACTGACGCTTTTGTATACAAATCATCAAAATATGTAAATATGAATACATCAAATGAGACTCCGAGCCTCTAACGGAGTGGAGATATGTCAAATGTTTCCTCTGTGTAACTGATTGCCGGGGATGGAAAAGTACCAGACAACGAGAGGCAGAGACAGAGACTAATGGACAGATAAATATGCAGGAACATATTTCTCTTGAGGCCCACGGTATTCTTATCTGTTGTAGCACTTTAGCAGAAAAACTCCGAGCTTAATCAGAATCAGTTGTTTTTAACATTAATGCCTGTAGAGGCTCCATGTTTTGCCTCGAGTTTTATTTAAGCTGCGACAGACAAAGGTGCCGCATTCAAACTCTTCGAAGGGTTGTGCGATTTAACAAGTGCGATCAGAGCCATATTTTTTTTTTGTCCTTTAACCGTCTCTCCGATGTCTGCGTTCCTTTAAGTCCCGTATGTTTACGTGTCTGAGCGCAGCTCAACGGGCTGAGAATCAATGCTGCGTTTCACGGCACCTCCGGGAGGGAAGCGGGGAGGCAGGGAGGTTGTCATCGCTGTTGCTTCTTTGTCTGCTAAATTTAGCCGCATGAGAACACCCTGCATCTCCACTCTCCACAAAGAGTACAGTGCATGTTCCTGCTTCTCCAAAGGGGATGTAGCTTTTTTTTTTTTTTCCCTGCTCTAAAGCAATCAATACTGGATGCACCTAAAGGGACTAAACCAAGTAAATGGCTCCAGGCAGGAACCCAGTCTCACCACTGTTCTATATATAAAACTGGCCTGGCATATAATGAAAAACATTACCTGCCACCGGGGCACATAACTCTACCAGCGGCAGATGGAGGAGTTATGGAAGGAAAGGGTGGGTGGGGGAGAGTGATCCAATTACACAAACAGCATTTTTACACCTTGAGGGTCATTTATCACAGCTCAGTATAGAGATGGATCATAGCAAAGATTTAGTTGGAGATGAAATTCCTAGAAATCACAAGATAATAGGTGATGAAAAGCCCGTCGTGGTGGAGTTTGAGGGTGTATTTCCCGGAGTGCGTGTTCCCTGGCGCTAAGTCTGTGTAGTTGTGTTGACACTCACTCCACATCCTTCTCCACATGGGGCGTCAGCTCCGTCACCCTCTGGAGAGAGACTGTTCCTCTCCCGTGGCTCTGCCGTGTTGTTGATAAACAAACACATATGACAGATGTCACTGCGTTGCCAGTCAGCCCCCGCTGTGAGCTGCATTCTCACTGACACCACACGGTCATCGACGTAAAGAATGAGCCCGCCAAGAGAATAATGGGCGGTCAGGGGGAAAGGAGGGTTATAACAAATTGAACCATAACCTCTGCAAAGGCCAAATTACTGTCTTTACAGTAACCTGAATGACTTTGAGTCCAAATTGGCAACCCTGGAGTTTGGTTATACGTTTCCCTCAATATTTTACCGTAATCAGAATTGGTTTGTCATATTTTTTAATTTCAACTCATTTAAGCATAACATTAGCCTCATAGCACAAGTCTAAGTTGCCTAAGTATTTTTTTTTTTTAATATGACTTAGGCAATTATGCTATGAGGGACTAGCATATAGCTGGCAGTGGTGGCCTAGCGGGTGGCAGTGGTAGCCTAGTGGTTAAGGAAGCGGACTTGGGTTTGCAAGGTCCCTGGTTTGAATCCCCCTACCGCCAGGTTACTGCTGAGGTGCCCTGAGCATGGTATCGTCCCTACGCACTGCTCCCCGAGTGCTCATTAGCTGCCCACTGCTCACTTTGGTGATGGGTTAAATGCAGAGGCCAAATTTCGTTGTGCGTTGTGGTGTGAATCACAACGTCACAATGACAAAAAAAGGAATTTAATCTTTAATCTTTATACTGTACATATCATATACTAACAATATGTACAGTATAAAACACTGTTTGGAGCTCAATTTGCCCACTGTAGAAGAGAATTCCTCTCTAAATGTAAAATTAAGTAAAAAATTAAGTAAGTCATGGAGGCAGCCATGTTGCCGGACAACAATCAGCTACATGATTAGCCTAGCACAGTGAAAAGGCAAACTCAGGCTCATTGGCTGAAAGCAGTCCGACCAAATTTGTCCAAATTATTTTCCCTGTTGATGTCATTAAAAAGGCTCACAGCCTATCAGCACTTTAGTCTTTATGGCTTTTCATTCATCTTAATCGGCCTGTCTGTTGCCAGGTTGCAGGGGCAGCTGATGTCACCCAAATCACATTGCACCATATTGCGAGCCTTCCTGTAGGTAGTGAGCCCACCAGATGTTATGTGGGTCGGCACCGTGCTATAATCAGAGCACCTCAGTGGCAACCGAGCAGCTGGTGGATTCAAACCTGCAGCCTTCTGCACCCAAGTCGCTTCCTTAACCACTAGACCACCCCTGCCGACACCATAATGACTTTCACATGTCATTCACTTTAGTTCACAAAAGCGCTTCATGTATCAATTGTTGCCTGCGAGACAAAAGGTTTGTCTGAGTCTTCTCAGGCACGATGCCAGTGGACAGGACTTTTTGCAGCAAACTTTTTGCACAGGCTTAACGTGACTCATTTTTCTGAGGATATTTGAGTGAGATGAAAAAATATATGGAGCCAGAATATTCTCAAAAAGAACACACACAAACTACGCTTCACACGTCTAATACGTTTGTGAATTCTTCCAAATATGTTTGTGAATTGTGGTACGTGCATACAAATCGTGCTTTTAATTTGTGAAACTACGCGCATGCTTATTTGTATTTTTGAGACTCATTTAACGCCGACCGGATTTGTGAGTGTAATTTTGCTACGTCACTCCGTCACCAGCCAATCAGAAGTTTCACTTGTTTGCAATGTTAAAACAATAAAAACATTCAAATAATGTTTTTATTGTTTCTTCTGGCACAAAAATAACTCAAACTCTTGTGTTATCTGTGTTAATGAATTTTTATTTTGTGAAAACACATACTGACAGATGTCAATATGTTACCAGCCAGGTACCGCTGTGAACCACATTCTCACTGAAACCACATGGTCGTTGATATAAAGAAAAATATCATAAAGAAAGTTGAGAGAGAGGACAAGGGAAACAAAGGTTGTGAAACAACTGAACCATAATCTCTACTAATTACTGTCAAAGTAATGGTATTTGTGCAGCTGTAGTTTTTGGGTAAAGCAACCTGTAGATACATCCAGGAGAAAATAAAGTATTATCCTCCCTATTATGAACGTTGACCTTACAGGAACAGTGTTGTTGAGCACAGTAGTGTGGCTGAAATGTGAACCTGCGTCTGAGGCAATGTACTATCTACACACAGAACATCTGATGCAACTGCTGCTGGTCTACCTGCACTTTTCACCTGCCTTGTTTTTCCCAACTCAACCTCTGTTGTTGGGTTTCTCCCTGCAGTATTAGCAAGGTCACGGTCTGACCACATGAATGTGGTCGACAGCTGCTGGATTTTACAGATATTAAACTACGACTTGTCCTCACATATACAGAAAATGGAGCTTACAGTCTCACATTCTTGAAGAGATCTGGGATGGAGGGAGCAGTCAATATAAACCTGAGGATTGGAGGAGGAAAAAAATATATATATTTTTGTTTTTTTCATATTCAATTACATGAAATGTGTTTAGTGAACCAAACAAATGATCACAGATTATGTATGTTGTGGATTTATTTCCATGAAATACTGAGATAAAATATATTTAGGTGTCCCCGAAGTAGGGAGCGAGGTCATGTTGGGATCAGGGATCAATCTAGATTAAGGCAAAAATTTATAATTAATTTTAATTATTATTTAATTATTTTATTATGTCTACACTTTATAGTTTATTATATAATAGCTGTTTTGTAGGAGTCCTGCTGTTTTGAAGAAAGACAATTGTGAAAGTACAATTGGAAACAGTAGAGGGTCTTTGTTTTTTATATATAATTTCTAAAAAAATAAAATGTCCTTGGATCTCTATGCTTTACAGTATGTCCCCTCATTATCGTAAATCTCCTGAGTGCTTTGCAGATTTTTTTTCTAGAATTCCCATCCTGCAAGAGTTACACCATACCACTTACTAACCTAAACAATGATTTTACAGATTTTCTATTTTCATTGTGTATGCATATATTCATTATTTTTTTGATAATAAATAATTATTTCAAATAATGAAAATCATTTTATAACTTAGAGTAGAAAGAGGATTTATCAAAAAACAACAACAACAAAAAAACTACTGGAAGCTCTGTTTACGGAGAGGACTTGAACACAGCATTGATCATGCTCTGTTCCTCACCCTGATTGGCTCCAGGAGTTTCATAGCTTCTCCACCTGTCCTCACTCGTTCCCTTTACTCGGCTCCATTTTTGCTGTAAAATTTGTTCCCTTCTGTTAACCCTCCAATGTTTAACTGCCATACAATGTCTTCTTAACACTGACACAGATGACAGTTCACAGACTTTAAAACCTACTTGTAGTTCCCATGCACAAAAAAAAACAAAAATACAAAAATCCTGGTATCTTCTCCTGTGTCCTATGCAGCAGCAGCGTCACCAATGCAGTGTTTTCCATGGTCGAGTATTCAATTTATCTTCCTAATCTGTCTGTCTCATATTTCCATTCTCCAACTCTACTGTCACATAACTGCGTAGGAAGGTTAATACAGTCTAGGGAAGGTTGATAACAGTATGGTGGAAATTCATAAAGGTGAGAACTTTTTACAGCTATTCACTAATTTAGTCAGTAACTGTTGTGTCCTTTGACAAATTTGTTACATGGAAGTGGACTTGGGTCCGGAAGGCTTCAGGTTCAAATCCACCAGCTGCCATGTTGAGACAGAGGTGCTCTGATCATAGCACCGTCCAGATCCACATAACTTCCAGTGGGCTCACCACCCACAGGAAGACTCACAGTATGGAGCAGTGTGATATGGGTGGCGGTGGTGGAGACTGCTGCCCCTGCAGTAGTGGATGAGAGGATGAAGAAGAAAAGCAAACTCCTTGTCATTGTGATTCACACCACTGCACACAACGAAATGTGACCTCTGTATTTAACCCATCACCAAAGTGAACAGTGGGCAGCTTTGAGAGCTGTGAGTCGGGACGGTGCCATGTTCAGTGGACCTCAGTGGTAACTTGGCGGTAGGGGGTTTCGAACCGGGGGCCTTGCGGACCC
This sequence comes from Paraplagusia blochii, assembly GCA_016785265.1. NCBI lineage: Eukaryota > Metazoa > Chordata > Actinopteri > Pleuronectiformes > Cynoglossidae > Paraplagusia > Paraplagusia blochii. The sequence goes on from JAFBJS010008599.1 coordinate 44,565, forward strand.
AAGTCTGCTTCCTTAACCATAAGGCCACCAACTGCCCTAGAAGAAGCAAGGAAAAAAAAACAAAAAAAACAATTAGGCCCAAACATGAATATGCTACATCGTGTTCAGAAACCGCTTTCCTTATTAATTTATAATTTCTTTTTAACGGCACAAGGATGAAATATATTCAGTTCTATACACAACAGGACACATTAACTACAGCAGGTGAAAATGTCAGCACTGTGTTATTAGATCCATCCACTCAGTGACTCAGGGGAATAATCACCTCTACATTACCCCGTGGTAATGACGAGATGTGTCTAATGGTCCCCGTCTCAGCCCTGTTCATGTCTCTAATGCAGTGGATGCTAATCAAGAGAACTTTGACCACTCAATGCATGAGTAATACAGCTCCTTGGGCACTGGGATCAATACCGGCTGAATGCATTGGAAAACACATCCATTTAATAAAACCGGGACTGAAGCCAGTGAAATGAGATTTGTCCTTTGAAGATGTTAAAGAAGTGTTGGAGAAAGCGCCGTCTCCTTCAACGATGACTCCCCCCTCCTGCCGCCGGCATCTTGTCGCATTTGCACGTTATTTTTTTTTCTACCCAGCCATCAACCCCTTTTGCTGAGTTATGATCACAACTAGCAGGAAATGAAATCGCTGTTGGACACATGTCATTCCCAAGCAGGAGAAGAGACAGTGACAGGGTTAAACATTCTACTGTGACGTCCATTCACACCAGAGTAATGAAACCAACATCATATCTCTGCCTAATGAACGAACCAGCCTCAATCAGGTGAAAAAATAGGCGACAAAAGCTGCCACCTCACACACACACACACACTTTAACTACAGATAGAACTCCATAGAACACCTTACTTACACACCCCTCTGCAGCTGCCCCCCAAAAGTGTGATTTCACTTGGGTGGATGATTGATGAACCTCAAAACGCCCCCTGCCATACTCCAATACTTTCCACTGCTGCGTTTTTTACCTAATTCAGTTTGCAGTGTTTGCAGCCGCCTTGTGTTTACAGCTGCGTGAGGTTCACTCAGGCAGATGTTAATGGAGTTCAGCAGGCCGGGTATTTATCTGTGGAATTTAATTTAAACATGATAAGGGTCAGGAGCAGAGGTGGAGGAAACCATTGTGGAGGCACAGCTGCAGCCAAGAATGTGCCGGGCTCCGGCTTAAATGACGTAAAAATAACGACCCTGGTGGGCATTCTCAACATCCCTGCAGGTGTCCACCAGGAAAGAAGACACAAAAGGTGGGATCACAAACCCCACAGGGACCACCTAGGTACTGCAGAGGTCACGATGATCTCTTACTGTTCTTGTACATGGATATTTATGGTACATATATTCGAGATGCGAAGAGACTAAGTGACAATCTGATAAGCTATTCCAAAACATTGGCTTAGGTTTTGTGATGTCTGTCTCTTATACACATC
>JAFBJS010008599.1:46039-93168 GCA_016785265.1 Paraplagusia blochii
CTGTGTATTCCATTTACTTTCTCACCTCTGTACTGGTTGCGATAAAATACTTTAATGTGCCGGGCTCCGGCTTAAATGACGTAAAAAAACGATCCCGGTGGGCATTCTCAACATCCCTGCAGGTGTGCACCAGGAAAGAAGACACAAAAGGTGGGATCACAAACCCCACAGGGACCACTGTACTGCAGAGGTCACTGGACTCTGTTCTTGTACATGGATATTTATGGTACATATATTCGAGATGCGAAGAGACTAAGTGACAATCTGATAAGCTATTCCAAAACATTGGCTTAGGTTTTGGGATGTTGTGCTGGCTTACATTAGCTGAGGTGTCAGTACCAGGATTATTTTATCTAATGACAGCAGTGAATTAAGAAGCACTTTTCTATTTCCATAATTTCCCAAAGGATAATCCCGAGGGATTCCAGAGGGATCTATCTATCTATCTATGTATCTATCTATCTGTCTATCCATCCATCCATATCATCCATCCGTCATCCTTCCTCACATGACATTCCTCACACACCCACATATATATACTGTATCTTCTTCTTCTCCTTTCGGCTTATCCTTTTTCTCAGGGGTTGCTGCAGCGAGTCATCAATTTCCATCTCCTGACCAATCCGCTATGGAAATTTTTTTGTTGTCTCGCATCTTTGATTTGGCCAAAGTTTTACGCCGGATGTCCCCGACACAACCCTCACCATTTATCCGGGCTTGGGACCGGCATTAAAACAAACACGGACTTGTGCTCCCTAGTGGCTCTGCATTAAAACAATCACTGGCTTTTGTTGGTTAAAATAAGAAAATGTTCATGTAGCGATTATTAAAATTCACTACCTAAAATACACAGTATATTATAGTTTTCAAAAGTTTGGGGTCACAAAGCTAATTTTTATATTTTCCATGAGAATTTACACTTTATTTTCCATGGTGAGATGTAAAATAAATAGAAAATATAGTCAAGGCATCGACATTCTCTAGTCACTGTAATTACAGCATTGTAGTCATGTTTGTTGTGCAACTACACAAGGGTTTTCTAATCATCCATTTTCCTTCTGACTCAATGATCAAACACATTGAACTTTTGGAACACTGCTGTGTTAGTTGCTGGAAATGGGGCTTTACACACTATGGAGATATTGCACCAACAACCAGTCATTTGCAGCTGGAGTAGCCATTAACCAATTAGCAGGGGGCAGAGTGTGTTTCTGATTAGTTTAAATGTATCGTCATTGTAAAAAAATAAAATAGCCTCTGAAAATGTGACCAGAAACTTTTGAACAGTAGTGGAAATACATAACTGCCATCAAATAATAACAAATAACACATTACTGCCATCATTAAAAAGGCATTACTGCCAAAATTGGCCATTATTGTATGTAGTGACTATAATAAATTCCTGTTCTATGTATACGTAATAATTTATTGTTGGTAAAAAGATAAGATTTTGCAGAAATGTTGTGACTCTTTGTGACTTTTTGATGAGTCCAACCAAGACAACGCTTTGCCCCAAAAAGGCTGCAAGGAAAAAAAAAACAAAAAACACAAGAGTTCAGTTTTGACCCAACCGTGGTCCTGAAAGTCAATGAATACAGAACCTCCAGTCCCCCTCAGGCTGAGATGATGCTGGGAGGAAAAAAAAAAAAAATATCACCTGAACATTGACATGACCTGCACGGATCGGTGTACGGCTGGGAGGATGTTTCTGTTAAAATCTACAATTTGTTTTATGCATGTTTGGAGTTGCAGAAAAGGCTGTGACATTCATTATGTGCTGCGGGCTTTAGAGAAAAACTAAAAAAAAACTTCATAAACAAGGCACTCACTGCAGTAATACAGTCAATGCAAATCCAATGCAAATGAGGAGTTTTACTGCATAAAATGCTGAAGGAAAGACGAAGAGCAATTTAGATTGAGATCAAATCAAATCCATAATGTAGTGACACCTCAGTCAATGGATTTAACTTTTAGATACAAAGGTCTGCGGAACAAATGAACCAAAGTTTTCTTCAACTTTGTCTTCTGAGTTGCTGTGAATGTCAAAGTAACTGATCTCTAAAGAGTACAGCAGCATAACTTCAGTTTTCCATGACATTTGCATGGTAGAACTTGAACTTTACAAAAAAGGATTTGTCTGAAATCTATACATAAACCAGAACAAAGTGAATCCATATTCAATACAGCAATGAAAGACAGTTAGGGTTTGGTTTAGATCAGACTTGCAGCTTGTGACACAGAGAGGAGGCGTCTGTTCAAGTTTAGTTAAGCTATAAGCATAAATGTGACAAATCTAGTTTTGAGAGGATTCTAAATATTTAAATACTTAAAAAATGTTTAGAATGGTTAAACTTTATTTTGTCTATTTTTTGACTTCCAGAATATTTTTTTAGAAATGTTGACACAACAACAACAATTCTTATACTGAGAAGATGAAAAATATCTCAGTATTATGGATCTTCAAAAATATCAGCAGACTGATATTTGCATGGTAATGTAATACATCTGAGAACAGTTATCAATCTTTATTTCCATAATAAAAAAACGAACATTTTCCTCAATTTTGAAAAACTCTTTACAGGAATTTAAAATTAAGTGTTTTACCAATATGAGCATATCTGATATCTGCTAAAATTAATATCAGAAATCCCACACTTGATATAATATAAACATTATTTCCTGCAGTAAAAACACAAATTGAACTTTTTTGAACTTCTATGGGAAATCATACAAACCAGATCTGGTTACAGTGAATGAACTTGAATCGAATGAAAATCAACTTAAAGGAAGTTTTGAAATCCGACCCCTGCAGGTCATTCAACTGGGAATTGAGGAGAAAGGTGAGGAGTTTGGCTCATCATGTCAAAGCATTGGAACTGAATTAAAAACACCAAATTATAACCATCTCCAAATCAATAATGAAGGACCACTCACACCCAGCACACCACCTCCTCCAGCTCCTTCCTTCTGGGTGGTGGTACTGGTCAATAAGAACTAAAACCTTCGGATTCGTAAACAGATTCTTCAATAAGTAATGCTACGTTATGTTATGTCCCACATCACCACTTATGTCCCACATTACCACTTATGTCATAGTGGTGATGTGGGAGCTCTATTGCAAATTTGTTGTATGAGTGCAATGACAAATGAAGTCTCTTCTATTCCATTTCATTCTATTCTATTCTATTCTATTCTATTCCATTCCATTCCATTCTATTCTCTATTCCATCTTCCACATGTCAGCAGTGAGCAAAGTCTGTACACAAAGTAAAGGGACAAAAACTGACCACTGGTACTGTCCACTCAGAGATTCTGTCCATCCAAGACTCAGGATTTAAGTTTTTTGGTGTCACTGACACAAATAAATAAACAAAACAAGGATTTTTTTATTGCAATATCTACTGCAGTGGGTCAACAGAGCAGACTGCTGCTGAACATTGCAACGTTCTGACACACAAAACTAAGACTCACAGTATGGGGCAATGTGATTTGGGTGGCAGTGGTGGAGACTGGTGCCCATGCATCCGAGCAGAGGATAAAGATGAGGATGAATGAATGATGCACTTTGTCGCAACAAGACATAGCAGTCATGGCCAGTGTCCAGGGAAGACACTTTTAGTCTGCCTGTAGGCAAGTGATCGCATGTTGGTCAAGAGGATGCTGGGAAGCAATGTCATGAATTAGGTAGTTTATCTATTTCCCATGAATCACTCTGGATGTTCTCCATTGTCCAGGTTTTTTTGTGTCGTTGGCTGTTCTACAAGGATAGTGAAACCTGAGTATCTACTCTGACAAGTCATGGGAGTTAAAAGTAAATTGAGAGACGTCAATGGCCCAGTGAGTGTCCAGTGAAGTGTGACTGCAGGTTTTTATGACAAGTATCTCACCTCCTCATACCCTCTCCACGTCGGCAGATGATGGCGTGCTTCTGTGAATAAGTCCAGGGAGAGAGTGCAGGCCACGCAGAGAGGAGGACGAGTTTGATCGTACACCGATGAAGCCGCTTTTTATCTGAGTGGAGTCAGACCTCTAGTCTGAGCTGGTGAGAGGGAGGAAACAAGGCAACGTGCTTGGCCCACAAATCTTCGGCTGATGGATTCAGTCCAACATGCAATAATCAAGACACTAGAAGGTATGAAGATATAGGATGATGGTCAGCCTGCTGGGCATTGCTGCCTGACACACCTCCACCAGTGCTGTGGATTTATGTGTTGTAAATATCAGTGTTTAGGTCATACATGTACATGTATATACATTTATACACCCTTAAAGGAGTGAAAAAAAAAGTATATATATATAAAAAAAAATAAAATATATATATATTCTTTTTCTTATTTTTTTCATTTATGAAATACACATACTTTATACAAACTACATAATTTGTAAACGTATAGAGCAGAGGTTTCTAACTCAAATTCACCAAAGTCAAAAACTGGCACGAATACACGGGCCAAACTGAATATTTATTCATAAATTGATGGCAATTGTCCATGTTTCTCCTTTATAGTTACATTATCTGATGTAATTTCTCACAAAAATTCTTCCTTTTTTATTGGAACAATCAAATGATCTCTATCTATAGCTAAGGCCACCAAAACAGAAGTGCTTATACTAGAAATTATGCCACTGTAGGCCAACAGTGAGGACCAGATTTGGTCCCTGGGCCTAAATTTGACACCTATAAACAATATATATTTATATATATACGTGCATATATAAATATAAATATATATATATATATATATATATATACATACACTTATATACACATATATAAATATATTTATGCCTGCTGGGCATTGCTGATATTGGCAGTACAATATCATATCTATTGATGTAAGAACTAAGACTATATATATACAGTATACACAAAACTGAGTATTATTCTGATTAAACTAATTCCAATGATTCAATCTGCAATAGTTGTTAAAATACACAGTATTTGTATAGCATATACATCAGATATTTTTTTCTAATCATCCCTTCAAACAAACTAATAACCAAAGAAAAGTCAAGCATATAGCATTTAGCATGCAGGCTGCAGACACCCTTGGGGAAAGGACACAGATGTGCAAGTTTCCTAATATGCAGCTTTAACATATGGCTGGTGCATTTATGTGACAGGCGTATCCTTCATTGTATACATAATATAGGGCCCTATAAGGCCTTGGACTTCATTCTGTGCTGAGAGAATGTAGTGACAGCCTTATCTGTGGCCTGGCAGCCATTCTCAGCAGCACAATCACACTCCAATACAGCCTAAATTACCTTAAAAAACAATGGCATTCACAATTCCGGGAGATAAGCAGAGAGGGCATGTGTGAAATAAAACAAACAAAGAAAAGACAGGAGGCGAGGGCAGAGATAATCCTGGTCTTAGGCCCTGCTCACAGTCAGAGTTAAATTCTTTTAGGGAGAATTTTGCAAAAAAAATAAAAATACAGAAGACACTTGGGGCAATAAACCTGCTGAGAGTCAATGAAGAGAGAAATAACTAGGAGTGAAGAGATCACTGACTGCTTGACTCCACATTTTCATTACAGGGCTGTGGGGGTAACTTCACACTTCTGAAATCACGTTTAGGACACAATGGGACGGCTGATTCCATATTCAGACCTCAGTGGCATCTCAAGGAGCTTCAGCTCTCTTCTTACTCATATTAAAATACATTCTGTATCTATTTCTATTCCGCCGCTGCCACAAACGCCATTTGGTGCTTCTTAACTTGGCTGAGACTGAGCGGCCTGTCAAACGTTTTCACCTCTTTCTTAAATTTGCCCTCCTCAGATTGCAGCAAGCATTCACCACCTGAGCTCTCTCAGTGAATTCTTTTAAGGCCCTTAAATGGCAATAGCGTCTAATCATAGCCTGGAATTTTCTGCATGAAATGACAGGAAGCAGCCTGATAGAGAGGATGACAATGGAAGGAGAAAGAGGAAAACTAGACCTTATTTTTTTTTCATGTAAATCAGGAGGAGCAAGGAGCCAGTGAGGAGGCAGAAAGCCTATGTGACATTTCATTTCTGAAAAGATCAGGCCAAAATAGATACTGCCATGTCACTGGGAAACACTGAAGACCCCGGCTGCTTTCTCCTGCCGTGGCCACACAGACTGTCTGCACTGATGTATTGTCACTGTTTAAATGCTGAATGACCTTCACCGAGGACCTTGGACCGAGACCTGCAGAATACCTTTGTCCTGAAACACATAATGATTGGGGTTAAAGACCATCAAAACCAAAATACCACCTCAAGAACCTCATTTTAAAGTACTTTTAATAAAAGTTAACAGCGGTCATAGCATTTACACCACCAACTTCATTTGTTGGAGGGCAAAAAGTCTTTCTGAACCTTCTGAACAGACCCTTTTATTGCCACTTGATTGTCATTTTTATGAAATAAAATTGTAATTTAATCTAATATCAATAAAAGTATTGATTACAATGTTATTTTTGGAATAGAGGGGACAAAAAATTATTTTATGTGATCCCTGTGATTTGGACTCTAGTCTTTGGCCAGATAGCATGGTTCGGCAGAGCAGATTTGGTCCACGGGCCACAAATTGAATATTACAGAAATGCAACAAAATGTGTAGTTATTTATACCTGCAAATCCAGATGAAGAAAATAAATTAAAAGCAATACAACAGTCCAACTACTGCAAATCCCCCATTGTGAGAATATTATTTTGAATGAAAACAAAAAACTTCTGTAAATCTTACCTTCAACTGCAATTTCTGCATTTCCCCAATAGATCCGATATAGGAGGCATTACAGCTTTAATGCATGACTTTGAATGCTATTTACCTTGGTTCACATGAGCACGCCCATCTTTCTGTTCCTGACCCACGCCTGTCTAATATGAATGAAAAAAAATATAAGTTGCTCATTCCTGTTCGAGACCAAGGGGGTCCAACCCATTTCCACTTTCACACATCCCAAAGTTGTAGGTAGATTCTGCTATGGTGTAACTGCTGTCAAAGGCATACACAACAAAACAATATTAAGCACTGAGAAATTACTTGTCATGTTTTTTTTTTGTGGGAGGGGAAGTGGGCGGATTGTAATCCAATATCTACACACACTCGTAGTCCTATTAATATTGTTATGAGGAGAGTAAGTTTGAAATTAGAGGACGACGAGGAGAAAAAGTCAATTTATTACAATTCAAAGATTAAATTAAATAAATGAGCCTTTTGCAATCCGATGAGGAAAAATGGAAAAATGACACTTTCATTACAAACCACGCCAAATGCATTCACGCCTTCTCCAAGTGCACCCTGAAACTTTGTCTGGAAGTTTACACATCAGTCAACACACTCCTGGACATTTGAGACAAAGGTCAGTCAGGAAGTAAAGTTTCAGTATGACTAATGAATTTTCTCTCAGATCAGATGTTCAGAACGATCATTAAGTACCTTTAGTATATATATATACATACTGTCTCTTATACACATCTCTGCGTGGAAGTGTGTGTGTATGTGTGTGTGTGCACAGATGTGTGTTTGTGTATGTGTGTGTTTACAGGCACCATACAAAGAGATAAAAGTATGGTGATTTAGCAGCAGGTTGTACATCAGCCACGCAGGGATGTGCAAAGTATAAATGAGCCTTTTCCAATCCGATGAGGAAAAATGGAAAAATGACACTTTCATTACAAACCACGCCAAATGCATTCACACCTTCTCCAAGTGCACCCTGAAACTTTGTCTGGAAGTTTACACATCAGTCAACACACTCCTGGACATTTGAGACAAAGGTCAGTCACGGAGTAAAGTTTCAGTATGACTAATGAATTTTCTCTCAGATCAGATGTTCAGAACGATCATTAAGCACCTTTAGTATATATATATACATATGTATATATATATATATATATATGTATATATATATATATATATATTGATCATGGAAGTTGGAATATCTATAGGTTAGGTTACTATTTGGCAGGATTTATTTGGCCAATCTGTCCAAATAAATCCTGCACCAATAGCTACTAGCATAGACTAGCATCTTACATTTCATTGAAAAAAAATTCTAAACGTCAGAAGGAAACACCGACAATTTCCGCTGTGTCAATGAATACATCACAGAAATCCAGGGGGTTTCAATGGTTACATTCAATCAATGTGGAAATTAACCATGCCTCACCCCATATTTAACGGAATCCCATGATCTGCTGGTGTAGTCCTCATGAAAAATAAAATATTATATGAAAAACTGTAAATATAAAAGAAAAAAAGTTCATATATGCCTGGTCGAGGGCAGCTGGTAGCGGCGGCGCACACAGGTAGAAAAAGATCCAAGATGATGTGAACCTTCAGTAGTGGGCATCTGCCTCAATAGTCATGACGTCAAAGAGAATGAGTCATTCGTTGAACCACTGAGACACAGTTACTCGGACATCACATAAGATTTGCACATCATACGTGCATATGGCTCATATAGCATATGATGCTATTGTGTATGTGTGTGGGAGCGTGGCACGGTTACTTCACGTGTGCATTGATTTGAATGTATCCAATGGAAACCCTTGGATAAACACCGTCTTTGTGTATTTGCACTTTCTCATGTTGTACATGTACATGATGCCTCTGAACCAACAGAAGATCAGAAACTCCTACTGTTTCCTTTCATTCTTTTCATCCCAAACACTGAGAAATGAAATTTTCTTTAGAACTTTACTTTACAAACTTTCTCTATCAGTTGTTTTTACACCAAAGTCCGACAGGAAAAGATTGAAATCACAGCTCAAATAAGAGCTTTTTAGTTTTATCGCGTGTGGACTCTTCATAGCATTTGTCTTCCAAGTCAGCACTCAGGGTTTGGAGAGGTGTCAATGAGTCCAGCTGCACAAACAGACACAGGCTGAGTGCTACTGATATGCCGGACAGGAACTGGAAGGCTATGAACAGACATCACTCTGTGGTAATGTGGTCAATGAGATATCACATAAATACACAGAAATGGACAAACTATATAATTTGGCCATTTCATAACTATCCAAGTACTTAAAGGGACGGTAGGAGTAAAGTATTCATCGAATATATCCATGTATTGTGTAGTTGGTGTACTTTTGGTCCAGTGTGTGACTTTTTAGAAAGTTTTTTTTTATTATTCTGTACAAGCACTCGCACCTTTTCTCTGGTGAAAGTAAACTGGGTGTGATTACTAAAAAGCTGCAAGTGTATTCCACAAAACAAACTCTTAAAGTTGGTGTTTCAGTTACAGCCCAGATTTATGATTAATCACCTCACAGGCAAATTATGTGCTGTTGGTGATTAATGATGGCTCAAATAAACGAACATCTCCTTATTGTTGTTTTGTTGCGTATTTCTACTCTTACTGTTTGCACCAAAAATGGGCTTTTATTGCGAGACAATATGCAAAATGAAAAATGCTTTGGGTTTAGATGGTTGAAAATAATAATAATGAAAAAAACTCAGACTATAAATAACTTGTTTACGTTTTGTTTGTGAGGATTAAAAAAGTCATTCAGGGGTCGATGACTGAACATCTACTAATGACTATGGTTCTATATACCATGAGAACCTAATGTTCGCTGTATAGGAAAATACACACGGACAAACTGACCTTGACGGCTGCATAACATCAACACGCTGCTAACCTGGCCTTGCTGCCCCACGTTCACTGCGATTTTCTCAGAAGTCCAAAGTGAGTAGCAGACCTCACCGCCTGCACAGCAGGACGCCTGCCGCCGTTGGCCTCGACGCTAGCTCACCTGCCACACTGCCATCATCGCCGCGCTAATCATCTCGCAACTAATTATAATATTGCGGGCTAATGGGTGGATGAAATAGGCGAATTACAGTTCTGGGCTAATGAGTGTTATCTCATTTGAACGTTAATTAACCTCGAATGAGATGCACCGGGGGAGGTGGAACCCGGGTTCACGGGAGGATTAATGATGATAGACGTAGCAACATTGCTGTTTCTTGCCCTGGCTACCGTGTCCTTGTCACCTCCTTTAGTAAAGGTGTGAGGTTCTTCTCATGTTGTTGTTGACCGGTAATGACCAAAGCCACATTACAATAAAGAGGTCACTAGGAGCAAAGTGCTACACATGTTGGATAACTGGTGGTCAGGTATTTTCTCAATGGTGTCATGAAGCCTCAACGCACCAAGAGGAATGAGGTGAAAATACTCACTTCATGAACCCCTCTATGAAACAACTGACACCATTGGACATAATTCCTACTGCACTGCATCAATATCATTATGTTTCAGGTGGTTCAGCTACAAACAGCTTGATTATATGTAAAGTGGCCTTGGCCAGAGAAATCATCACATACATATGTACAGTATGGATAATATTAAGGCCATGTTTTCAGTATTGGTTTTAAAATATATCAAGGATTTCACTTTAGCCCAGAGGCAATGTCTCTGTCATTGGTGTTAAACTCCAGGGTTCGTCTGCTGGGCAAGTTGGAAACCCATGGTTAGCTTCCAGTGTAGTCACCACCCACAGGAAGGTATAATGTAGTGCAGGGTGTCTGTTGTTGTACTTTTGGGATTACTGTTGGCCAAATAACAACATTGATTTTCCTACTTTAGCTCCTCAGTTCTCCTCTCCTACAGAGTCTGCTGCAGTAAATAAGCAAAAAGCCTCAAAGATTTTATAAGACAAATGAACAAATTTCAAGACAGCAATGTATGTCATTGCTATATATGTATAGTAATACTAAAAGATGAAAGGTTTTACCAATAATCCAATATAAACAGGTGTATATATATACAGATATATATACAGTAATATATACAGTAATATATGTATATATATATACATACACCTGTTTATATTGGAATATTACATACATAACTACATATCTATGTGAGCAGAGCTTATTAAGCTTGACTTCTATAAAACTAAAAACAGAGAGAGACTGAAAGCTGTTGAGGAAGATAGAAACTATATTATTAACTATATATATATATTATGTGTACTGTGTTAAAATGTTATTTTGGTTGGTGATATTGCTCAAAAAAGTTTGAAAATCAATGGCCCAACTTAACTCTTTTACCTTGACCATGACCTGAATGACATAGAACCTTCATCGATTTTTAGATCAGTGATTAGCATCTAGAAATAGAATTCCATCTCTAGTTTGAAAACTATCATTTTTATTAAGCTATTGCTCAGGATTTACTAGTAGATCCGATCCACCCACTGGGTACCCCTGGCTTAGTGCATTGTAATTTGACAGTCATGGAGACTACTGCAGTTTTGACTCGGTAAGGGATAGGTTGGTAATGATGGATAAATGGATGGAAAATTCATCAAGTGGGCCCTAGTGAACCAGTTATGACCGACTGGTTATTTGTTTGGCAACCCTGCCATAAACTGATATCCTGTTCAAATGACTGTGGTGGTGAACCAGTTATCTATCCAGGGGTCAAACGTTGGATCCTCACTGTACGATGTTAAAGCTACCATCGTCCGTGTTCCAGGCCCATCCTAATGTTGATGCCAGTTACTTTAATTCATACTTTCAGGAATTTTACACAAAAACGTTCTGATTTAGAAGCCGCTCGGTGGGAAAACGATGTCAGTAGACCGCCCTGCTGCACTCCCTCCTGGATTCTTTGATGTAGAAATGAAACCAGGGCACCCAGAGGGAATCTTCAGCCACACCAGATGAATACAGAGAGCTACAGAGACTGCCCCGATGCTCAGACCTACTAGAGATGTTCTGGGCTCAGGTTCTCCCAGCTGTGAGAACTCCACAGAGCTTATGTTGCCATAAAACAAGTGTGAGTGAAGCATTACGAATCAAAAGTGCCTCCTGAGCTAAAGCAGGGGAGTGGGGTACTGACAAAGTAAATGCTGTTATGTCAAACAGCGCCATCTACATTTGGACGTTGTAATTTTTCTTGAAATATTAAAAGAAAATGACTGACTTCTGCTAGACGTTCTGCATTGAAAAGTTTTATGTATGTTTATATTTTGTAAGAATATATAAAAATATACACATATAATTGTTGGTCATACAATTAATTATATATTACTGTATATAAAATGTTATATATTATTGTATTGTACTGCAGTATATCATGTTTTACAGCAGTATATTTTTTCTTCCAAAAATGACATTTGTTTTACACAGAAAGTTGATTCTATTTTCAACTAAAACATTTATGTCATCAAATATTAAACCAAGTCTATTTTCTATTACTTTAACTGCTTTGTTGGACAACCACAATTTTTTTTATTATAGTATCTTTATTACAGAAACCTTTAGCCTAACACTACAAATAGAGTAAAACTTACTCCTAGGTACTTCCCTAAGGTACTTGGGTTTTTCTATCCTGTCTATTTACCTTTTGGGTATTTTTAGCAGCATCGTCAGCACAACAGCAGTGTTAGCTCCTCCCACAAAAGCTGTCATTGGTTCTTCTGTGAACAGCAGACTTCGAAAACAATATTTGAAATACTTCATATATCAGAAGTATTTCTGAATTCTTTTACACATCTTTGAGTTCCTTGTTCATCACTTATGACATTCATACTCAACAATAAAACAGATCAAAACACATGACAGAAACCTGGACATCTGTCCTCGGACATGGACTTGAGTCACAGCATGAGTTCCAGAGCGCAACTCCAGACTTCAGGATAAAGTGGTAGAGTTCCTTTTAATGTTTCTTGCAGCAGTTTCTTCCACTTCCTGCCACCAACTTGTCCAGAACTCCCTGTCTTTCTTGACAGATGTCTTTTTCTCTTCCTCTAATTACAGCATGTCACTACAGTTCCCATCCTCAACCAGACCGACGTCTCGTCTCTCTGACAATTATTTAAGACAAACTCACTGCCGTGTATCTGCTTGTGTCGATGGAAATAAATATATAATAAAGAGAAAGCACATTTAATGGAAAAAAAAAAACAAAAAAAAAAACTCCGGACTGTGAGTTTGAGTCCAAAGACAAGGAATCTCTTATCAAACTCTCTTCACTGCTGCAACTAGACAAGGCAACTATCAAAGAACATCTTCACTTGTCATCGTGTCGGCGTGTGGCTTTTTCTTTTGATTCCAAGGAAAGTTTTTTTTTGCTATGAAAGTGTATTATTTAAGTTAGGAAAAGAAAGCAAACTCCTTGTCAGTCAGTCAGTCATGTAGCTATGCGGCGAGCGTGAACATGGCTCCTCCATACGGCACGATCCTCCATCAACGACGCTAGCTCACTGGCAGACTTGCCCGTGTCCACGTACGAGGTCCGGGGACGCCCTCTTCTTCTGTGACCATGCGTTGGCTCCCATAGCACTAGTTTCTGGGTGCTCAACTCAGGGTGGCGATGGCAGTGTCCTCCTAACTGGAGTCTCTTGGCAGCTATCTTGTCAGCGACTGCGGGCATTTCACCATACAGCTCTTCATTGGTTGTGTGTGAGCTCCAGTGTATGTTCAGGTCCTTCCGTAGCATGAGTGTGTAGGTACTGTTGAGGGACTTCTCCATTGCATCATTCATCGCCCAGCTTTCGCATCCATAGATTAGGATGGACTCCACCGTTGCAACGAAGAATCTTTTCTTCAGGCCAGGGTTCATGTTGGACTTCCAGATCCTGTCCATGTCGTTTAGCACTTTCCAGGCTAGCCCCTTCCTGACCCTGACGTCTTTCAGTGACTCGTCGACCCAGGAGCCGAGATACTTGAAGTCCTCTTTCTATTCAAGGACGGTGCTGTTGCGAGTGACGAGAGGAGAGTGCCTGCCGAGTGGAGGGTGTTCATCGATATTGTAGGCCAGGTACTTGGTTTTGGGGGCCGTTGAGACCGAGACCCTCTTTGTTGCTTTCGGTCTCGACTCTGAGGAGAAGTTCCTGAGCTTGTTGTATGGCGTCAGATAACAGGGCAATGTCGTCTGCAAAGTTGAGGTCAGCCATGACTTCCTTCGGGTGCCTTCTGGTGGTTTGATGGTATAGCCCAGTTCTTCTTCCTTGCCGCCTGCCATCGCTTTCCTCATGGCGGTGCTCAGTGGACCCCAGTGGTAACTTGGTTCTGAACCACTAGGCCACGTCTACCCCTGACTATATAAAACACCAGACTACTCACAGTCCATGGTCTGGTACTGTATATATCCATCCATCTCTGCCTTCTTATTCGATACTGGGTCATGGGTGCAGCAGGCTTTACAACCACCACCTAGAACGCATTGATTATAGATTAAAATTGATTGTACCATATCAGCCCCTCTTGGACTTTCCTTTGGAGGTGGTGAGCTCATTTGAAGGAGCCAACTGCTGATTTAGCCAAGGAGGTGAACCTTGTTCTACACTGATAACATAGAGCAGGCCTGGGCAATTATCTTGACTCGCAGGCCACAGGTGGTACTAAAATTTGAGTCACGGGCCAGGGTCAGGATCAGGAAGAATGAGTATTTCCGTGAAGTAACATAAAATATGAGTAAAGTATTGAATAAAAGCGAAATGGAAGTTTAATGGGGAAATTGTCCCTTTGCATGGAAAAGGTAGAAGGATAACGATAAAATAAATCAACAGTAGAATTTGGACAAGTTTTGCGGGCCGGATGAAAACACCAAATGGGCCACTTCCGGCCCCCGGGCCTCAGATTTCCCAGGTTTGACATAGACGTTGCTATTGGGCAATAGCAACAGTACTTTATTTATTATATTAAACGTTATGTAATATGGATGGCAATAAGGTGGTACGAAAGGTTTTGTTGCCACTGAGGTGCTCTGATCATAGCAATGTCCCAACCCATAAAACTTCTAGTGGGGTCGACACCCACATGGAGTGGAGTGGTGTGATTTGGACAGTTGTCCTGGAAACTTCTGACCCTGAAGACCAGTTACAAATATTAGGATGAAGATGAATACATTCTGTAACATTTAAACATATATATATATATATATATATAGATGTCCTCAGGCGTACTATGAAAAACCATCTATTTTCAACATTGATGTCATCTATGTACGATTTATTGAAAATACAATTCAAATTAATTGATTTATTTTGCATTTTTCATACATTTTTATGAATAAAGTGATTTCAAAGTCTCAAAGGGTTTGGAGGACTCCTCTTTGTATGTCTTTCTTTAATTCCTTGGAGTACATTAGCCTTGTGTTCAACTAAATAGGCCAACATACAGAACAAAAAAAGGTGGCGCTATTTTTACACCAGAGGATAAGACATGTTCTTGGAGGATATGGCAGTCAAATTCTTGTAATAAATTATTATCTATATAAATCAAACTAAACCTTTTTTTTTTGAGCTTCACTATTTGACACGGCAAACTCTTTCCTGGTTGATAATGGCTTATTTGATCTCTGCTGCCCCCTCGGGCACCATCACCAAGAATGCTTTTTTTGCACCACCTATGATTGCAATGTTGCTCTCAAATGACAGGTGATATGGAGGTCAGTATGTAGCAGGAGAAAAATGCCGTCGGCTGATTCCAGTCTGGACACTGCAGCCAACACAGAGGCTGTTGGCCTGGTGTCTGTCATTGTAATGAAGTGCTGCATCTGGAGGGGCCTGCGGTGCCATTGCACAGACATATGAAGGGGACAGGGGCAGAGGGTGACAAGAGGTGAGAGCAAGGCAGCTGTTTGAGAACACAGGACGACCGTTGGCAGAGGAGCTGGAGCTACCGTCTGCCACCAGGGCTGGATCAAGAAGAGAGGATGTCAGAGCTGAGAGATTACATCCATGCCACTGGCGAGTGTAGGAGGGCGCCATGAGGTGTCATTGTGCGATAACTAGCTGCAACATCGCTGAAAAATGACCAGAGCTTCTCCCCTGTACTGCAGATAATGATGAAATCTTCCCATCGCTCTACAATTAGTGACTGAGCGCTGCATAGAATGTCAAAACACCGTAAACAAACGTCCATCTCAGTCACTTATAGATACACGAGGAGAATTAAAGTGGAAATACAGACAGAGACAGTGGCATAAAGCTGGAATAAAAAAGAAACAATCGTCAAAGCTACTGTCATAGTTATTATTATTATCACTAATAATAAAAATAACTTGTATCCCCAGCAGGGCCATATTAAAAAAAAAAAAAAAATTCTATTTGTTTCTATTTTGTACAGAAACACCGACACTGTAAACTTTCAGTCAATACTTTGGCTACACAAAAGCTTGCCAAAAATGTTTAATAATGTTAGTCGAATAGATTTTTTTAATTGCTATGGCTTGGTAAGAGTGTTGAAGAGGTTCATAAGAAAAGCAAATGAAAGGAAAATATATAAAACCCTGCCAAATGGACTGTAGTACACTCCTACACTATGAAGGTTAGTGAAAGTTAGAATTAAGTTGAGTATTCATTAAATTTAGTAAAGAAATAGTACACTGTAGGGCAGCAGTGGTCAAGGGTTCAAATCCACCAGCTGCCAGATTGTTGCATTTGAACATGTTGGCTCATAAATACCTAATATGGGATCAATCCTTGCCATTACACAACACATTAATACACATTGTGAAGAAAATTAAAAACCTAAACTTTACACATTTGGTTTTTTTCTTTGCATTATAGGATTTTCAAAACAATTTATTTTTAGAGATCAATAAAGTCAATCTAATCCAATCTCTTGATTAATTATTATAGCTCTAAATGGTTTCTGGGTAAATGCACAAACAAATCCAACCACCTATAAAGTTCAACACAACGGTGCGTTAAACTCATGTTCGTGCAAAGTCCCCGAGAAGAGTCACTTTGTTTCAAAAGTTCTTCAACACTTTCTTACTTTCAAAGTTGAAATCTGTCCTTTTCATGCCTCTGAGCAACATTTTGCTTCAGTAGATCAATCTTTCCGATCGTCTTCGTGTGGACACATTAACAGAGGTTGTAACTTGAGATCACGTAGACATGTGGGTTCCTCATTCTTCACTTACCGACCGCAGCCTTTTCAACATGTCGGTCACGTGATGGAGGCAGGTTAATAAAACAATATCATATACATGTTGACCTCCAGACCTGCGGCTCGGACCAGCAGCCCCCTGTGATCAGGCCTATTTGTCCGTCGCACGTGGACTAACAGGATATTTTCAGAATGATCCAGATGAGTCAACATTTTTTTGCCAGAATGCTGGATTATAGCTGAGGTTAGGGAAGTCACCATCAACATGGGGTCTGCTGACGGACGGAAAAATCCCAGGGTCAGCACATAAACGCATTAACCCCCCCAACCCTGTGGTCATGCCTCAGGAATAGCATAATGAAGCATTATTTACCCCGGCCCAGAGCTCAGCCTGAAGGAGCAGTAGAGTTCCCAGGATATAAAAAAATAAATACCGCTTTGGTGCCAATTCCTATCTGCATTAAATATACATTCATTATTTCAGCCGCGGGCTTCTATGGATGCAGGATGTGTTTTGAAGTGTGTGCAGGTGAGGTTGGAGCAGTAAATGTTTATATTCTTCAACATATTGTTGAGCCTAAGCACTGTAGCTGTATTGGAAAACCCTTGATACAAAGCACTAACGACATGCAGCAAATGGTAAAGAAGCCTCCAGGGAGTCCAGGGGGCGACACGTGCTGCTACTGCTGTAAAAACCCACTGACATACAGGCATTGCTGCAGCACAGAAACATTAAATATTAGTTTAGGAAAAAAAAAGGAAAAAAAAAAAATCATTCCATTTCTATGACGTAATTAGTGAAACCCCATTGCACAATTCAAAGAGAATTGCATGTTTTCTCAACTCGCAAACAGCAGTAAAAACATATTGTTGAGATGACTAGGGCGTTGAATCCACTTGATGAGGTTTATTTCAGAGTAATCCTAACATAACATTATGTCACCCCTCTTCTGTGGAATCAGCTTCTGTGGAATCAGCTTCCGCTTCATGTCAGGGATTCTGATTCGGTCTCTACCTTTAAGGTCAGACTAAAAACCCATCTATTTAATGTTGCCTATGGGAACTTTTTGAATGTTTAACACCGATCCTGTAGTTTACACCGAGCTGCTATAGGTTTTTAAATGCTGGGGTGGGGGGCCCTCAAATCATTTAGAATGAGTGCATGGTCTGAGCACCGCCCACCCCCTTGTCCCTGTCTCACTCTCTACTCCACTCTCTCCCCCAGTCTATTGAAATCTGTTTTAAAGTACTGTTTTTTTCTGTTTCTCTTTCCCATTCCTGTTGCTGATGAATGGGAAAATGCCACGACACGAATGGGCGGATGCCACGACTAGGACATCCAGGATTAGGAGGATCAGCAGTATGATGACCAGGATCATAGCCTCAAATAACTACATAACGGCTACTGGAAGCTTTTAAAATTTGACTCTGTGTTGTTCGTTTGTACTTGTTTTATTTCATTGTATTCTTATGCTCTGGCAACATCCATTGCACTGTCTGTCCAGGGAGTGGATCCCTCTCCTGTGGTTCTCCCTTAAGGTTTCTACTGTTTTTTCTTTCCCCTGTTAAAAGTGTTTTTCCCCTCGGTAGTTTTTCCTTACCCGGGCTGAGGGTCAAAGGACAGAGGATGTTACCAACCCTGTAAAGCCACATGTGACAAATTTGATTTGTAAATGTGGGCTATAGAAATACAATTTGATTGATTGACTGAGTTAAAAAAAGGTAGAGTTTGCTTCTTCATTTCCCGGGTGTGGATATTTAGGATTAAATGAAATCATAAAATCAACTCAATAATTAATTAATATTTAATTTCTCATTCTGCAGGAAACAAAATGGTCCTTGTGCAGAAAAATCAATGTTAACACCACAGTGATCAGTATTCACTACTATCACAGTCAGTGACCTGTTAACAAACAAGTGGAAATGTCATTCATCTTCTTCTGCTTGTCCGTTGCCGGGTCGCAGGGGCAGATGGGGCCACCCAAATTACATTGCACCATATTGTGAGCCTTCCTGTGGGTGGTGGGCCCACAAGAAGTTACGTGGGACGTGGTTCAGTGGTTTACATTACAATGGTGGTTCCATAGAGGAGCTTTGAATAAAAGCATGCGCTGTCCTTCGACTGCATTTGGTATCTGTTAATAGCACTGTCCAACTGTCTGTCAAACATGACCTTGCAAGAGGCAAGAGCCATGCGTTTGTTTTTGATATACAGGACTATGGTGTTTTTTACACTGTTATGATCAGAGGACTATTGAGAAGATTTGTACTAAAACTAATATCCTTAGATAAGGACCTCCTGTGGTAGGTCACTGGCAGCAGCATAGCACTAAATATTGCGGAAAGGCAGTGAGAGATATTGCACTCTAATAGCCTGTCTCTGGGAAAACCTGATCTCCCATTGATGTCCTTGCACTCTGCACATATACATTGCTTTGTAAATGTAGATAAGGCAGAGAAACAGAGGAACTATTATTACACATGGGTCACTTTGATTTTTCCTTATACATAACAAATGCTGAATTCAACTGCTGGATGTACAAGGTCTATTACAATGGGAAAAAAAAACATTGACAAAGTATCTTTTTCTTCTACTTTCTTGCTTCTTCCTTTTTTTCAGAGGGTACCAGCCATCATCCTTTTCCATCTTTCTTTGTTTCTCTGTATCTTCTACTCTGACTCTA
Organism: Paraplagusia blochii; assembly: GCA_016785265.1. Classification (NCBI taxonomy): domain Eukaryota; kingdom Metazoa; phylum Chordata; class Actinopteri; order Pleuronectiformes; family Cynoglossidae; genus Paraplagusia; species Paraplagusia blochii. The sequence continues at coordinate 65,560 of JAFBJS010008599.1, forward strand.
ATTGCCTCCATGTTCTCCCTCACTGCATCCATCAATCACCCACGTGGTAGCTCCATCTCTAGGATCATTCTTCTACCAATGTATCTACTGTCCCTCCTCTGAACATGTCCAAACCATCTCAATCTGGCTTCTCTAGCTTTTTCTCTAAACCTTCCTGTCTGTCCTTGTCTTGTCCCTCTAATCACCTCATTCCTGATCCTGTCCATCCTTGTCTCTCCTAAAGAGAATCTCAGCATCTTTAACTCCTCCACCTCCAGCTCTGTCTCCTGTCTTCTACCTATTCCTAGTGTCTCTAATCCCTCCATCATGGCTGGTCTCACAACTGTCCTATGAACCTTTCCCTTCAGTGACACTGACACTCCTCTATCACTGATTCCACCTGCTTCTTTTCTCTGACTGTTCCAGTCTGCCTGGACTCTATTCTCTCCTTTATGTAGGAACCATTGACAAAATGTTAATGGACTAAAATGACAGAGGAGCTAATAATTTGCTACTTTTCAGTCACTAAAAAAAGGAACATAAACCGAATTCACTCCTTGGTTTGACCTTTGGCAGGTGCCTGTATTTCATCAGACCAAAATGAAATCCCAGGTGAACGAAAAGCTGCAGTTTTGATGCAAGAAGCAGCCTTTCAGCCACAGTGTAGGTGTTGTAATATTTTCTGGCAAATAAAAGCTGCATTTGTCAAAGTTTTTTGGCCCATGACAGGTGTTCAGCAGGGAAAGAAAGACTGAGTGGGCAATAATCTCTCCAAAATGAACCCAGATGATAGCGGCTGCATCTGAATATTACCTGGGAGGAATGTAACGGCTGCAAAATGAAGCGCGACAATAGGATGAATTTCAGTGGATGAAGGTTCAGGCAGACGCTCCAGATCAGGGCTTCTTTACTTTCCCCTACATCAGGGAACAACTGTTCTGCAACCAAAGAGCCTACAGCCTGTAAATATTAACACTGTATTGTTTTGATTTAACTTGTGGTTTGATTTGCATTCAATAATTAAATCAAATCCACCCACAGTTTACCAAGCAAAAGCTCTGTCAACGAAGGAACTCAATACAACTGACTGACTCACAGATGTATATGTTGAATATAAACTCTATCAGCACAAGACATCGATGTTTTGTTCCAAAAATGGACCCTTAGAACTTCACGCTCTTTGAATCATTTCTATTTACAGTGGCTGACTTCATGTGTTCAGGTGTGTCTTAACTGTGGATTAAAATTTTGAGTGAGTTTGGAAAAGAAAAATCCAAAACATGAGTAAGATCTTCAGATCTTCTCTGTTTATTAGGATTGTAAATATATGACTTGTCTGTGATATGGCTGGGACCTAAACATGACATTTTTTGGGCAGTTGGTGTTCTAGTGGTTAAGGAAATGGACTTGGGTCAAATCCCCCTTCTACCAAGTTAATACTGAAGTGCCCTGAGCATGATATCACTGGCTGAACTGAGTAAAATTCAGAGGCAAATGTCCCAACTTGATTAATGACAACATTATTACTGTACACCAGAATGGGGCAAACTAAGGCTTGGAGGCTGGGTGCGGCACATTGGGCCATTTTTATCTGGCCCGCCAAAAGTACCAATTTGTAACTAATGAAGTTCCTCAATTGAGGAATGAGACGTCTTTCAACTCCAAGAAGAAGTCCATATGCTGACAACTAAACCCTTTTTGGATATCATGACCTGGATGAATGAGAACCTTCATAGATTTACTAATTTACACTATAAATTTTTATCATCACTATCCTTCTCAAAGAAGAAAAAAAAAGGTATCTTGATTCACAAAAATTTTTGTGAATCAAAAATTCGCAGGTGCGGCCAAATAATTTGCCCCCCCTGAGCCAAAATATTTGGCCGCACCTACTGTAGACTCTGTTGAGCCCATCTGACACTCTGGCTGCACACCCCACTACTGTCCTGCTGCTTTTGTTTTGTTCATTCACTTTTGTCTGCCCACAGTAACACAGTCCATCACTTAGGAATCTGGGATTTAGAATTCAGCAAATTCCAGTAAAAAAAAACAACAAAAAAAAACCAACATTCTTAAAATGCCAGTTGAACTGTTAGATCATTGCAATTTACTATTAAAGTTTCTATGCATATAAGCTAACATTTAATGTCAGTGTATTGCTTTTCAAGGTCATCTTTGCCTTCATTCCACTCTAGAACTTCTTTAATGGCTTCCGTGCTGCAAAAACCATCATGCTCAGACTGCAGTTGCGTGATGACGCTTCCTCATTGTTATTTAATGGACTCCATATTTTTCCTAAAGCGATATCCATTTAAATCTGTCGTTTATATATATATATAAATATATATATATATATATATATATATCCTCCTTACACCGGGCCTAGTCGGCTAAGATGAAAAGAATCTAATGACAATAAAAAATAAAATAAAAAAAAAAAACAAAGGAATTCAAAATGTAGCATCTAATCTAACGGCATCATCCGTCACATTCAGTTATTGCAGGAAAATATCGCGCGGCGGAGGGAACGGTGTGTGTATGGTTAAATTTAGCTGCTGCGCTCATCACCCGCTAATCAACACCCTGTGATGGTCGGAGCCACTGAAAGGACCCACATTCAGATCACAGGTGCCCTCGACCTTTGTTGTGGACGGCAAATGCCACTCGGATTAATGCTTGACACATGTCGCGGTTTTTAAGCGAAAATAAGCCTCTCGCCTCAGATCTCCAAAATTGCCCAATTAACAGGGGCAGAGTCCGAGGCCTTTCAAGTCGTACACTTAAAACAAAGCCGGTAAGTGATGTAAAGGGAGCGTGGTCTTCACTTGTGCACCTGCAGCTGGAAATTAGTGACCACAAAAGACAACAGCAGGTCAGCGCAGGGGAGTCCGTCTGTCTATAAATCTGTCTGTTTTGGCAGAAAAGGAAACAACGCTGTTAAAAAAAATGAACAAAGAATTTAGCAAATTTGGTTAGAAAATAAATTCAAATACAAACACAGGGCCTAGTGGTTGAGGAAGTGAAACTGGATGCACTGGCTTGCGTTTTTCAATCCACCAGCTGCCAGGAGCATAGAACATGGAGGTATAGAGAACATGTCCACAGAACCTCTCAGTTGCTCTCAGGTCTTTGAAGAGAGAACATAGACCTGATGAAGACCTAAAGTGGTCAAACTGTCTCGTTTTTTTTTTGATGTTTTAATATGTGCATTTAATTGTGCTTTTAAATTTTTCCATGCGTTATTTTTCATTGAATGAGAACATATTTTTCACGTTACTTTCTTTTAGATTTTTCAAGACACTTAACTGTTGGCCCTCAGTGACTCTTTGGCTCTGACCAAAATGAGTATTTAAAAGGACTGACATACTTACCGTTCAGTGAAATTTCTTACACCTGTTGTGGAGAGAGCACTGTCGCTGCATACAGAGACAAGGTTTATTTTAAAACCTGGTGAAAGAGGAGATTTATGGATGCGGTGAGGAAGGACATGGAGGTGGTTGGAGTTGGAGTTGAGGATGCAAGGGACAGGGTGAGATGGAAATTGTTGACTCGCTGTGGCAACCCCTGAAAAGCCGAAAGAAGAAGAAGAAGAAGTCATCAAGGGCCTCTCCTATTACCCATGGCGTGCTTCTCGTCTCTTTGCGGGAGCTGAACGGGTTCAATATCCTCACGTATGCTTCAGTCTCACAAGTACAAACACCTTATTACTTTAGAGAACAAATACAAATTGACCCTCAATTCACTCAAACTGTGAGGTCTGTCCATCACTTTCCGTGTGACAGAGTGAATAACACTATTATTCATATTCCGCAACAATACTTACCTCAAATACAAAATTATCTGTTCCAAATGTAATGTTCAGTATGTTGGTGAAACCGAAAATTGTATTGAGACAAAAATGTGGCAACATAAATACAATATTACTCATAAAAAAAGAAACTTTTTAGTGCAACACTTCGTAGCGCATGGTTGGGATTCACTGAGGGTTACGATGCTTGATAGCATCCCAATGTGGTCTACTGGAAGGAAGGTGGAAAGAAAGAAGATAAAGCATCTTCAAACATCGATGGTGGCTGGGCCATCGGTCTGTCATAGTAAAGAAAGAGCTAAGCCAGAAGGTGAAGTTCTAGATTTACCAGTCAATCAAGTTCCTATGGCCATCAGTTGCTAGTAGCTTTCTCCATAGGCTGGTCAGCCACTCCCTTAGAGATAGAGCAGGGGTGTCAAACTGGATCCACAAAGGGCCGGTGTGGCTGCTGGTCTTTGGTCCAACCTACCAGCAGGACACCTGAATAAATTTCAACTGATCTGAGTCTCCAGGCAGCTGATTGGTCAACTAGTTTTCACTGGATAGGTTGGAACAAAAACCTGCAGCCACACGGGCTCTCGAGGAACGAGTTTGACACCCCTGAGATAGAGTGAGGAGCTCAGAGTAGAGCCACTGCTCCTTCACACGAGAGGAGTCAGTTGAGGTCAGCGGAGGTTTTAGGGTCCCTGTCCTACTGAGAGGAGACCCAGAGGAGGACCCAGGACATGCTTGAACCACCATGTTGCCAGGCTGGCCTGGGATCACCTCGGGATCCTCCCAGATGAGCTGGAGGAAGTCTGGGTATCCCTCCTCCAACCAGGCTATGAATAAGTAGACGAGGATGGATGGATCTATAGATAAAGGTTAACTCATTGCAAAACTTCATACTGGAAAAAAAAAAGCTGCAGCAGAGTCCCAGAGTGCATCTGCGTCCTCTTTTAATTTTTTTTTTCTGGATTAAATCCTGCAGGTAGGTTAGCGAGTGGTTGGCACATAGTGGCATGTAGGCATGGCATATGTACTACGGGTGTTGGCTCCGTTTAGCAGATTTTGTGATGGATCTGTGTAAAGACTCTGTAGTCGTATCGTACTCTGGCTGTGTAAACATCACCAGTCTGTCACACAGACTAAGAAAACACATCCATAAGCTCTGTGTCGGAGAGGATCACCATTTTTCTGCTTCTATCATCATTTTATCCTCCTCGTGAATCTACTCTCACTCCTCACCTCCACTCCTCAGTTTCAGCATTCGGTCTAGAGGAAAAAAAATAAATAAATAAAATCCACCTGCTGCTGTCAAGATGCATGGCATTTCATACCCCACTTTTTCCAGGCGGGCCAGGTAACAGTGGGGAGGCAGCGTAATTGAAATTCCAAACAGCACACGTGTCTGAAGACACATGCAATTACAGCCGAGCTGCAGGGAAAGTGTAAATCCTTCCTCCAGTTCACATGTGGCTTCAACTAGTCGATGCACATCCTGCTGAATTCTCCCTATACTTGATGACTCCATTCCCCATTCAGTGACACAGGCTCTCGATCCTAATAAGGGGAATGTTGACAAACAGTATGTCCCCCTCACCACGGCGGGTCACACTAGTGACCCAGTTAGTAATGAGGAAAAAGAGCAGACGTCAGGCTGTTTTTTAAAGCCAATAAATCAGAGGGAATTGGCGTCACTGCAGCACAAATTGAAGAAAATGTCTATTTTGCATTTATGGAAAATATAAAAAAGGGACTAAATAAGGGACCTAAATCACAGGAGTCCAACTCAATCATTTAACAGGACAGGATTAAAACACAGGTTGATGACATATTTGACCATTACATTTAACCAATCCAGTGATCTATATAAATCTGTAGAACAGTGTTTTAACAAAAAGGTTAGTTGGTTAGTGTTTGATGCACACTGTATATGAAGAAACTCCCAATGGTGATTTTAATGGTAGAAAATTTGTGATTTTGCAAATGCTGGACACGTATTAGTTTAACTGTGTGCGGTTGTCCAGCAGCAGACAAACCCAGCTAGACATGAACCAGGTTTATTTAATCCACACTAAAATCTGGGAGTTAATCCGGTTAAAAATGAGGAAACACAGGCCAGAAAGAAATCAATGAGACCTGTAAAGAGACCTGGGCCATATTTAAAGGAAAGGAAGGAAAGAAAACTCCTTGTTATTGTGACAATGTGATTCAGGCCACTGCACACAATGAAATGTGACCTCCCTGTTTAACCCATCTCCAAAGTGAACAGTGGGCAGCTTTGAGGGCCCGGGGAGCTCTGAGGGGCGACGGTGCCGTGTCATTGGACCTCAGTGGTAACTTCGCAGTAGAGGGATTCGAACCGGGGACCTTGTGGACCCAAGTCCACTTTCTTAACCATTATTGAAGATGCAGATTAAAAACGATTGTAAAGATGTTTTTTTCATGCTGATGCTCAGATCTATCAATACTAACATGGTGAAGAAATCTGCGGTGCCTCAATTACAAAAGTTGCAACACACAAGAGAAGTTGTAGGACTGTTTTTAGCCCACTGTCTCGCTGACTTAAAGCTAAATTGATTGTGGAAACGTGTAGGTCCTGTACCTAGTGTTGATGTCAGGGACCAGGTTATAATAATGATAATAATAATAAAAAACATTAAGCCAAAAACAAGAGTGGTGTTCACATCAGAGAGACGTGTTTGCAGTTATATGCGTGAATGTGAAAGAACGGGAAAAAAGTGATGAAAAAAAAAAATGTTATTAACTGTAGCTGTACTTTTAACCCTAACCTGGTTATTACAAGATGTCACAATAAGACAGGAGTGTTGAGTTAGGAAAGGCATGGATTAACTGGTGGAAAATATTGGAAATTGGCTTGTTCACCAAGGTCACTACTAACAGAATTGTATGTATAGTTTTGGCAGGACAGTCACCTCTACACACACGATATGTGCGCAATCCATCCAAAGACTGTGAATCTTAGTTTGTTAATCGGAACAATGTCTAAACACAACACTGTAGTTCAATTCATGACTCGCTCATTCTCAGCTCCGACCAATGGCGTAAGGCCTTTCTCACGTACAGAATTTTCTTTTAATTATTTATATCTGCGTACATATCAACAAATAACAGCATCTTAAATAACTGGGATCTACAAGTTGGATTTGGGATTTTTTTTTTTTTTTAAAGATAAATTCATCTTAAAATTGTGGTATTCTTTAAAATATATCTGCATATATATATGTGGTGGTGTGTCCTGGCTACTGGACATGTGTGTTCAATTCCACATTAATGGAATGTAATCAATGAAACCCCTTTGATTCCTGTTCTGAACACACTGACACAGAGGAAGGACACAGGAATCGTAATCTGGTATGATGACGGGGGACAGCAATGACCCCATAAAGACAGCGGGAGACAGAGGTATTTATACCTCAGGGGCAGCAGGTGAGATGAGTGATGCTGGGAATCACACATAGGCATGGTGATATTGATCACCTCAGTCCAGAGCAGCCCTACATGATCAGGTGTTGAAAGAAACTGTAGAAACTGTAAATCACAGAAATATTAAAATCCTGGATAATTGTGTAGTTAAACCATCAACCCAAGCTTTTTCTCATAAACAGGAGAACAATTCCTCTAGGTACACTATGCTGACCTGGCACAAAAAAAAAATCACCAAACTGTTACATGAAGGTTACATATAGGATGTGGTCAAAGGTTGGAATAGAATCCCATTTGCAGGTGAGGTTGTTTGTCAGCTTTGGTCATGCCTGGTTCAAAATGGCTGAGCTAAATCGAGGGTCATGACTTGAAAACAATAACCATTAACAGTCAGAGACCGTGCTGACGTACGAGAGCAAGGTCGGGTTAAACAGCATTAGCAGACGTAAGTGAGAATATTACACAGCGCCTTCTTTGAATCAAGGTCAGCGAAATAGAGAAAAAAAATAAAATAAAATCATATGAATGAATATGAAGTCGTGATGTGTGAATGATGAGAATCTCTGCAGGGAATTCTCATGTTCTGCACAGAAACTATTAAAATTCAATTAAGGATCAAAGGACATTTATTTAGATTTGTTGTTTTTTAAAGAAACATTCACGTAGATACAGTATATATTTTTCTCACATTTTATGCTACACCTCAGCAGAAGTTAAAATATACAAATTATAGACTTTTCAAAGAAGCCCCAAAAGGCTTAAACCAGCTTTTTTTTTTCTTTTTTACTTTTTCCTTTGTCCTTTAATCCAACAGCCAGATACCAAACACCAAACTGGTGAAGGACTGGCTTTATTTTATGGGATTTTGCAATGTTTATGGCTAACATTACGGTAAAAAGTGAGAGAATTTATAGAAGGTTGACTGATGCTGGGCTGAAGGTTGGCAACCCATGCTGACAGTGGACATTTCCTGGGTTATACATAGTTTTGTAATTTATTTCTTTTTCACAGTTCAGATAGAAATTACAATATTCAGTCATTCACCACCTTCTTATTCGTTACTGGGCAGCAGTCTCCACCACTGCCACCCAAATCACACAATACTCAGCCTTCCTGTAGGTGGTGAGCCCACAGAAAGTTATGTGGTTCAGAGCTCAAGAGCACCTCAGCAGCAACCCCACAGCTGGTGGATCTGAACAGGTGGATCTCACAGACCAAAGTCATCTTGTAATAATCTCAGCTAATCTTAGACTGAATTTACCCACAGAATAAAATGAATTTCTGCGTCAACCTGCCCTGTGCTGGTTATTCCATCATTATATCATTCTCCTGTAGATCTTGAGAGTCTACAGTTTACAGTAACATATGAAAGACTTTCAGTTCTATTACATATCACAGTGAAAAACCTTGACCTTCTGTTGTAGCAACCTCACAGCAGGAGAAAACATCATCTGTAAGACGAGTTAAAGAGAAAAACACGATGACAGACATTGTACTTCAGCCCTGGTGCAGACATCAATGTAATGGCTACAGTTGAGATGAATAGAAGAATGTACACGCCACCAGAGAACTGAATACCCGCAGACGGGGCCTCTGAGGACACTTTAGTGCAGCTATTGATCAACGAGTACTTTGGCAGCTTAGCCCCAGCCATTATGACATTCTCTAGGTGTAAACACTTTACGTCTGAAGAAGATGCTCCGTTGCATCGATTGGTTCAAGATGCATGAAACATCCTTCTGCGGTCCCAGGCAACATCCAGACGTCTATGGAGGATTAAACTGGCCATTTGGACCAAAAACCTTGTTTATTTGGACGAAGGACATATATGTTTCTCTCAAATTGCCCCTCAGGGACAAATAATTTTTTTCTGAATCTGAAAAAAAATAAAAAAAAATCTCCAATTGCCCCTTGGGGACAAATAAAGTTTTTCTGAATCTGAAAAAAATTTAAAAAATCTCGAATTGCCCCTCGGGGACAAATAAAGTTTTTCTGAATCTGACAAAAATGTAAAAAATCTCGAATTGCCCCTTGGGGACAAATAAAGTTTTTCTGAATCTGAATCTTTTACTGGGAATCTCCATTGCTCTCAAATACTGGCAAATACTGTACAACATCTAGAGGTAACTGAGGTTGTTAACAGAAATTTGGGTAAGATCATTTGGCAAACGTCAAACCCGTCTCGTATGTCCATAAAGGGGTTAAAATGCAATTTCTTAAAAAAAAAAATACAGTGTCCTGTTAAAATCCGACCCTTCAAAGGAGAGTTTTTCACCCAAGTTAGACGTTATTAACTAAAATCAGAAGGAGAACACTTTATGTAAGCTCTACTTCCAAAATTGCCATATTTTTATTTATTTTTAAATGCATCTCTTGAAATTACAGCCCTAAATCTTTAACACTATTGGTACTGCTTTTATTTTCTGTTTTCCAGGTCTTCCCTTATTCCCATCTGGAGAACAAACAAGGTCCATAAAGACATCATTAGTGGAATTTGCTGGAGAAGAAGTTGAGCAGTCCAATGTTGTTGCCAAACTCCAACATATATCAATCCAGTGGGATGCATTACAGATATTGAGGAAACAGCGGTTGGCTCCATATAGTCTCCATAAGGACTAGCTTTACTGTGAGTGTGAGTGTGAGTGTGAGTCTGCCAGTAGAAGTCCTGTAAACCCTGTCACCTGGGTGAAGTGAAAAACACTTTTCTCCACGGATGCACCTCTGAGTGAAATGTCCTTCAAGGACTGTCTGATCGACTCCACTCCCCTTGAATATGGGCTGCACTTCTCTGAGGGAAGGTCAGGAGGCGCCGTGGGTAGAGCTTAAAGCGCTTCATGTATGAAAGCACTAATATGGCTATAAACGCTGGGACTCAAAGTCATTGGAGCAGAGAACTACAGCTTTGGCCGCGCTCCACAGTCGTCTATAGGTCTCCTGCACCGAGTCATGTGACATTAATGCGTTCCCTTTATGGTTCGTCAGTCAGTGTGTGCATTAAGATGTCACTCAGGGCGAGTGACGCCGGTTCTAGACGGTATCACAGGCGTACGTTGAAGGTTTGACATCTGAGAAGGAATTAAAGAAAGTCCTTCAGATGCAGCTGAAAGAAGAAACTTTCTGGTAAATAACACTTTTATTTTTAATTTTTTTTTCCTTTCCCATGTGATTTGTAAAACATTAGAACAGTGCATTTCTGCACAGATGTCAAATTTGAGCCCTCCCAAAACTTTTTTTTCACATGTTCCCATGTGCTCTTCAGAACATCAGAACAGGTTTGGCTTCTTCAGCCCAAACCCTGTTAACAGCAGGTTAACACAACAAACCACGACAACACTATCAGACAATAATCCAATAATATATACTGAGGGCACCAGGTGACATGGGTGAGACTAATTACAAAGACACAGGTGACTGTGATGACACTGATTAACCCACACCAGCAAACAGCGGGGACAGCGATAGACAGAATCAGAATTTTAAGAAATAAACTCCACAGTTGTTCTAAACACAGTCATTACTGCTGAGACCTGATGCTGTGTCTCTTTAGCAAATTAGCCTTAAAAACAAAAGTTCATGAAGTCTTTTATATCAGGGATCACAGGTTCAATACTTCTCCTCACAACTCTTCAATTTCAACGGTGGAGGGGATTCTCACCCAGGACGGACAGACGGGCGAACTAAAGTCCATGAGGTCCAGGGTCCAGATCTCAGCGAGTAGGGTCCTTGGGGAGTTGGGGTGAAGTAAAGGTGTTAAGTCTACTGCAATGTTTGAAAGAGGAATAAGGAGACGTTGAAGAATTGGGAAGGGGAAAGAGAAAGAAATAGAGGACAGCAATAGAGGACTCAATGTGCCACAGGTCCCCCTGCGTCCTCAGCCTACATCAGCATATCTAGGACCTTGTGTCCAGCCACAGGCCTCACATAGGGTCTACGGCTGGATCTGTAGGCCATTATGGGCACTGTTAAACTGAAGAGTTTTCAATCTATTCTTGAACATGGAGATTGTTCTGCCTCCCGGACTAGAACTGGCAGCTGGTTCTAGACTGGCATCTAGATTCCAGATCTAGATTTGGAGATTCGTGGAACCACAAGAAGACCTGCTCCTAAAGAATGAAGAGTTCTAGTGGGTTAACAGGTTTGTATTCTAAATTCTAAACTGAATTGTAAAGTGAACGGGAAGCCAATGAAGAGAGGCGAGGACTGGGGAGATATGGTCTCTCTGCCTAGTTTTAGTTAGAACACGAGCTGCTGTGTTCTTGAAAAGCTGCAGAATTCTCCGCCAAGCCGGCCGAGCATCGGGCTGAGAGACGGTTGCAATAGTCCAGCCGAGAAGTAACAAAGACACATGTCTTTCTCTCAAGGCAAGAAGCCACAGAATATAACTCTTTCCTGACCCTGTCTAAGTACCTCGTAGGGCAGTGATGTGTTGAACAAAATGATGTTTTGGGATTTTTTTCATGTATTTATGCTGGTATTTCTATCAGTGTTTATTATTGGTTGATCATTTAAACCAAACCAAATCTGGCCAAAACTAATCCCCCTGCGAACCCCAAGCTGTTTTACTACCTTGTTCTAAACCAGTTGTCAAAATTGGGAGTGAAGTTAAGATATCAGTCAATGCTGAGGCAGCTAAAGACCTCCAAACATATAATATATCGGGCAAAGATGAGAATGTGAGATACAGATTGAGCCAGCTGGACCTGAACAATGAAAAAGGCCTCCTATTTCAACCACTGCTTTGAACCTGTTCAAGGAATAAAAAATTAAAAAAACAATAAAAAAACAGAAACTTTTGGAATTTTGCTTAAAATAGAACTATCACCAGAGACACTATAGTTTTTCTTGGTTCCAGAACAGAAACGCTTAAAAAAAAACAAACAAAAAAAAAAAGGTTAAATTTAGTTTGTTTTTTTTTATGCTGTGTATGCTACAACCAAAGTCATTGGTCTCCTAGTCTAGTCTATGTTAGTCTACAATGACCTGATGAGGTTGACTTCTTGTGACGTTCACTGACTGAATGGAGAGAGTGGGTGGACCATCAGACTATATGGGGAGGACTGACTACCAACTACTGTCGCATCTCAAAGACAACAATAAGAGGACAATATTGGAGTCTGTCAATATGGAAAATGTTAGTTTCAGACACAATATCAATATATTTGTCCATGTTAATGATGGACATTATCGAAGGCCTGTCTAGTTAGACCGCAGTTCCTCTTTGGTAAAGAACGCAACAAACAATTGGCCAAACATTCTGGTCCAAAGCCCTGATTTCCATGCAGGTGGAAGTGAATGTTTATGGAATATTCTCGTCATTCTGCAGGTGCTACAGAAGAAGTTAGAGCTGTTCAGTGAGGCGGTTTACTTGTCTGACACCATCGCTCATACTGACACCGGATTTCAATCACAAGACGGGCCGTCAAGCTTCTTACTGAAGACTCTGGATTTGACTTTACAATGTCTTTATGAATAAAACCAAAGTTGTCTGGGATGTTACAAAAGCTCCTGATTTTACAGATATAATTCGGCAGAGTTTCAGACCTCCACCATCCTGATCTCCACACTCCTCCTGTCTGTCCTGCCCCTGCAACACCTCAAAACATGATATAGAAGAAAAACATTATAGTAAGATTGTGTTTTCAGATAGATAGAACTTTATTAACACAATCCAAGAAAAATCAGAGGTCATCCAGTCAGCAGAATAAAAAAAAAAAAACAACCAGTGTGGCTGGCACACGCTCTACTGACATGAATCCAAGATGCCTTCATCAAAAAGTTCAAGGCCGACACGCAGTCAAATTAGGAACTGAGCTAGATAGATAGATAGATAGATAGATAGATAGATAGATTTTGGCAGTTAACTAAAAGAACTGAACTGTTAATTTTGCATGTGTTACGTGACTATTGGCTTGAATATGAAGTGAGAGGTGGTTTGTGTCATCTACACTTATTTCCAGTTTTTTTTCCACGTGGAAATTGTGGATTATAAGAACAAATCTTTATTCCCGCTCCAGTTCAGACTCTCCAGTTTCTCCTCCCTTCCTCAATTCTCATTCTCCTGTTCCTCCTCCTGCCGTCTCTTCTACGCCCATCGTGCTGTTGCTGTATCCTTAGGGCCGTCCACTAGAGGGAGGTTTCTCCTGAGGAATGTCAATTTGTATCCATAACAAACATCTGTTCTTCTACCTAAAATTTTGAGGAATCAAAAGAAAAACCTCCTTGGAAACTCCTCGTCTTTCTTCTTCTGCTGGTCTGCTTAGACATCATGGCACAAACTCAATAAAATGCCCTGCTGTGAAAAAGGATGTTCAACTGACAGCACAGCTGTCGTGTTAACACACAGACTCCAACGGTTTAATACATTTCCCCAATATTCGACATCTAACAGTTAGACTGTACAGCACGCACTTCAGAAACGTTGACTGATCCACACGGAGACAGGTTTTTTGTCTCTGCCCCTGTTCTTTCAGGTAAATGAAAACTTCAGTCAACCGACCAACTCTACCTGCTGCAAGTGCCACACAGCTCGCAGATGCACGGTGGACTGTGCCAGCTGGAGGGGGAACACAGCAGGGCATCTGCAAAATTACAGAAGTGTGAAGAGAGAGAGAGAGATGCTTGTCAGGTTATTTTTCTCCTGATCCCATGAAGCTGCAGCTCTGGTGTTTGGCTTAGCATATGGGCTGGCTGTGAGGCACAGTTAATATTTCACACCTAAAATGGTCTCACTCTGGTGTCTTTTGGGTAAATCACAGACTCTGGGGTAAACGTCCGGATGTGTGAGATGAATGGTATCATTTTAGGGTTTTGGATAGGGTTTCACAAAACTCAGGGTCCACTATAAGTCAAAATACACACTGAGGAACCACATATTGAGAACCAGTAAGTGAAAAAAAGAAACAAAATAAAAAGATAACAATAATAATAATATCATCCAGGCTAGAACACACTTGATAAATCAAACTGTTTTAGATGATATAAGACAAACAAGGGAATGTTGTAACATGGATTTTTACTTTTGAAAAATATATATTACTGCTGTAAATACTCTAGTTGAGCTCACATATCACATACAAGCATGGATTTTAAGGGTATTCTCTATTGTATTTCTTTCTGTGTACAATAAGTACAGTATTTGGTTTTACTAATGGTACTAAGTTAAAGGATTTTATTTTTTATTTGAAAATGAGCACCAAAAAGTAAAGTTCTCTGGGCTTCAGCAAAGAAAAAAAAATGTGATGAATCAAATATAATCACAAATACATATTTACTTTTGAACACTATTTCTGAACCAGTCCAATGAGACATTCGGGCAGAGGAACTGAGTGTCTCTCAAAAGAGCTGTAAGTCCCATCACTGTTAAGTCCAGGTCCTGGTCTTTCTAAATCAGCTCTGCCAACTTTAGAGAGCAGCCAGATGGTTTTATTGAATATCCATCTGCTGGGCACCAACGCTGAAGATCTGGACTTCTGAGTCTTGGCATATGTCACATAGTTGAACAATTTGATTTCTTGAGAAAAAAAAAAAAAAAGTCCAGATATGACCAACGTCTCCCTAAGTCCCATTCAGACAGATTTTTCAAATCCCTTCTGGTTCTACATTTTGAAGGTCTCCACATCCAAATGGGGGAGGCAGAGTGGTGTCCAAAGCGCTGCTCACTAATGAGGAGTAGGACTCCAACTGGCCCACATTCCGATGTCGGACGCCCACATGTGGTAGATCACTGCAGGTTGCATCTCGATTTCCCGACAATCCCAGTATTCCCATTCTGAATCCAGCTTCATTTTTCAACCACAGCCTTGTTTCTCACCTTCGTCTCCCACAGTGAGAGGAAGAATGTGTTAAATCTTTTAAGAGTTCCACTAACAATGCAAAACTGCAGTGAGCAGTTATCTGGCAGCAGCAGTGGCTGCTGCTTTGGAATGCACAAAAAGAGTGAAGCCAGGTAATATCAGGGAGCTCACGGTGAAAAAAAAAAGAAAAAAAAAAAAAGATGACCAACCTGACATTTATACTTAAAATAAAGCCTCAAAGTTGATCCAAGTATTTTTAGAAGTCTTTTTCGCCCCTGGAAACTTACGAAACAGAGAAACCAACAGTACACTTGACCCACAGATTTAAAAGTTAAAGAAATCCAGCGACGTGTGTAGAAAAAGCAAATATTTCAGATTAAAAAAAAAACAAAAAACAAAAACAATCCTCTGTTGATAACAGAGACATTTTAAAAGATTACAGGGACCCCGGGCTACAGTAGGAGATCTGAGACCCCAGGTTTATCAAATCACTGAAAAACCCTTAAAGAACAAACATTATTCTCCTTATGTAAGTCCAATCTACATTGTCCATCATCCAACTCTTAACATTTAGTTTAGAAATACTTGTTTATACTTTCTGCTTGTGGGTTAGCATGACACTTCAACGTCATATTATACCGGTCATTCCCCAGCCATTGAACGAACATGTTTAAAAAGCTCTAAAATGTGGTTTATTTGTCCATTTGACCCAATAAAGTTGTATTATTGCTGTGCATCTATACTCAGATATGTAGTATTATATTTGGTAAGAACACTCTCCTGCGAGCTGGAACAATGATACATCTTCATGATGCCGGTAAAAGGGCTGTGTACACATGTTTTGTGAAGACCATACACCGGAGACACATGTGTGACGGAGCATAGTGTGTGTGGACAGATAGACTTGGTGGAACAAACCTCCACTGAGGAACAGGGGATTTACAGTGGAGGGTTCTACATTGGGCAATTGTATGGAATGGCTTCCTGTTGGCTTTTTTCTTTTAGAGTTTGTTAGTGAACCAGTGCCCTTTTTGCAGACTGCCAGGAACTGTCCTCCAGATTTTTTCCCAAGTGTGGACGATTGGCATCCTTTTTCACTAACTGTAGTTATTCTCCCAGTAAAACCATCTGAACTTTTTACTCCGTGAGGCAAAGATGTCAATCGACCCCACACGTCAGGATGGACGTGCTTGATGCTGTGGTCTGAGGCTGAAGTTCTGTTTCCACAGGCTCACGAATATCACTGTTGTATTTCAACAACTGTGGCCTCATGATGACACAGTGTGCCAGGTATCTGAGGGTGGACTGCAGTTTGGCTCAGTTTCTCCTTTTCCTTTGTCTTCTCGGGTCCTGTGGAGGCAGAGTGTGAAGGCCAGGCTAAAGCTGTATTTTAATTTCTGCAGGAACCCAGATAACCCTTCATATGTTTAACTCAACTCAACTTTTAATTGTTTATAGTGCCAGATCATAGCTACTGTTACAAACAACCATGCATGCCTAAAAAACAAGAATAAAAAAAGAATATATAGAGTTAGCCCCTGCCCTTATAGACCATCACACCGGCTGGGGAACAACTCCCAAAAACCCAGAAAGGGGGAAAAAAAAAAGAAACCTCAGGGTGATCAACAGTAGGGGGCATCCTGACCCAGGACGGACAGGCGGGCTAACTAAACATTAGCAAGTAAAAACTAAATTTATTTTAGGTCTACAAATAAAAAAAAGGGCACTGTAAATTCCATTCATGGTCCCAAGCTCATATGCTCCATAAGACGAAGTCCAGAGTCCAGATCAGACAGTAGGGTTCTAGGGGAGTTGGGCCAAAGAAGTGTAGGAGTAGTCCTGTGTCAGGCCCAGGACAATGGGATTCTAGGGAAAGAATAAAGACTCTGTAAAACTTGTGTTCTCTGCTAGTAGTGTTTTAAGCCCACGGAGTAGAGTGCAGACTACACTATAGCTGCTTTTTCTAAGAGTGAATCACAACTGATTTGTACAAAGGACAACAAATTTCCATTCTTCTTCTTCTTTCGCCTTATCCTGTTTTTCAGGGGTTGCCACAGCGAGTCAACAAATTCCATCTCACCCTGTCCTCCGCATCCTCGACTCCAAACAAATTTCCATTCTAAATTATCTCATGTACTCACTTGTTTTTAAGCAATGTATATACAGCTGCAACCAAAAGAAGAGTCTACAACCAAATCTTTATCCAAAGTTGGAGAAACCTATATCCTGTCTGTCTCAGGTCTCACTATTACTACCAGTTTACTGTGCACAACTGAAACGCTGGATTACAGAGCCGTACACACACACAGTGAACTGCTAACGTTATTGGCGATGATGATTTCGTTTACTCGAGCCCATATTTTGTCTCACACACACTTCATTATCCGTCCACATTACGACATGGATACAAATGAGTAGCAGCTGAGTCAATCAGCTCATCTGCAGCTGCTCCACTTCCTCCTGCAGCTGACTGCCACCCCTGCCCACCTCCACACTGTCACTGCTATAATAAAGTTCCAGGGATTGCAGTGATATTTTCAGTCTGCACTGAGCAGGAAGTGCAAGATGTTCCTGCGTAGTTGAAAACCGAGGTTCTCTATTCCGGCAGCTTCTTCTTCCCACCGTGTGCTCTTCCAGGTCTGCTCCTTTCTGCCAAAGCCACCAGTCTCTGGGATCAGGCTGGGGAATATGACAGGGAGCTACACATGACCTGCCACAACCACCTTTAGTTAGCTGACACGTGTACGTTTGTACGATAGGTTCTCAACAATGCATTTGTAAAGCACAATGTATTTATTTATTGGTTGCTGCTACGGTTGTCAGCAACACATTGTATGCACAGGTTGTTGTTTCGTTTCTATACTTAAATTGCTGGCCAATAAATCCTGCATAAAAACAGTAACAGTAGTCGGCCAGAAATATCTGACTGCTGCATAATTAACATGAGAAGCTGCCAAAACAGGCAAAAAAAAAGTGGTTAACACACTTAAGATCTACGGTTCTGTTCTAACTCTTTAAACCTGAGACCCTATAAACCTTAGACCCTTCTCCCAATAAAGCAGAGGAAATGCCCCCCCTAGGGTTCCCCCTGCTCACTGATGGCACTGACACAGAGAGCTAATTTCCTGAAGGATACTCCTGAGGGATTAATACAGTTCTAAAAAAATAGAAAAATGTAAATTTTCTAAGAAAACCAGATAAACCAAAAACTGCCAAAACATAAAGTCAAGGCCAAACATTCGCACCTGGCCTCATTTTCCTCCAGGTAAATGTGATGGAATGTCTGCAGGACAAAAGACACACCCTGAATATGACTATTGGCAGGCCGCTAATTCAGACCAAGTTTGCTCTGCAGGGTTTGTGGCGACAAACTCAGCATTTTAGTTAATTTGGCTTCCTGGAACTGGAAAGTGTGACGTCTCCAAAACTGATTTAAACTCTTGTAAGAGACTACAAGAAACAGACCCCAGTGTTACAGACTGGTATTGGCATGAACATGGGTGGAGAACAAAATGCAGTCCTTCAGGTGGAACAGGGTTTTAGTCTCCAAAAAAAAAAAAACAAAACAAGGCAGAAAAAAAAAAAAAAACCTTCACCCAACAAATTAAACCAGAGAGCACACAAGCAACTTGACCAAACAGCAATCCAACCAGGGGCAGAGTGAAGGGATGTTGATATACACACAGCACCAGGTGAGACAAGAGAGACCAACGATGTAGACACAGGTGATTGTGATCTCACTTATTACAAGGGGTGCAGACCACTGCTCTTTAAACTGGCTGTATTTTTTTGACATACTGTTGCCTTTAAATAATTATTTGTATTCAATAAAAACAATCTGGAGAACAATGTCTTAGTCAGAGAACATACCTTGGCCTTGACCGTCAGACCTCCCATTTATTTTCATTCACAGAACACAGCCTCACAGCTGCTGCCTGTCATCTCTTGTTGCAATCAAGTGCATCCTCTCAGGAAAAATTCACCACAGAGACAAAACCCAACTTTCCATTTAGAGCTGAATGCAAACAGGACTTTAATTCCACACTCTGGATAAATATGGGCAGCGAAAAAAAAAAAAAATCATGATAGCTTAAAGAAATATATTTTCATGCTGAATTATGGCCAAAAATCCTGCAGTGTTGTTTGTGCCAAAAGACTGGCCCAGCAGGATGATGTTCTTCTGAGTAAATCAATATCTTTGCCAAAGATTTGTTCAAAAGCTTCCATTTCTATTACACAAATTTACTTCTACAACCTCAATATTGTAAAATGTGCA
Source organism: Paraplagusia blochii (assembly GCA_016785265.1). Lineage (NCBI taxonomy): Eukaryota > Metazoa > Chordata > Actinopteri > Pleuronectiformes > Cynoglossidae > Paraplagusia > Paraplagusia blochii. The sequence continues at coordinate 84,845 of JAFBJS010008599.1, forward strand.
GTAATAGGGTCAAAAATATTTGGCGGAACATGTGTGAAGCAAATAATTCTTGCATTTTCTTGACGGGTGATAATAGAGGACGCACAATCAAATCAAACATCTGTAGTTGTAAAAGGTATACTTTTATATGCCTCAAACTAAGGGCCCTTGACCCCGCTGTCATTTCCCCAAAGGGCCACATTTGCAGTTAATGTTCAAAATTGAAGAAAAAAATGGTGAAAATGAAATAAAAAACAAAGAAAGAGCTAAGCCAAAAGGTGAAGTTGTCAATTTACCGGTCAATCTACGTTCCTACTCCCACCTATGGTCACGAACTTTGGGTCATGACCGAAAGAACACGATCCCGCATACAACGACGGAAATGAGCTTTCTTCGCAGGGTGGTAGGGCGCTCCCTTAGAGATAAGGTGAGGAGCTCTGTCACCCGGGAGGAGCTCGGCCATTGCTCCTCCACATCGAAAGGAGTCAGTTGAGGTGGCTTGGGCATCTACATCGGATGCCCCCTGGACACCTCCCACGGTAGGTGTTTGGGTCATGTCCCACTGGGAGGAGACCCAGAGGAAGACCTAGGACACCCTGGAGCGACTATGTTGCCCGGCTGGCCTGGGAACGCCTTGGGATCCCCCCAGACGAGCTGGAGGAAGTGTCTAAGGAGAGGGAAGTTTGGGTATCCCTCCTCCCAATGTTGCCCCGTGACCCGTCTCTGGATAAGCGGATGAAGATGAATGGATGGATGGATGAAATAAACAAAATCAGATAAGTCTTGTAATACTCACATTCATCCAGAGCAGTGTCTACCACCGAGAGCATCCAACAAAACATTTTCTTTTTTAAATTGACTTTCAGTAGAATCCTTCTATAGATCTTGTTTCATATCAAGGTGGGGGCCACAAAATATCGCTCCCACAAGTTTGAGACCCCTGCCTTAAAACGTATGTGTCAACAAAAAAAGCGCGTCCACCCAGGAACGCTAGAGAACTTCTGTTGTAGAAAAAATATAGAAACTATATGAACATGTACTCTAGGAAATACTAGTTGAGTTGATCTACACAAATGATCCAAAACAAATACAAAAAAAAACACAGATAAAATTACTTAAAATTATAGGAGGTGCGTTATCACTATCTCCCATAAATTGAGAACTAGTTGCAAAGCGAAGATTTAGCGTATTACTGTTACTGTTAATACTGCTTTAGCGTAGGTATGTGACATAGGCACCATATAGGTGATACGTTATATACAGCAGGTGAGTTCTAACAGAGGTGAGAACAGAATTCTGACACGACCCGAGGAGTTCTTGTTCTTACCAACGCAGGTTCAATGTCGCTTCTTTTATTGCTTTCAGTACAGTGAAATTCATAGCGCTGCCTTTTCAGGCAAAGGCCAAAGTTGGAGCCTTTCTCATAGGGCGGAGGTGTGTGTGCTGTGAGAACACCACATCACACCACCCCTGAGAAAGTTGAGTTTCACATAGTACAATTGTGTGAGAGACTGCTGCAGCCTGAATGTGGAGGCAGCTAGGTTTGGCACTCGGGGGAAGAGGGGTGAGGCAGACAGTGACAGAGTTGTGAGGGAGGTTAAAGGAGTGAAAGAGAGGTTGGAAAAAGGCAGGTGATAGATTTAGTTCGGTGCAGAGAGGTGGAGGTTAAAGACAGATAACGTTAAATCATTCTCAGCAACCACTTTGTTAACTTGATCTTCTCTGAGCTTTCACCATGAAAGGACAGAAGAAAGTCCAGGTTCTGACCTGGTCTGGAAATGTTTTGTTGACCCACAGGTAAACACATGTCAACGAAGATGTGGTCTTTGTGCTATTTAAAGTCCTGGACTCCTGGGTAAAAGGCTTTGACACATTCTTTTGTACAGCTCTATCCTGTAGTAGTTAAACCAGAGTGAATGCACTTTGATTCACACTGACATTTATGTATTTTTCGCTTGCATTTCGACAGGGATGAAGTGCATCCTGATTTTGCATGACATCTAAACTGTCATACTGTGGTGGCCAAACTTGGGTCTGAAGGGTTTCTGGTTTGAATCCACCAGCTGCCAGGTTATCACTGAGATGCACTGAGCACCGTTCCCACTCACTGCTACCCAGGCCACAATGCTGCCCGCTGTTCACTTTTTGATGGATTAATCTTTTAATTGTTTTCTTCTTGCTAGGGGGTGGCGTAACAGAAATTAAATGAGAAGCACTTAACTCATCACTCAACACTCAACTTGGTGCTAGGCATTCGATCCAGGGGCCTTGCAGACCCATATCCTCTTCCTTAACCACTAGGCCACCAACTGCCCCTGAAGGAGACAGATATAGCTTCATTAACCCTTTGAAGTATCCATTGGAAAACTAAGGATATACCGTAACTGACCCCGATGTGATTAAGGTGGAAGCATCGAGTGATCTACTTTTGTGGCTTTGTTAATCTGATTTGTAATAAGAGTCAGGTGCAAAGATAAAAATAAACATCGGTTTCCGATATTATCAATGGACCGACATTAGCGGCCTGATATTAGCAAATTATGTATATCGGGATGAATTGGTATTTTTTTTTTCATTGATATTCAAAATTTCGATACTGCAAAGCCAGAATCGTAGAAAATACGCTACACACGAACATGGTGCTTGAAAAATGATGTTATCAAACTGCACCTGAAGACACAACAAGGTTGGATGCAACAGGGAATGTGCATTGCCTGAAATCTTTTTTTGCGCATAAAAAACTGTAATTCATAATGACTGGGGGGCAAGATTTTTTTTTATTTTCCTCACGAGGCGTTTCTATGCAGCACATTAAAGTTAAACAGCTAGGAATGGATTTACTGAAAAAACAACAATACAGCTGTCTCTCAAAGAGTCAACGTTAAATACGATAAAAAAGAGCCAAGAGCAAAAGAGATCAGACATAAGTCATAAAGTGCATCGTCCCAGAGAACCAGCCAATCTCTCGCGTCAAGAGGCTGGATTTACTATACATGTGTTTCTCGAGTTCTTGAGCCGTGCTATGGCCTCACTGTATTCCTAAATATTTCTCGGATATTTGCCAGTGAACCACTGTTTGGTGCTGTCTCGCATGTCGACAAAAGGAGGAATTGTTTGAATGCAATGCAATGCAGAAATTATTCTTTGCAATTTGTAAATAGCTGTTGACTTTCATTAAATGAAGCTGTTTCTATCAGTGTGCCTTTATTTTCCATTGTTGTGAGGGCTGAATGAACCCAGTTAAAAAATAAAATAATGATTGTTCTGGAAAGTTATCCTGTCAAACACTAAACGTTATTGTTTACTTAAATAAAAAAAAAAGTTATTATTGGACATCCCATCCATCCATCCATCTCCATCCGCTTATCTGGAGCCGGGTCGCGGGGGCAACATTCGGAGGAGGGATACCCAAACTTCCCTCTTCCTAGACACTTCCTCCAGATCGTCTGGGAGGATCCCAAGGCGTTCCCAGGCCAGCCGGGCAACATAGTCGCTCCAGCGTGTCCTAGGTCTTCCTCTGGGTCTCCTCCCAGTGGGACATGACCCAAACACCTCCCGTGGGAGGCGTCCAGGGGGCATCCGATGTAGATGGCCAAACCACCTCAACTGACTCCTTTCGATGTGGAGGAGCAATGGCTCTACTCCGAGCTCCTCCTGGGTGACAGAGCTCCTCACCTTATCTCTAAGGGAGCGCCCTACCACCCTGCGTTCCGGGATCGCGTTCTTTCGGTCATGACCCAAAAGAACGTAGAGTGACCGGTAAATTGAGAGCTTCGCCTTTTGGCTTAGCTCTTTCTTCACCACGATGGATCGATACAGCGAGTGCATTACTGCGGTCGCTGCCCGATCCGCCTGTCAATCTCCTTTCCATCCTTCCCTCACTTGTGAACACGACCCCAAGATACTCAAACTCCTCCACTTGAGACAGGATCTCTCCCCCGAGGTACTTACCACCTTTATTCAGGTCGAGAACCATGGCCTGGGACTTAGAGGTGCTGATTTTCATACCAGCCGCTTCACACTCAGCTGCGAACCCCAGTGCATGCTGTAGGTCCTGGTTCGAAGAGGCCAGCAGAACAACATCATCTTCAAACAGCAGAGATAAAATCTGGTGTCTCCCGAACTGGACCCGCCCGGCACCTGACTGCGCCTAGAAATTCTGTCCATAAAGTGAACATTGTAGTGAGTATTGGACATCCCTTATGATGATAATTCTTTAAATCTAATTTATTGCTTTAGGAAAGCAGACTTAAAAGGTTACAAATTGGATCAAATGGATCAGAGTCCCATGATCATGTCATGATCTCTTTGGAATGTAGATTAGTTTGACATTTTCAGTGATAAAAAAAAGGAAAAGTGGGAGAATTTCAGTCCATGTGCTGTCTTTGCAGACAGTGGCTGACTGGAACTTTGTAGTTAGTTCTAAGACTTTACCAGTCAAACATATAACGCAAAGAATTACAAGCAGAAGTTTCATTAAGTTGTGTTTTGAGAGCTATACAGTCTGTGCCTGGACAGAAGCAGGGAAGAAGAAAGAGAATTCGGAGTGGGGAAACATAGCGGAGTCTCTGACTTTGTTCAGTGCATGTGCAGTTTATGTGCAGAGGCCAGGTGCTGTAGAAGATGGCTGGTGGTTGGGAGATGAAAGCAGGAGAAGAGCGCTGATCTATTCCACGGTATACAGGCTGCAGGAGATGGATGACACCTCTCTCTTCTATTTTCTCCCTTCTCTCTGTGTTGTCTCCTCTCCACAGATGCCTGTGAGCGGGTGATGCATCAGGGTTAGGCACGGTTGGGTGTTAGGAGGATCAGAGGAGGTGCCGCCTACTCGCCGGGGTTTGAGACGCAGGAAGAGGTCAGAGAGGGATTTGATATGAGGATATAAGGATAGAATGAGGGTAGGATACCAACAACGTACTGCAGGGAGGGGAATTATTTAGAATGGTAATAACTATTCACTCCTTTCATACTTATTGATATTCAGCATGAATTTGTTTCAAATACGGGATGTCCAATAATAGCATTTGCCCAAACACTTTATTTCCGATACTGATATTGTGTTACAAGGCGTTTCTTGGGTGAAGAACGTAGTTGGACCCACATGCAGGACTGGGAGACTCAACTTTAGAGGTTGAAGGATTTATTCAACAGAAAAAAACAACACAAACCTGACAAACTAAACATACTCTTCTTACACATGTCCTTCACAAGGTACATGTCCTCCACAACATGTACTCTACTATAATCTTCCTAACTGGTTTGGCTTCTGCAGCCCAAACCAAACCTCAATTATACAGAACTCCAAATCTCAGCAAACTCAGCAAATTTCCCCAGACTTCACAAGACAATATCTGACACAACATCCAAACAAAACAATGAACCCATGGAGACTCAGCGAAGGAGAGGGCTATATATACTAAGGGCACCAGGTGACACGAGTGAGACTAATGACAAAGACACAGGTGACTGTGATGACGCCGATTACCCAACACCAGAGGAAGGGACAGACACAGACCTCACATATTCACTGATATATATGTTGAACCATTAGTGATGAAGCATTAGTGTGATACCAGACTGAAGACATTCTATAAATAACTGTGTTCAAAATAAACACACTACTACAATATAAGTTATAGAAAAATGACACATTTATTTTTTACCATTTAGTCTGAAACAGTCCTATGATTCTTTGTGAAGCATTCGATGTAAACAAGAAATGTCCAGTGTTGGACAGAAGAACTTTCCAAAAACAATTAACATTATAAACTGGGCTCATTCAGCCTCACAACAATAGTCAATATAAATGGACACAGATAGAAACAGCTGCGGTATAAGAGTAACAAGAGTAAAACATTTCAGCATCGTCACAATGTAAACGACTCTTCTCGTTGATGACATGAGAGACGACACCGAAAGGTGTTTCACTGGCAAATGTCCAAGAGATACTTATTACGAATTCCTGACCTTAGTAAAAACAGCGTCTTGAGCGGGAGAGAACGGCTAGTTATCCAGGACGATGAATTCAGTGAAGTTTCTCTGATTTATTTTGCTCTTCCATATTTAATGATGACTGTTTCAGTGACAGCTGCATTGTTGTCGTTTCACTGAGTCCATTCCATGTTGTTTTTCTTTACTTTTCTGCATAAAGAGTTAAAATCTTGATGACCGCGGCTTTGCAGCATCGGATTTTAAATATCGGTGGAAAAACCGACACCGATATGCTCCGATATTAAATACGTTGCTGATTTTGGCCGATAATATCAGTGAACTAATATTATCACTTCTTCCTAACGTCAACTTATCCATCATCTTATTTTTGCGAACATTTTTTAGTCCTGGGGAAGATGTACTAAAAACTACTAGTACATCTAGTACTAACTAAAACAAATGTTTTTAGTAGCAAAAAGTATATACTTCCAGAGATTTAAGGAGGTATTTTGGAAAAACCAAAGCAATGACTTTTAAGGTGTCAATCTGATTTGTAGTCAAGATTGTTTGGTGAAACTATGACTATGATTGAGGTCTTGATCTGCCTACACTATACTCTCACGTTAAAATCCGGTGTGTTCATTTTTTTTCCTAGGTAGGGAGATAAGTGAGTAGCCAAGCTGTTATGGCCATCAACAACTGTTGAAAAGGAAAAAAAAAAAAAAAACATCACAGCTTCACTGTGCTTTTTTTTCATCGGAGCCAAAAGCATCATTTCAATAAGAAGATTTGAACGCAGTTTAATGGCTTCAGGCGTGTGAGAAGAATGACTGCTGAGAGCTTTAACAAACTGCACTGAGGTAAAACTCACATAAACTCACAGAATTTTGCCGTAGGCTAGAACTCATCAGCCAATATTTTCTTGGAGAGCATGCAGCGCCTCTTCCACTGCTCACTCAGTTTTTTTTACCCAGGACAAAGCCAAGGGGGAGAACTGGATAAGTACATCAGCGGTTGGAGTTCTAACTCTGAATACGGAACCTTCAATTTTTCATCCAATCTAGGCTGATACTGGTGGCGAAGAATCATCAAAGAAACCCGCTCCGAAAGGGAAAGTCCACCAAAAAAGTTCAGCATTGGCGACTGAAGACTCCTCGCTGACAGGATGGTGGACACACTGGCATGGGGACAACACTTCAAAAACATGAAATGAAAGTAGAGAGTTTAGAGGCAACAAAACTACCGTTGTTGATTTATTCCAAGAAACTCCTACATATTCAACAAAGTTTACCTGCGTTTGATCCTCGCCTTGTTGGTGTCTTATGTCCACATTAACATTCATGCCCTCACTGTGCAACAGGCGTTGGCGCATTGGTTTGCATGACTAATGAGCTGCAGCGAAGCTAAAGGTTCATTCTTTGGGGTCTGAAAAGTGTGCGATCGCGCGCTTTCACCTGGAATCCAGCTGTTCACTCGGTTGACTTCACTCTCACCCGCCTCCCTGCGTCCCTCCCGCTGCTAAACCTTGTTATGGCTGTTGACACTGCTGCGGTCCATTTGCATGCAGCGTATACAAAACTAACAGGCTAAATTGAAGAGATGTGCTGCGATTCAAAGGCATTTGATTGGAATTTCATTGCCTTATCAGGGCACCAGCTCCCGCAGCTGTGTTCCTCCTCCTCCTCCTCCTCCTCCTCCTCCTCCCAGCACCAAGTGGTTGGAGGCTCATGAATGTATGCTGGGAATCAGAATCAACTACATATTTGTGATTCTGTTGCATGAACCTGGTCTCAGACGGACATATGAGCCTGTTGTGACTTTGGTTCATCAAAACCTTTCTACTTAACAGAAGCCCAGAATGTTGACAGTATTTAAATTAATATGAACACAGTATATTAATATTTGTGATATTTATGACTGCAGATTCAACTAAACTGGCAGAATGGGTCATTTTAGGACTAACTCTATTGTACGTCATTTAATCCCTATGTTCTCTAAAGACATAATATCCAAATAGTTCTTAAAATTTGTCAATATTCCGTTCCTATGGGGAACATATCGCAACAATATATGTCAGAAATGATACTGTGCATAGGTACCTGGATTACTTACAAACAGGGCAAACCTTTTGGGACCATTGGCCACAGTTGGTCTTTTAACTGGACACCTGAAGGCTCAAATGTCTTGGTTAATGTCAAATATTTTAGCCATCTTTATGCTTTTTATAAGAGAAAATACAGGCATCACAGAGAAGAGGCAAGAGTGTAATCACAATACAAGACAAATATAGTCATGGAAAAAGGCTAGACCATTAGACCACTCTGCTGTTTTCTTCAATTCCTTGTTCATCTTAATGCCTTGTTCCACTAAAGGTTTATCACCTGGGGGAAACAATGAACACAAAACCATGCAAT
>JAFBJS010008599.1:93329-163570 GCA_016785265.1 Paraplagusia blochii
AAGGTGGAGGAAGTGGAGGCAGCCTTTTAAATGGACAAGAAATTAAAGAAAGAGTGGTCTAATAACTTTTTTCATGACTGTGTATTACTTGACATTTTTGACCAGATAACATAGATGAAAAGGCCACATCTGGGCCCACGGGCCTAAGTTTGCCCATGCTTGATCTGGAACCTAATAAAAGAACAAAAAACTTATCTACACTTGGAGCCATGATGAGGGACACACAAGTATTACAGAAGAAGAAAAGTGAAAGAAAAACAAAGCTATCTTTCGTGTATAGGACCTGTATATGGATCCTCTTGGTTTCATGTTACCTATGATGTTGTAAACTGAGGACCAGCTGAATACCTTTGATGGTTATAATTTAGTTTGCAATTTTTAATATCAAATTAATTACATTATCAAAGCAGCGTAGAATTGTGAAGCAGTGGTTTATCTGTGATTATCTTGATGAAGAACTAGGGTAAAGGAAAACTGCAAAAAGGTCTGGAACCATTGTGTTAAGATATAATTTGTTCTTAAATTACGATGAAATCAAACCAAATATCAACATGACAGTGGGTATTTATGTTCATGGACACAAGGCCTGAAGTGAAACATTCCAGGCTGAAAACCAGAGGTGATGAAAACCCTTTGGGTGGCCATCACTGTTCCAACCATCTTTTATAACTGTCTTTCACTCCCTTAAGTGAAGGTCCTGGTATTACAGCTGTGTGGATTTATGGTACTGTAGTGGAAAAGTTCAATATCCTTCTTGCACCTTCAGAAAGTCGTAGCTCCTTCCCTATTTTAGAAGAGGGTCCACGACCATCCGTCTTCCCCGACTCACATTTACTGGAACAGGTCGTACGACTGGCAGACTCTGTCCTCTCGCTCTTACATCACCCAGCAGCAGCGCACGCCGTGTTGGAGGGTGGGAGCAAGTGCGAGAGAAAGGAAGAAACGGTGAAAACAATTTAGCAGAGGAGATTAAAATCTCAAAGGGTGTGGGAGAAAACAACCCCTCTGTTTTCAATTTAACCCAGCCGACCAGTGGACTTTATTATTTATATTCTTATTTACGGCTACTAAGACGTTTTTATCTCCATTGCAGTGGCCAGACGCAGGCAGACCATTGCTTTCCACCTTGGGAGGAGAAGCCGATGTTCTTTTTTGCCCCCCTAGTATAAAAACCCGCAGCCAGGCAGCGTTCAGTGTCTTTCACCGTGTGTGTGCTCCAGATTATTGCGATAGGAAGACAAAAGTGTGACCCGCTGCCGCATTTGTGCATTCCAGTGTTGGCAGGAGCAGCCTATTACACAGGCCAATGACTAACACCTCATATTGTCACAGGACAGTGAGCGTCAGAGATGAGCACTATCATTGTCCTCCTCGTCGTGTCTCTCAGCTTTTGTCATCAGTGGCTAATTAGCAAATTAGAGCTGTTGACACGCCGCTGCTCGGCGCTAATGAACACAAAAGGTGCCGAGCCGCCGGAGAGGCTTCGGGGGGCTTTGTTGTGTTTGGTGAAATGGCAAAAATGTTGTTGTGATATGTTTATTCTTGCTTCAGAAGAGAGATGGAAAACATCTGTGCTGCCCTTCAGGTTATGATCCTCGGAGAGTGGACATCACAAAGTCGGGCGATGTATTCTGTACTGATGGATGGAGGTTTCAGAAGGTGGATGAGAAAATATACCAAAGAATGTAAGAGTGCCGTCAAAGAAATGACGTAATAAAACACAAGTAGAGCACAGAAACCAAATCAACCATTCTTCATATTATCATCCTGAACTGTGAACATGTCCAACTAAACTTGGTTTATTAACTAAACCTTGATTATTTATTTTATTATTATTATTATTATTATTATTATTATTATATTAATGTTACTGTTATTATGAACTGATCAATATAAGTAAATAGTTAATCACCACCATTATTCACCACAGGCGCAGCAGTTACTCTCACATTAAAATTGTATTGATTGGCGTGTAAAACCACTAACCAGTAATTTTAGTGGTTTCACAGTAGAGTGGTTAACACAGGTGAGGGCAAACGTTTTGAGTCACAGGCTACAATTAGTCCAAAAAGTCTAGAGCAGAAAGATGGAGCATTCGTTTCAACCATGATAAATGCATGTAAAAGTCTTGCATAAACCTAAAATCCTACTTTTCTTATACCCTTTATGACACTACTTTAATGATAATATAAATAAATAATTCAATTTAGACAAGGTTGGCGGGCCGAATTAAGAAACTCAAGAGGCCGCATCTGGGTCCCCGAGCCTTAGTTTGCCCATGCCTGGGGTAGCACCTACAGGAGAGAAAGCATAAAGGACAGAGCTAGGCTCAATACACATAACAACCCCTTATCCCCAATGCCACCACCCACCCCACCCCCATGTGGCAGCCTGTGAATTGCAACCATGTACTCAAAATGTGATGTTGCCATTGTGGGTCAGATAAGTGGGGACAATTGTTATTATCATTATATTAGTCCAACGTTAGGCATTAGACTGGGACTATTAAGCACAGAGCATGAAAAGGTGCAACATACAGCAGTCAACAATATGATGCAAATGATAAAGGAAGTTTATTTTGTCATAAATCTGAATTCAGTGCAAAACCTAAGCTGCCAGGCTCATATGTTTCAGAGGTGGAGCTGCTGCGAGGAGGTTTATGAGCTGGTGGAGGCGAGGCTTTAGTGAAGAAGCCATTAGCTGGTAAATTGTGACTTCTGGCATTGTCTCAGGATATAATGCATCTCATGGAAGAGGAGGGCATGGTAGCTGAGGATGGGGGAAGGATGAGGGAGGGAGGCAGGGCGGGAGACAGAGGGGGAGATATGGGATCTATCAGGTCCAGAGAGAAGCAAAACAATGGCACAAATGAGGAACAAGGCTGCCTGGGAGTTGACAGAGAGACATCAGTCCTGGTTGACAAGGATAGAAGTCCTTATCAATGAGCTGCACTCTGCAGGGCCCGGCGAAGACGGAGGGGAGGGCTGGGGGACGCAGGGGGGGAGATGCTGAGCTCTGAAAGAGTTTGTTTTCCAGCTGATGAAAATCCACTAAAGACTCTCAGTGGTATGGATTTACTCTGGATTACGGTGCTCTGAAGACACACCTGGCGGCAACGCTGTGAAAAGAAAAGCTGATTTTTTATTTTTCCGATAGTGACACGGAAGAGATTGTGTCCAGTAATGACAGTCTGCCTGTATCGGGATGTCCATTATTTTTTTATAAGGTGTCCCACTGATACTGTGCTGTGAAAATACCCAGGTGTAACTGCTTCATACTGGAGACTAAAACCAGTTAGTTATCGTAACTGGTCATGTAAATAGTGCATTAATAACCCCAGAACTATTGTTTTAAAAACCCAGAAGTCACTTTATCAATGTCTACATTTTACTATTCTTTGCTGACGACAGTGGTGGCCCAGTGGTCAAGCAAGCAGACGTTGGTCTGCAAGGGTTGAGGTTCAAATCCTATAGTCCCTATAGTTATATTATAGTACCATCCCGACCCACAGGAAGGCTGACAGTATGGAGCAGTTTGCTTTGGGTGGCAGATGTGGAGACAGCTCCCCTTGTGGCCAGGTAAGGGATAAGAAGAAGATAAATTAATGGATTTTCTTTACTGATGCTGAACATTTTTTATTTAAAACATTATATATTACAAACATTCAAAGCAAAAATAATCAGTGGGTTGATTCATTATATTTTTATTTATACAGTATCTATCCTGTTTCCATTTTCAAACTTTTCCAGCACCTGCTCCCTTTGATCTTCCAGCATGGGCGAGTGAGAGCCCACACAGTGACAGGACATGCATTGAAGCAGTCTGTGGCCTCTGGAAACTTTCCTCTCTGCAGACACTTCTATTTTTATTATATTAATACCTCCACCATCTGTTGGGTAGTCTCTTTGTTTTTTTGGCAGAATTATAGACAGAAAAAAAGGACAAACTGATTTTTGAGAAGTTTTGAGGAAGTGTGAGATGGTAAGCCAAGGAAGAAAAAAAAAAAAAAAAACTGCCTGGCTCCTGATCAAGAATCGAGGTGTAGATGAGAAAAACGTCCTTGATATGAAGCCATTATTTATTTAAAGTTACAGTAGCTAACAGTAGAAATATTCTTCAGAAGGAAAGAGGAAATTGGTGTTGATATATAAAAAAGAAAACTTACATCGCATGCAAAGATGTATGAGTGTTCTTGCTGGCATTATACATGAAGTCCCATCACATAGTACAGACCTAGGCAAACTAAGGGCCGGGGGCCAGAAGTGGCCCGTTTGGCGTTTCAATCCGGCCCTCCCAATTTGTCTAAATTATACTTTTAATTTATATAATCCAACCTCGTCCCTGCAAAGCCAGCATTTCCTCGAAAGGCAGTCCCAAAAGGCTAAAAGCATTGCCTTTATTTAATACTTTACTCATCATTTATCTTAGTTCACGCAAATACTCAATCTTTCTGATCCTGACCCTGGCCAGTGACTCTAATTTCATTACCACCCGTGGCCCGCGAGTCAAAATAATTGCTCAGGCCTGGAATATTATACTTTACTCATCATTTATCTTAGTTCACACAATGCAATGGGTTAATTTTGCCAAGGTTTTTCAGTCGTTTTACTATTTGGGTACGACTTTTGGCTACACAGGGTAACAACCAGTGATTATCACCTAGTGAATCGAATGAAAAACAAATGAATAAAAGCCACCACATTAACAAGAACTTTTATACCAACCACACTGCTTATGCGTGAAGATACTGGAGATACATAGGAGGAATCCAGTAAACAACAGGCAGCAAAGCATTGACCGTCCCTAATGACCGTGTCGAAGACATTCCCTTGTTCATATGCATTGTAGTCACCTTTGAACCTATGTCAGTCATTTACACTAGCGCTATGGTAACTTCAACTGCAACATCTGATTTCTGTTTGGGGCCCAGATGTAATTAGGCTGTGGTAGTACCATGCAGTGTAAGGGGTTGAACCAGCAACTGTCCTCAAATGCGTGTACTCCATCCAATGCCATGTAATAGCATGTCCAGCAACTTTCAACTTGTTGCTTTCTGACTCATTGTAAGGGCGCCTCAGCATTTAACCCATCACCGTAATAAGGATGGGGCAGCAGGTTGAGTCGAACACCTGGGGAGCAGTGTGTGGGGACCATGCTCTGGGAACCTCAACGATAACTTGATGGTAGGGGGATTGGACTTCGGGGCCTTGGGGACCATAGATGTTTCCTTAACCACTAGGCCACCAATTGCCACATGTTATGACAATGTTATGACAGAACAGCAGTAATACATTTGTGGGAGACTGAAACAAGTCCACATTGAGTCGATGACATTGTAAACCAAGACCCAGACGAGACCACCCATTTCTCCTCAATGGCAGGATAAACGATTTCTTCAGTTAATCCCCACTAAAAGAACTGAAGAAAACATCATGGATAAGTGTAGAAACGTTTTCCAAACAAACTTAATGTTTAGTTCCCTGAAAAAAACATTTTATGACCTGGACGACCAACAATCTTCATCGTCAAACCAATCTTTATCGCTGAAACCAAGTATAACTGAATAGTAATCAAAGCGTTTCAGGTCAGGTTCCAGTGGGCTGGTGGATGCCCCGCTACCTGGTAAAGGGTTAGTGGATGGATGGATGTATTAAGCTTATAATTTAATGTATTTAATTTACACAAGGGATTTAAAGGAGATCAGGTTATGATTTTCTACCTATGACTTCTTAACCAAAAACAATAAAACAAAAGTAGCTACTTGATTTATGCCATTTGAATGTAAATCATTCATTTTATACTACCCAAGCAATAACAATCACAATAACGTTGCTGTGAACAGAGTGTTTCCAGCGCTGGAAAGGAGAAATTGAACAAAGGGCAAGGAAATGAAAAATTCCAAGCCTTGCCACCACATGGGCGTAAATGTGATCACGGGAGGAGAGGAGCTGTCACAGATCCACCTACTCCACAAACACGTGAGCATCGTTGAGGAGGCTGCACAGAGTTAAACACATTTCTACTGCTGCTGCCGTGATACTCGTCTAATAGTAAGATAGCGATTAAAACAAAAAGAGAAGCTGGAAACAGCTGAGCACCTGGGTGATTGATCTGAGGGTTTAATTACCCAGGTGGTATTTATATTAGGGGTTGTCTATCACTTGGGTATTTTCTGTTGAGGCATCTGTCAGACTATAATGGAACTGCATGCGGCCAGAATTCCCCAGAGATGGTGGAAAAAATCAGTTTTTCTTATTGTATGTGGAGGAGCTTGTCAAAGAAGAAGACAGAGATGTAAACATGCATAAAAGAGGAGGAAAAAAGCAGCAGAGAAATGTGGAGTGTGTGTGTGTGCACTTGTGAGATGCTGGCTGACGGAGTGTGTCGGTAAAACCCAGAGGAGAGACTAGCGAGACAGCAGGATGGAGTGGAGTATCTGCTGTTGTACACGCACAGCACAGCACCAAACAGCTGGCCACTGAGTTCCTGTGTCGCTGTCTGTCTGGCACTCCTACACACACACACACAAACACACACACTCTCTCTCACACACACAGAGATAGTTGGGTGTTACTATCCTGAAAATATAGCCTGAGATTTGAGGACAAGTCATATCTCTGACATTGCCACTATGTCTGGGAGTGAAATATGGCGCCGCCCTTCAGCCCTTGTCACTCATGTGAATCCAAACAGCTGGAAGAGGGACAAAAAGAACGTATAAAAAGCAGGGAAAAAAAGCACTGAGTCACCCCTCCTGAGCAAGTGCCTCCAACATGAAAGCCTTATAGTGTCACACCACATTAGCTTGGATTCAGGCTTGAAAGCAAGTGCATGGTAATATCCTACACCAAAAACTGCCCACCCTGAAGGTATATCCATGTATCAATGTATTCAGAGTCTCTGTAGACCTGACTTAACTCATCGCCACAGGTAAAATCTACAAATTTGTACGGTCTCAGCTGTCGTGCTGACATCAAAAGAAAATCCCCTGTGTTCGCGCGGTCCGGAACAATCGCTTTAATTTTCAATAACGAGGCAAATCTGAGGGAGACAGTTACCTGTTCTACCGCGGATCCCCCCGCCCCCCACCTCGGTGAAGCCTGGGTCATTTCGTATGTTTACATGGTGCACACGGTAGAATCACGAGTCCAACAATTGAAGTGAAGGGTTCAGAGAACGTTCAGATCTTTTTTTGAGAAGTAGAAAAATGGGCCATGAGAAAAAGTTGAGAATTTACAAACTTCTGCTTTGTTCAAACAAAGACAAGTGGAGCTGTTTCATTAAAAAAAGACGTCCTTGTAAGGTGTCGATTAGGATTCTCATCCAGGTCACAGTCAAGAGTTTTGTTCGGCAACTGGACATTCATTTTTTTTGGGGGAAAAACATTTCACCTCTCATACAAGAGGTCTCTTCCGTTCTCACTGTTAGTGGAGAGTAACACGTCCTGCGAGTGAGGACAAAGGAGTGTTTTAGGTCCCTCCTGTTTGGTGGACCTGGGTGCACCTGTGTAGCTGTTGGGTTGGTATTGTTGGGTTGTTCCAATCATGTTTGGAGTGAATTTGGTTGCACCGTTACTCTGATGTGTGAAATCTAGGGATGGGTAAAAAAAAATCGATTAATTGATTTTAATCGATTTTTTTGTTAATAGGACGATATCGATTCATAAATCCAAAAATCGATCTTTTTTTTCCTTCTTTTTCCAACATCTAGATGTGTATAAGAGACAGCTGTAGACCTGACTTAACTCATCGCCACAGGTAAAATCTACAAATTTGTACGGTCTCAGCTGTCGTGCTGACATCAAAAGAAAATCCCCTGTGTTCGCGCGGTCCGGAACAATCGCTTTAATTTTCAATAACGAGGCAAATCTGAGGGAGACAGTTACCTGTTCTACCGCGGATCCCCCCGCCCCCCACCTCGGTGAAGCCTGGGTCATTTCGTATGTTTACATGGTGCACACGGTAGAATCACGAGTCCAACAATTGAAGTGAAGGGTTCAGAGAACGTTCAGATCTTTTTTTGAGAAGTAGAAAAATGGGCCATGAGAAAAAGTTGAGAATTTACAAACTTCTGCTTTGTTCAAACAAAGACAAGTGGAGCTGTTTCATTAAAAAAAGACGTCCTTGTAAGGTGTCGATTAGGATTCTCATCCAGGTCACAGTCAAGAGTTTTGTTCGGCAACTGGACATTCATTATTTTGGGGAAAAACATTTCACCTCTCATAGGAGAGGTCTCTTCCGTTCTCACTGTTAGTGGAGAGTAACACGTCCTGTGAGTGAGGACAAAGGAGTGTTTTAGGTCCCTCCTGTTTGGTGGACCTGGGTGCACCTGTGTAGTTGTTGGGTTGGTATTGTTGGGTTGTTCCAATCACGTTCGGAGTGAATTTGGTTGCACCGTTACTCTGATGTGTGAAATCTAGGGATGGGTAAAAAAAAATCGATTAATCGATTTTAATCGATTTTTTTGTTAATAGGACGATATCGATTCATAAATCCAAAAATCGATCTTTTTTTTCCTTCTTTTTCCAACAACTTTACGTGAGCTCATGCACCACAGGTGATTACGTATTTACGTGGTTACGTGCGAGTGTATTAACTCGTAACAAATGTAAAAACAACATGGCACTAAAATCTAAAACTAGAGTCTACCTTGTAATTTTGGGTCAAGTCATGTTAAATAAAAAATGCATGATGGATTAATATGACTGCCTTGAGTAAATTTGTGATGGAAATACATGTAAAAATATTTTTTTTATTAGCAAATGGATTAAGTTTCAATTTTAGCTTTGATTCTTCTGTGAATAATGTTGGTACCGAACTATAATTGATCTGACAAAAACTGAATCGAAAACTGAAGCGAATCATGAATTGAATCGAATCGAATCGATTTAGAAAATTTGAATCAATTCCCAGCCCTAGTGAAACCGGTTGCTGAGGGCAGTATTGTTCCCAAAAGGAAAGAAGGAGGACGGACAGGAACGTAAGCTGTTTGTCATTGTGATACACAGCACTCAGTGTTAACCTGGCAGTAGATTCAACCGTGGAACCATCTGGACACACATTTGATTCCTTAACCACTAGGACCACCACTGCCCCAGGGCTTTGTATGTTCTCTGTTGAGTGATAGCTTTTCCAGGTTGACAAAAATGGTTTCTTTTATCCGTCTCTTAAACCATCTGTCTCCCCTTGAACGTCCTGGTCCTCAAAAGACGCTAGGACTGCTGAGTTAAGTTAAGAAGTTGCCCTCCCTTTGTTGGGCCATGTGCCTGTGTTGCAGTCCTGGTCCTGTCTTTGGGATTGTCAGGTTCAAACAACCTAAAAGATGCACAAGTTCTTTAAAAAATGATGCAAAGACAACGGTTTAAATTACTCATGAGAAAAACATGAGATTTCTCATGAGGAGAAAACGAGATGTGCACAGTGTCTGAAACGTTCTCCCGTACACTTCTCCGTTTCTCCTTTTATTGAAGACACGAGGTCCCTAGTCACACCAATCACGTTGCAAATCTAAAGGGTAGAGAAATCACTTATTTGCAACGTGACATAATGCTTAAAACAATATTTATACAATGTTTAAAGTTCAGTGTTCATTATGAGCATAGGACAAGTTCATCGTGGTCAGTGTTCAGCAATATCAGCGTGCAACGTGGCACCAATGTTGCAGCTTTGGGGGGGAAGTACATTGAACAGCAGGACAACAGCAAGATTGAGGCAAAGACAGGCAGCAAATGTCCTCTTGTAAAGGTGAATGTTCATATTCAGGTTCTGTTTTATTAGAAATGAAGTCAAAAACAAGGATGAAAGTAGGTATGAACAGCACACAGTGATATAATGAATCAGACAATAATATGACAAATATGGGATAACATTTATAATTATTTTAACAGGGATGAACCAGTAGAAGATCTCATCCAATGTAACAATTAGAGTTAAAAAAAGTTTTTTTAATGAGAAGTTAAATGTTTTACAAAAAGAAAATGAATGTCCACCTGCCTAAAAATACTTAAACCTTCTTTGTAGAGAGATATTGTCAATTATGTAAACACAGAAATATGGATAACTCCTGTCGTGTAACAACTTTTACCAACATCCTCACCTGCCACTTCTCCTAAGGTAGAACCACTGTTAATATTGCATCAATGATTTCCATTTAAAGGATCTTCAGCATCAGCTCCTCTGTGTGGGAAATGCATTTTCCTCCAATGAATCCTGGACTTGGTTGGACCGGGGAGAAAAGGACCCAGCAAAGCCGATGGGCATGTTAGGTTGCATTTATCAGCCCAATTTCAAAGCGCCTTCAAAATGGGTCAGGCATGTCATGGCAGTGTGATGCAATCAGCCCTCCAATGTCTCAGATGGAGGTTTTTCCCTGGAGGGAGGCACTTGTTATGGAAGTTAAACCCACATGCCACAGTGACCCAGCGGCACAGTCAGAAATAATCGATGTCCAGACCATAACTGTATACTAATGTGAAATTACCCAGGAGACACCTGTGTTGCTCTAAGAAAACAACGGCGCATCAGTAATAAAAAGCCCTTCAATGTTAATTTACGCTGAAAACAAAGCGTCTCTGAGCCCACGGTTCCTCCCACCTCGTCCCTCTGTGGACTGTGGCGTGTTTGCAAACCTGTAAAAGCACATTGGCTGGATAGTTATATAATCTCACACAGTTACTTTCAGCCTCTTTTGATATCTAGCTGCTCAGACAAGGGCACTTTCATCTTCCCCATGTATCTAATTAGCGGTGGCTGGTCCCCGGGGCGGGGGCTGCCACGTGGCCGCTCCTCCGTCATTAATCCTTGAGTCCTCCTGCAGAATACCGCTGGACTAAACAGACCAGCAGGGTTATAGGTCAGCTGCTGATAGCTGCCCTCAAACACACACACACACAAAGTCACGCACATGTGCAGACATGCAAATAAACACGCACGCACACACATGCCAAATGCTAAAAACAGCATCTGGTGGAGCACAAGGTGAATCAAGTCTGTTCAGGCTGCGTGCCTTGAAGACTCGGGATGCTGCCTGGTCGTGACCACCGCCTCCATCGACTCTGGGCTGGTGTTTTCAGTCTTATGAAACAAACTTAACATCAGGATGATGGAGGTAATGGGAGGAGAAATGGCTACGTACGACTGCAAGAAACATAATTTTGATAGTAAGACATGCTTTACTACTTAAACTATACTATGTTAACGATAAGCAGGAAAGCAAATTCTTTTCATTGTGACATTGTGATCCACACCACTGCACAAGGAAAAGTGACCTCTGTATTTAACCCATCACCAAGCTTTGAGGGCTGGGGGAGGGAGGTACAAATGTATGTGGAGTTCCTCAAAGAACATGACAATGCACCATGCCATGCAGCAAAGAATACATCTGCATCTCTCGCTGTAACGGGCATCAAAGGAAACAAACTTAAGGTGTGTCCCCCATCCTCCCCTGACCTCAACCCTATTGAGAACCTTTGGAACCACATCAAGAGAAGCGTTTATGATGGTGGGAGGGCAGTTCACAGATACTGTCCAAATACTGACAAATTCAATGGATGGAAGACGTGAGAAGGTCCTTTTCAAGAAGCGGTTGTATGTTCAGATGTGATTTCACTTGTGATAATGTTTTGATTTAAATAGTCTTTGATTTCAGTTACATTTCTAATGTAAATAATTCCACACATAACCATTTTTTTGTTCTTTATGACAATAAAATATGTGGAAACTCAATTGTGCGTAATAATTTGGAACATGCATTTTTGTGATTTTTTTTATATATTTTTTTAAATGTACTATTATCATTGGGATGTTCATTCAAAAACATCTCAAATTGTACTCTAATGGCTGGTGACTGGAAAATCATGAGGAATGCCATTCAAATGGATCATTTTGGAAAATATGATTTGCATAATAATTTGGAACACAGTGTAGAGAGAGGACGTTGTTCTTAGTTCAACAGCAACACCTGTGTAACCTGCTTTATAACAGTGTTGTGTCTGCTTTTCAACTTTTTTTATTTTTTTTTTTTCAAATAATTCCCATTTTGGAAACAGATTGTACTGATAGTTAGGATATGTGGATTGTGGTTGCCTAGCTTAAAAACTATCCTATTGATATTTTAGTGGGAAAACTAATTTGGGAACAGCACAATTAGTTACTAGAGAAAATTATCTGGTCGAAACTGTTTGCTAATCAGGTGTAATGCACATTAATGATGGTTATAATATTAATTGGCCATAAAAATGTATAGTATATCCTGCAGTTGTCGCTTTAACAATAACTTAATTCAAATTTTAATGCCACCTTATACATGTTGTTTTCATCTTGATTAATATTGAACCCATCTTGTTATATTTATTGATTTTGCTAATATTTTGATTAGTTATTGATATTATCGACCTGATTCTAGCATGATTATTCCATATCAGTAGGATTGTTATAGTTTTTTCTTCCAGTTATGAAAATCCAATAACACCAAATTAACAAAACATGCAAGTATTTGTGTTTGTGTTTACCTTAGTGTTTACAGGTGTATATATGGGAGATGAAAATCAAGGTTTTGGACAATATCAGCAAAATTTGATATCGGCACGTTTATATGAGACGTCCCTATAATATTTTTTTATTGCATTGAAACAAAAATCCGCTTTTTTTTTCTTCTGTGATGCACTGCAAAGCTAGGATGCGTGAGAATTGCAAAGGGAGGCTCTGATTCTGTGAAGCAGGGACAGAACCATAACCATCACTGTCCCGAGCTTAAGCAGGAAGGGAGGAAGACGTGGTGGGGAATGGAGGAGGGCTTAGAGACAGCCTGGTGATTGGTGTTGGTGGTATCAGGAGCCTGAAGTGACAGCCAGGTGTAGGAGAGATTCAAATCACAGATACTGGAGATGAAAGAATTGTCCAGAAACACTGCAGGGTAAAAGATGCAGGAATACAGTTTAGATATGGTCAGAATATACAGGCGGGAGACAGCTTCTTTAGCTTGGTTACAGTGTGTGTGAGGAAGAGTGTGTAGGTGTTGATCTGTGTGTGTGTGAGGCAGCCATGCCTAAAGCTGTATCTGCAGAGGACGAGGATTCTAACAGTTCTCTAGAAAACAATCAGTCCTGAAAGTAGGACTGAAAGCTCAGAGGTCGTGCAGCCTATTGGCAGCAGGCATTAACATCCACCATCTACAATTCCCATTTTTCCAGGAATGCTGGCACACGGCCTGGAAATTGTAGTGGATTAAAAAAAAAAAGGGCAGATGTCAGATACTGCACAGTGTAGCTGGAGGACTGTAGAGACTGGTACCATTGACATGTGCACGCCTGAATAAATACTAATCATTGAGAGGTCTGCTGCACTGGGATTGGTTCATTCCAGAAAACCTTTCCACCCAGGATTTTCTTCCAGAACTCAATGGATTTCTTTGAACATTGAGTAGAAGATAGTAGAGTGAAAGATGCAGGGAATGAGGAGAAATGGAAAATGTTGATTTTCCTTGGAAACCCCAGGAAAAGGAATAAGGGATGAGAAGAAGAAGATAGACAAGGGTTATCTGTCTAAAATACAGATCTGGTGTTGAAAATATTTCATTTTTCGGTTTCTTTTTCCCATTCCCTGTTGTTGCTGGTGAATGGGTGAACGCCAGGACTAGGACAACCAGGAATATGATGACCAGGATCAAAACCTCTTATCACTACTGACATCATAACGGCTACTAGAAGAACTTCAACTGTGTTGTACCTGTTTTATTTTATTGTATTCTATGCTCTGGTATTGTCCATTACATCGTCTGTCCGTCCAGGGAGTGGACCCCTCTCCTGTGGTTCTCCCTAAGGTTTCTACTTTTCCCTATTAAAAGGTTTTTTGTTTTTTTTTTCCCTGTATAATGCGGTTTTTACCCTTCCTTACTCTGGCTGAGGGTCTAAGGACAGAAGATGTTACCAACTCTGCAAAACCCTATGTGACAAATATGATTTGTAATGTG
Source organism: Paraplagusia blochii (assembly GCA_016785265.1). NCBI lineage: Eukaryota > Metazoa > Chordata > Actinopteri > Pleuronectiformes > Cynoglossidae > Paraplagusia > Paraplagusia blochii. The sequence goes on from JAFBJS010008599.1 coordinate 107,298, forward strand.
GTATATGAAAAAAATTGGATCGATTGATATATTGATTGATTGTTTATAAAACAAAGGACAGAAATAACTGAATGTTGAGGAGCTTTTACATGGCAATAGGCAGGGAAAAAAATATTTTAAAAATGTCCAAAGACCAGATCTGACCCAGTAGTAAAGTGGCATCTGTCTTTATAACTATTGCATCTTCTGCGATACTCAACTTGTGGACAATGGACCAAAACAAGCCCACAGAACCGTCCAGATTGGTCCACAAATGAATTCTAAAATCGCCAATAATATGAAACCATAGACAAAATGCCAATATATACCGTAATATCCGGACTATAAGCCGCAACTTTTACCACACAATGAAGAGATGTGGCTAATGTATGCACTTTTTTCTAACTGCTCGAGCAGAAAAGGTAAGAGTGAGACAGGTGGTGTCGAGGAAGGCACAAGTCACAACCGCCAATGAACACCATAGAAGAAGAAGTTTAACGTACGGTAACGAGCTTTGTACATGAATAAAATTAGCATAAACTGACCCTCATCATGGAAAATGCAAAAATAATGTGGCACATGCGGCTTATAGTCAGGTGCGGCTGTATGTACAATTTTTTTTTTTCCTTTAAAAATGTATTGAGTGCAGCTTATAGTCCAGAAATTACGGTACTTAATTTTCTAAGCATTGAGACACCAGTCTACAGATATGTTAAATGAACTGAGTTTGATGCTGGAAAAAAAGTATCAAAAAATACCACCTATCCATGATAGCAGCATGGAAAACAATAAAGAAAATGGAAAAGGAGATGGAGCAGAAGGAGCAGCTGGTGTTTGCACACATGGAGCTGTGCACCTTACATGTGTGTGTGTGTGTGTGTGTGTGTGTGTGTGTGTGTGTGTGTGTATGTTAAGGAAAATTCCCAAGCAGGGAAGGCAGTCCTCCAAATGTTTTATTAAAAAAACTTGCAGCGTCAACACCTGTCACATGGCTTCAGAAAAGAAGCATCTGTAGGTGGATAAACTACAGAAGAGACAGAGAGAGTCTAAACCTACTGGACAACAGCAGAAGTTCAACTGAAAATTCCATCTTGGGAACTTGTACCAGTTTTTTTTAATAGTTGTTCAGTAAAATTCAGTCCATTTTGAAATCTCTGTCTACCTCAGGGTTGGTCCTGGTCCATGGAACTTTGATTTCATAAAAGATTTCTATCAAATATTTTCTTTTTAACCATTCATCTAAAAATAACATTTTCAATTATCCATGAGTGCTGCCCGAGTATGAGACTGATATTTGCCCGTTCACAGCACCGGTGTGGAGCTGCACTTGACTGGACATTTTCTTTAAGAAAAAAAAGAAAAGCTGTTGTTTTTGATTTTTTTTCTCTCCAGGGATATATTTTTTACGGGGTCACATCTCCGTGAGGGGTTATTTTAAAGTTAAGGATTCAGTTTGGAGTCGGGGGAATTGAATCACGACTCTATGAATTGGTCACAAACAGAGTGAGTCAGCACTGATACAGTTTAGATGATTGAATAAATGACTAGTCTGCAGTTTAGATATTGCTGAATTGTTTTCTTTTGAGTTTTTAAAAGGTTACGGCTAGCTCTGGAAATTTCTGACTGACTTATCCTGTGTTCCATTTCATTATCCATTGTAAATCTTTGGGTAATTATCTATTTTCATTTGTGTCAGTTTATAGAGGATACTCAGGATCATCTGTTCAGAGCAGTGGAGACTGTGGAAGAGACGAGAAGAATGGAGTACAGTCAGGATGGAACAACTGGAGAAAAGAGTCAGGAGTGAACTGTGATAGAAGAGAGTCAGCTAAGGTGAAGGGAAAGGTTTACAGGACAGTGGTGAGACCAGCCATGATGGATGGATTAGAGAGACTAGGAATAGGTAGAAGACAGGAGACAGAGCTGGAGGTGGAGGAGTTGAAGATGCTGAGATTCTCTTTAGGAGAGACAAGGATGGACAGGAATGAGGTGATTAGAGGGACAACACAGACAGGAAGGTTTGGAAAAAGCTAGAGAAGACAGATTGAGATGGTTTGGACATGTTCAGAGTAGGGACAGTGGATACGTTGGTAGAAGAATGATCCTAGAGATGGAGCTACCAGGTAGGAGACAAAGAGGAGATTGATGGATGCAGTGAGGGAGGACATGGAGGTAGTTGGAGTAAGAGTAGAAGATACAGAGGACATAGGTTCACTGTGGCAACACCCAGAAAGGGGACATGCAGAAGCCTAGTTAAACAAGTCTAATATATTCCAGATTCTAAAATACAATAAAATATATAAGTAAAGAAGGTAAATAAGAAAAAAATACTAAGAAGAATGGGCAGTTATTACAGTAAATCTCCTTGTTCAAAAATGTTTGTGTTACCTTGATTTCTGCTGCAGCGGCTGTGAGACAGAAGGAAAAGAAACACAATGTAAAGAATACTATGCTACTAATACAACTTTTGCCCAGTACTTTTGCAAAAATACAATGAACTCCCATCATATTTTTGTCACTCTGGTCTCTCATCACAAAACCAACATCTGTTGTTTTATTTTCTGCCTCCAGGCACCATATGTTTTCTTTTAAAACACACAAAGCTGGGAAATGTTCCTACAAACTTTGATTTTGATTTTTTTTTTTTTTATTATTTATACTGCAAAGATGCAGGCTGGCAGACTAGACACAGGCTTTATGAGACAGTCCCTCAGGAGGTATTTACCAGTCACCACATGAGATAAATGTAAGCAATAATAAAAGTCAGAGTTGCTGCATCTTGTGTTTTATTTCAGTGCCAAATTCTCTCCTTTAATGAATTAAAAACTTGTCATGTTTCCGCTTGGGCTGGAAAATAACAACAGAATAATTACAGTTTCCAACAGTGGTTATTGTCAACCATGCAGTGCAGAGCAGATATATAATGAAATAACAGTTGACAGCAGTAGCCTGGAGCAGCCTATACTTTATATATTGTTAAAACACAACTGAGCCAGTTGACCTGAATGATAGTTTAGATGTTAGGAGTTGTATTTTCCCCCAGATAAGAGCTTAAAACTACAACACAAGAGACAAGCTGGAAACTCATATTAGGTCGAGAAAACAGCAGATTTGTTAGGCAAAAACTGGAGTTTTATTGAGACAACAGCTTGGATGTAGGAAGTAAAAATATTAGTACAACTGAACTTGTAAAAGTACCTTCACAGGCTAGTCATAAGCACTGGTACAAGGTACGGTATGGAAGTATAGCAAGTAAGGGACAGTACATACTAGGGCTGGGTAAAAAAAAAAAAGATTTATCGATTTTAATTGATTTTTTTGTTAATAGGACGATATCGATTCATAAATCCAAAAATCAATCCTTTTTTTCCTTCTTTTCCCAACAACTCTACGTGAACATATTTACGTGGTTACGCGTGAGTTAACACCCACACGTAAAACAAATGTAAAAAACAACATGGCACTAAAATCTATAACTAGAGTCTGCCTTGTAATTTTGGGTCAAGTCATGTTAAATGGAAAAATGCATGATGGATTAATATGACTGCCTTGAGTAAATTTGTGATGGAAATAAATGTAAAGAATTACATTTTTTATTAGCAAATGGACTAAGTTTCAATTTTAGCTTTGATTCTTCCGAGAATAACGTCGGTATCGAAGTATAATTGATATGACAAAAACTGAATCGTGAACTGAATCGAATTGTGAATTGAATCTAATCGAATCCTTGTGAATCGAATCGATTTAGAAAATTTGAATCAATACCCAGCCCTAGTATTTACTGTACTTGATTTTGCCACGTTTTTTTCGGACAATTAGGCCCATTTGTCGCCCTAAGATTGTGTGATTCGTGTTGTGCAGTGCACATTACAAAGAGCGATTTACACTTGTTAGTGTGAAAATGTTAATGTTTGACCAGTCCATCATTAACATGGACAAATATATTGATATTGTGTCTGAAACTAACATTTTCCATATAGACAGACTCCAATATTGTCCTCTTATTGTTGTCTTTGAGATGTGACAGTAGTTGGTAGTCAGTCCTCTCCATATATAGTCTGATGGTCCACCCACTCTCTCCATTCAGTCAGTGAACGTCACAGGAAGTCAACCTCATCAGGTCATTGTAGACGACCATAAACTAGACTAGGAAACCAAGGACTTGGACTGTAGGCTACACAGGACTTTTAAAGAAAGTAGCAAAACCAGCATTAGTTCCCATTATTTTTAAAACAATTATTTCTGTTAAACAGTTTTGTTTCTGTTTCAAGCAAAATACCAAAATGTTATGGTTTTCCTTTTCATTCCTTTAACCAGTTCAGTCAGCCAGGAGTCAGACGTGTTTTTGTAGCGAAAGAGCTACAATTTAAGTGGAGTTTTCTTTTACTCTACATCAATATATTTTCAGGAAAAAAAATCCTCACCTTTTGAATGGCTAAAACAAGTTTTGGTAGTTTTTTTTATTTTTTTGAAGAATTGACAGTTTAACACTAGGACCTGTCAGAGTGAAGAAGCTTTGGAAATTGAGGAAACTTGCAAACTCATGGCCCACAGTGTTTGCTCGGAGCTCACAGTGACACTGTAATTAAAATAGTACCAAACACTGGACGCAGAACAGCGACGGCTGCACTCCACCCTGACACTCTGTCTACAGAACAACAGTCCATGATTCACAGTGGGAATCAAACACATTGCCAGTATTTTTTTGTCCAAATGGGAGCCAACAGAATGAACCCTAACCCTGTCAGAGGAGAAGAGTACTTTTACTGAAAAAGTTTTTGCTAAAATACATTTTAACGAAATTAAAAGTTGAGTTAATTTCATTCAAGTTAGTTGAAAGGTTTTGGATATTTACTAGGGATGTTTGATATATCGGTCCACGCGTAAGTATTGAACTGATATCAGCATAATTTTTAATATCGGAACATATCGGTACCAGTTTTTCCACAGACATTTACAATCTGATGCTGCAAAGCTGCAGTCTTGGCAAAAAAAGCTGGACTTCCACATGGGGAACTGAGTCAGCAGTACTGACACTTTGTCCCTTTAAGATTAATGATGTCATAATCTTAAAGGGACAACAACAATGTTCGATGCTATAGTCTCTCCTGTTCAAGACGCTGGTTTTACTAAACGTCTTTAGCCGGGCTATGTCAGGACAATGGATTGGTAATAAGTATTTCTGGGACATCTGCCAGTGAAGCGCTGTTCATTGTCGTCTCTGTTGTCATCAACGAGGAGAGTTTGACATTGTGACGATGCTGAAATGTTTTTTCTCTCATTAAAGAGTTCTTTTTACTCTACTACTACTACTGCAGCTGTTTCTATCTGTGTCCATTTATATTGACTATTGTTGTGAGGCTGAATGAGCCCAGTTTATAATGTTAATCAATGTTTCTGGAAAGTTCTTCTGTCCAACACTAGACATTTCTTGTTTACATCAAATGCTGCACAAAGAATCATAGGACTGATTCAGACAATATGGTAAAAAATAAATGTGTCATTTTTCCATAACTTATATTGAAGTAGTGTGTTTATGTTGTACACAGTTATTTGTAGAATGTCTTCAGTCTGGTATCACAATAATCCAGGGGAAATCACCTGCATATATCAGTATCAGTAAGTGTTTGGACAATATCGGTTAATATCAGTATCAGTAAATGTTATATCCGACACCCCTTACATTTACCTTGTGATTAAGATTGACTAACACACACACACACACATATATATAGATATAATAGATATCTACACTCAAGACAACAGTTTCAAACATTTTTTATAAAACTTTTTATCCCAGCAGCTCAAACCAAAGTGAAGGCTTTGAGATCTTTGTGGTTTGCATCTTCCCCTGCTGTTATGTCCCTGTTAATGGATCCCACTGGGCTCTCGCCGTCTCTCAACACAAAGTGGTCCTCCAAACACGGCGTGCATCGACTGGGCCGGGCGTCTCCAGCACAGCCGCTGTTACGGGGCATGAATTAATGAGTTAAGGCGTAGAAAAGCCACAAATGACCAATCGGCCGTGGCAAAGAGCTGTATGCAGCCGAAGAATTAAAAGCGGCAAAGTTCTGCGGCGGCCTATTAATGATGTCAGTTTGGTGAAAGTCTGAGAGGAGAACATTTTAGCGTCAGGTAGAGGTGGTCATTAAAATAGTTTGGAAAGTTTGAACGCTAACCTCCCGAGAGTTAAAGAAGACATCAGACGTGTTTTCAGGAGGTGGTGTATCTTTGAATTAGTTGTTGATGCTGTTAAACAAACAAAAAAAATAAAATAATAACAATAGACTACCAACAGCAGAGGTAACAATGCTCTGTTTCCAAACTAATTAGAAAGTAAATGTCATTGATGGGACTGTAGTAACAGAACAGCTAGAAAACTTGGATAATAACCAGGTTTATGTGGAAAAACCTGGATTTTTCTTTTTTACCAAACACATTATATTAGAGAACTCTAAGTCAAAACCAGTCTCTATGTCGTACATAGAAAAGTATGCCGTGGTTATGCATTCAAGGTGAGGTTTGTAAAAAATACAATTAAATAAAAAGAAAAGTCAAGAAGTTAAATCAAGTTTATTGTGTAGATTTTTTCTAATCTACCGGTAGTTATTTTTGTACAAAGATTCTGGAAGAAGACAACAAAGAGTATTTTATTTCACTTACGTAGATTCTTTTGTCAGGGCTTTGAAACAATGATGGAATCAACAATGTTATAGTTTTGTTTGTTCCAGAACAGAAACACTTATCTAAAAATAATAATAACCACTTAATACTGGGTTTATTTTATTATTTAAAAATCCTGTGTATCCTACAGTCCAAGTCCTTGGTCTCCTAGTCTAGTCTATGGTAGTCTGCAATGACCAGATGAGGTTGACTTCCTGTGACGTTCACTGACTGAATGGACAGAGTGGGTGGACCATCAGACTATATGGGGAGGACTGACTACCAACTACTGTCACATCACAAAGACAACAATAAGAGGACAATATTGGAGTCTGTCCATATGGAAAATGTTAGTTTCAGACACGATATCAATATATTTGTCCATGTTAATGATGGACTGGTCAACATTAAATATTGTAATTAAGTAGCAATGCATTATGAACAGTCTGTCTTGTTAGACTTCAGTATTTATATCTTCAAACTAAGTCTAAGTCAACTAAGTCAATATGATTTTCGATGGGATGGTACCCTGAGAATCACATGAGACAACACTTTCCGTTTGACCTGGAAACAAACATGTCCAAATGCAACGTTCATGGGTATTTTTGTCATTTGGCCAAATTATATATTAAAAAGTCATGTTGTCAATAATCCCTGTTTAAGTTTCACGCAATTTGTTTAATTTCCTAAATGAACCAATAGAAATCCTGCCTGAGTGAATCCATCAGAAGCTGCCATGTAAATGCTGGCGTGGGTTGTTGGACAATTTTCCGTTAATTTCCGAACACTCCCAGGAAGGCATCACTTTGACAACTCTTCCCATTCCAGATGTGAAGCCTGAGGTGCTTGGAAAAAGACTATTTGATCTCATTGCATCATGAATGATTCAGGAGTTGATACTGACTCAGATTTGTACGTCACCAGTACTTTGTGGGGAGGAGTGATGGAAATAAAAGACAACACTATAATCACACCAGTCTCATTTGAACATTGTGTCTAAGACTTCAGATTCCTTGGTGCGGAAACTATGAGACTGAAATAATTCATCATGTGATTTATTTCCTAAACCAATCAGAACGAGGCCTTTGAGCTGTTGCTCTGTTACAGTGGTGATCTGAGGGATTTCATTGGCTGTTTAAAGTTAGTATTTACAGCCTGTTGTGCATCAAGAAAAAATAAGTTTTCTCTGTATTCGCTGCTTATGTCTAGAAAACATTTTAAGCCAAAATCAATTTATAATTTATGCCATAAATGCAACAAGACAGAATGAACATTCAGCATGAAATGTATGAATAATATGTACAATGAATGGATTTGTGTAGAGTATTTGTATAATGTATATTCTATCATGTCACTGGTCAAGTGTCTATTTCTGACCTTAGAACATTACCTTAGTTCATTTTACCTTTTTAGTTTGCTTACCGTAATTTCCGGACTATAAGCCCTAACTTTTGCCACACAATTTCAACCCTGCAGCTTATGCAGAGATGCGGCTAATGTATCTATTTTTTAACTGTCCGAGCAGAAAAGGTAAGAGTGAGACAGGTGGTGTTGAGGAAGACGCAAGTCACAACCGCCAATAAACACCAAAGAAGAAGAAGAATTTTAACATATGGTAACACGTAGCATAAACTGACCCTCATCATGGAAAATGCAAAAAGAATGAAGCACATGCGGCTTCCTTTAAAAATGTATTGGGTGCGGCTTATAGTCCGTAAATATGTTTTTTTTTTTTTTTTTAGTTTAAATTGTTTTGCAAAGTTCTTCTCCTTTAAACTTGTCCCTTTTTCATGGGTTGCCACATCAAGTCAACAATTTCCATCTCCCCCTGTCCTCTGTATCTTCTACTCTGACTCCAACTACCTCTATGTCCTCCCTCACTGCATCCATCAATCTCCTCTTCATCTCCTACCTGGTAGCTCCATCTCTAGGATCATTCTTCTACCAATGTATCCACTGTCCCTCCTCTGAACGTGTCCAAACCATCTCAATCTGTCTTCTCTAGCTTCTTCTCCAAACCTTCCTGTCAGTTTTTTTTATCCTTTTTTTTTTGTTTACCATCACTGACCTTCATTTGTGACTTTCATGGACTGTATGATTTTTAATCTTTAATTGAACTGTAAGTTACACCAGAGTAGATATGAAAAAAAAAAACATGTTGCACTAGTTCCTTTTTGTGGCTGTCAAGATAAAAGTAAAATATCCAATTACAGTTTTACTATAATATAAACCTGAGTCAGTAGGAAGACCTGAGGACATGTGAAAAATAGTGTGACTTATAGTCGGTTAATTACGGTAAATTGAGTTCTTAACCGTAGCTGAAGCTCCGCTGATTCTCCACTGACTCTTTCATCCTGTCACTGGGCAGAATATGTGCATTAAGGGAACACTTTGCTGACACAGAGTAAGAAATAAAGTTGGGGTTGTTCAAGTTTGAAGGATTAGAATGAGAATATTTAAAGGTTTAGAAAAGTTTTCTACAGCCGTTTGTTTTATTGAATATAACAAGGGGTTCAGATGCAAGGAGGAGACGTCTCGGTGCTTCACTTACTTCAATAACCGTCCCGAAGAAAAAAAAAAAACACATGTGCGTCAAACCAGTGGCGAAGATGACGAAGGCATATTTCTCTCTCTTTTTTTTTTTTGACAGCTGCATTTTTAAAATTGCTCACAGCTGGCAGGAAGAAATGTTAATGCCCCTGCTTTCTGCTTTGACTTTTGTCAAACAGCCGCTGTGTGTTTCCAGCTATATTAGGAAAGATGCCTTAAACCACCAGTTCCACTTCCAAACACCTGCCAGAGGAGGATTTTGTGGACCAAACATCATGGAATATAAGGTTTCAATGAATCAACAGCTTCATCAGGCTACATTCCAAAAGTTGAGATTTGCTTTTACGAAGTTTCGTCAAAGAGGCGATGGAAGAAAGGAATCTCAGTAGAAAAACGTTGACTGTTGACAGATCATTTGCTGCACAATAAAAACCAACTATTTGGAATCAGCGCACTTTGTTAGACAGATACACTGGTCTGAACCTGACAGGTGCCTTCAGGGCAACTTCACTTTATTTCTCAGGCCTAGTCAACAGGCAGGGTTGTATTTTAAAAATGGGAAAATATATTTTTTTTTCCTCATCCAGCTTTTAAAATATTTTTGCCAATTTACTGTTTAAAGAAAAAAAAACTTTTGCATTTATCTTTGCTGGTGGTGACCTTCACTGCCTGGCTAAAAGAAGTCGCCACCAAAAAAGGGTCATACACATTTCATCAGACCGCCTTTAGCTTTGATTACAGCATTCATTCTCTGTGGTTTTGTTTCAATAAGCTTCAGCAAAGTCACAAGATTTATTTCCATCTAGTGTTGCATTCATTTTTCACCAATATCTTGCATTGATGATGGTAGAGTCTCCAGTAGACTCTAGCCCAAAGATTCTCAATGGGGTTAAGGTCTGGACTCTGTGGTGGACAATCCATCTCATGATCCCAGAACCAGTCTTTCACAATAAGAGCCCGATGAATCCTGGCCTTGTCATCTTGGAATATGGCCATGCCATCAGGGAAGAAAAAAAACCATTGATGGAATAACCTGGTCATTCAGTATATTCAGGTAGTCAGCTGACCTCATTCTTTGACCACATACTGTTGCTGAACCTAGACCTGACCTTCAATGTTGTGGCTCGTACCTATTTGATTAGTTAAATCCAGGTGGCAACTTTTTTTTTGGCCAGGCAGTGTAACTATGGCCTATAAAATCTATAAAATCTAAAAAAAAATCATTTATTTTATGGCTTCAGGAGTCTGACGTGTCGTGTATGATTGTAGAGTGTGAGAAAACCCGTCATCAGCTCTGAACTGATCAGCCTTGGGATCCACAAAAAAAAAAAATGTAAATGCAGCTTAAACAGCAAAATGCCCGATTTTAACATTTTAAGCATAAAAATAATAGCCTGCCTATTTGCCAGTTTGTTCTTGAGTAAGACACTAAACCTCTAGTACCAAACCAGATTTAAGGGGAACCCTCCTACAGAAGGCAAATAATGAAAGATTCAGATTCAGATTGAGATCCTTTTATTGCCATTGTGCAAAAGAAACACATAGGAATTTTACTTGGTGTTCCAGTGCACAGAAGACACAACTGGACATACATACATACATACAAAAAAAAAAAAAAAATTGTGTGCAATTTAGCGTGCTGCTTTGGATGCAGGGGCGGGAATGAAGCCCAAGGAGTTCAGCAGCCTAGCGGCTGAGGGGAAGAAACTCTGCCTATGGCAGACCCTTGTGGTCCTTGGAAGTCGCAGTCTCCTGCCAGAGGGAAGGAGGGTGAGTAGGCCATGGCCAGGATGGGAGGGGTCAGCCATAATCTTTCTTGCCCTCTTAATTGCCCTGGAGTCATGCAAGGATTTTAGGGGTGCCAGGGGACGGCCAATCACCCGAAGGAAAGGAAGATGTTATTTTTTGGAATACTTTTACCTAAAGACATCTCCCTTGTCCTTTTGTATATATCCTATATGCTTCCAATACTGCTAGTCGCCCTGTGACCACCTCCTCCTCCTCCTGCTGCTACTCCTTCTATATGCAATATATTTACTTGGATTCTCTTTTTAGGTATCACTTATATGGAGTCACAGCAGTGAAAGAAATCTCACCTCCCTGGTGTCTGACTTGAGTGTGGAGGATCTGTTCCTCCAAACAGGAAAGCAATGACTCACTGGAAACACAGGAGCTTGATTTAAATGAGTTCTAAAGCTAATTCTCCTTTTGTTCTTCAGCTATTGAAACCGTATCAGATGCGGTTGCTAGGCGACAGCAGTGCTTGTTGGTGTAAGTGATGAGTGCCAGCAATGACTTTCCGACCTGTAGTGTGTGAAGTAGATAAATAGAACTTTATTAATCCCTCAGGAGTTTGCGTTGGGAAATTATGGATTAAGTATCTCCTTAAATATATATATATATATATATACATATATGTGTATATATATATATATATATACATATTAGAGTGTGTGTATACATATACATATGTGTGTGTGTAAATATATATACACATATATACATATATATATATATATATATGTGTTTTGTTATATGTTTTAGTACAAACACATTTCCACCTTCTTCAACCTGGAGTGAACACTTCAAACTAAGCATTTCCTCCCTTGATGATTAAAAGAATAAGATGAATTATTCAGTGCTTCCAAACAACTCATATACATAATCATTTAATGAGTTTGCCCCCAATATACATGGGTTAAGATGCTGAGAAAATATGAAAATGTAAATGTAAACATGCGGCTTATCAAAGTTTGGTTGTTCAATGTAAGCGGGTCTGGTTCTGTTTTTTTTTTTTTTTTTTTCCTAGACTAGTAATGAAAAACAAACAGAGGTTAATAGAATTATAAGATTAGTCCAAGGAGTGAACTGTAAACAAAGGAGACGTTTACTGTAATTCTGTTGACAACGGCGCAGTGTGGCATCTGACATCAGAACAGCTTCAAATGGGAACTTGTGTTGACACAAAAGACATCCCACAATAGGTCTTCTTTGGGGCCTCATGCGACAAGACCATCAAGACTGGACATTTACATGACTGGACTTACTGCATCAGTGATTGGACAAAGAAAATCAAAGAATTAACAGATTGACAGTTAGGCCCATAGAGCAACATTCAGTCTTATCTGTTGCCTTTTCATTAAAATGGTCATGTCCGTCCCAAAGGGAACAGGACAGATCCTTGTCTGATTTCTTCTTGGTTGGTTACTCCCTCCAAACAACCTCAGCTGTGGACATAATTCCCAGGCAGTTCCTGCATGTCTCTCCTTGAGTCCAAATGAGCTCCCCTGGTCCTGGATGTTTTCAAGCTTGCCTGGACTCAGGGGCAGCGGTCTCCACAACTGCCACCCAAATCACACTGCTCCATACTGTAAGCCGTCCTGTGGGTGGTGAGCCCACTGGAAGTGATGTGGGTTGGGACGGTGCTATGCTCAGAGCACCTCAGTGGCAACTTAGAAGCTGGTAAAATAATACCTGAAGCTTCAGGACCCAAGTCTGCCTCCTTAACTTTAGTCTTTTTCGTCTTATCAGTTTAAAGTCTCCTTTTTGCTTACTACAGCAAACAGGTTTCGGACAGTCTTCTAATGTATAATGTGCAGAGTTGCCAAAATATTTAGTAGAACAAACTGAATGTACTGAATAGTATTATAAGTTTCCCTTTTTGTTGATAAGGTTTTTGAAGCATAATGCATGATTTATTGGATCTCTAAAGTCCTTTCTGGTTAAAAGTTATCTGCAAAAGGCTTCATCGATGTGATACTGCTGCCCAGTTTTCATTAAAATGGTCAGGTATGGCCCAAAAGGAACAGGACAGATCCTTGTCTCATTTCTTCTTGCTTTTTCCTCCCTCTGAACAACCTCAGCTGTGGACATAATTCCCAGGCAGCTCCTGCATGTCTCTCCTCAACACATGTGAGTCCAAATGAGCTCCCCTGGTCCTGGATGTTTTCAAGCTTTTTGATGACTTGATGTAAGGAGACGGAAAAGAGCAATGAGGGAGTTTTCCAAGGCCTGGCTATAGCACCCTGCAGCACTGCCAAGGCCAGGACATAGTAAACTGCCCATCCTTTGGTCATAAGCCTGATAGCTCTCGGGATACACTGATGTTGCCATTAAAATATCCCACTAACAATAAAAAAACATTAGAAACATCCTTCCCGTGGCTGCTTTCACCTTAATTTCCTATTCACCATAAATAGTCATTGTCAAAGGGAAAAAAAGAAGATTCTCAGAGCAGCTGCTGGAGAATGCAGATGAGAGAACGGATTAAAAAAAAGTGGTGGTAAATGTAGAGCTTTTCAAAGGATTTAATTCTAAGGAATCTATTGCGGAAAATACTGTTGACCTTCGTAGAATGAATGGTTTTCTGAAGGTTTCCTGTCACTGTATTATTGCTGATGATTGGTTTATTACTGAGGAAACACCAGTCAAACCAGTAATTGCCTGGTGAATGAGCCACTGTCTATGGCCCGTCTCCATGTGAATAAAATTACACAGATAACACGGTTCTTCCTGTCTGAATACATTCAGAATGTCTTTGAGGAAGAGGATAAAAATTGTCTTTATGTAAATCTCTCACTCTTTCCGGAAAGTGTTCTATTAACAAGATGCCAGCCTGGTGTTTTTTCACCTGTAGGTTTTCAGGTTAATGTCACTGTGGTGCATTTGAAGTCTTGGGAACTGCAGAGGTCAGATTTAGCCGAAAAGAGAACTGGGTCTGGACCTAGAATGTGTGAATGGTTTCACGGTGTTGTCTTTACTGCTCATACTGTAGTCATATGGATGAAATAACAGAGGTATCTCTTAAAGATCACTGATTTCTTTTGTATCTGTTCTTACTGCCAGAACACAAGACAAAAATACAATATGAACAAACCTGTTTGTAGATACGCAACATCCTGAAAGATTTACAAGTATAAACAAGTCAAAACGAAAAAAGACCAAAATCCTAAGTCAAAGCAATAAAAACATCAAAAGTTTCCTTCAACAGATTTATCACAAAATGTTTGTTGGAGGCAGCATTGGAGCCTAGTGGTTAAAGATGTGAACTTGTCCATCAAGGCTCCAGGCTTCTACCTGAGCAACTTCCAGTGGGCTCACCACTGCTCCACTCTATGGTGCAGTGTGATTTGAAAGGCAATCATGGAGACTGCGACCTGGCAACGAATAAGTGGATGAAGATGAAAGTATAAATATATTTGAATGAGTATAACATTGACTTGAAAGCTAGACTTGGGGGTCGACAAACCTTGGCATATGAGCCACTGTTGGCCAGTGATAGAATATTTATTGGCAAGCACAACACTGGCCCAGTGTTATTATCACTACACTTTAGTGTCAATTGTTGGTTCAGTCAGGATGTCTCCTCCTCTTAAAACTTCAGAGGAAACTTTGAAAAAACGTACTCAAGGAAGTCCAGAAAAGAATCCAATCGCAAAAGAATGGGCAGATGGACACTCCTATGTCAAGTACTCAGAGGTAGAAGGCCTTGAGTCTTTATTTTGCTGTGTCACTAATTCGTAGATCCTCTGACTCATTGGTTCTCAAATCTAACTAGTGCTTTATTCTTGACCTTTTCTCAGACTTTGGCGACAGCTCAAACAAAAAAAGAGACTTAAACCTGAGTCTCTTGTTTCAAACTCATGCTTCAATCTTGCCAGGTCTCTGACTTGTATCTCAGTCTCCATTGTGTGTCTTATACTTTTGTCTCCAACCTTGGTGTGTCTCTCATGTTCCAGGCTTGTTAGGTCTCAGACTTGTGTCTCACTCCTGTCTTGGACCTTTGTCTCAGAGTACATGTTTGTTTTGTTTCAGACTTGTTGTGGACCCAGGCCTGTGGTGAGCTCAGTGCTCAGACTCAGGCTCCTCCACTTCATTAGCAGCAGCCATACGTTAGGAGTTGTCTGCTGCTCAGGAACAACTGTTATTCCTTCATTTTTCTCGTGTCTGTACTTGTGTTTGTGTTCATTGAGAACACTTTTCTAATGTCAGACCTGCTCCAACTCCTTCTTCTTTTGTACTTTCCAAGGTTGTTTTGCAGTTTTTGTCACTCCTGTGCTTTGATTTTCAGCTGGTGTTTGTGATGGGAGCAGGAAGTCTCTGCTCTCCCAGTGGTGGAAACTCTTGCTGCATCACACACCCTGTCAAAAACAAAAGTGAAACACAACACATTAATATTTATCAATGGAGTTCTGCAGAAGAAGAGGAAAGAAGTTCAATCGCACCGGGAACTGTCGGCGTCTGTTCAATATTTCTGTTGAACATAACTATTCCCCACATTTCTGCGATTTTTATTTTGTGTTTTTGTCTTCTGTGATTATATTAACTTTATGATCTTTCTAAGAATTCTAAGAAAATAAACTTGGCATTTTATTGTGTAAAGAAAATATTTAGCTGGTTAAGAATTTGTACGTGATACTACTTTTTAACGTCCACTCTATCCATACCATAACTTTTGCATATTGATGGGAGGCGCATGCAGTTAAGTGAAAGTAGCTACTGCTACAGCAACTTTTGTTTGCATCATAACAAGTGTGAAAATACAATTTAATGAGATAAAAAAGTTTCAGTTTACATAATTGCAATAAACAAGTGATTTATTTTATGTCAAAGTGAAAAGTTTGAGTTTTTGTGTGATATAAGTTTCTTTCTTCCTGATGTCAGCCTTTTATTTCAATCAAAAATTCTACAAAGTCTACAAAAAGGTTCTTTTTGTGAGCAGCACTGAGAGTTTGGCATGGCCAGATACCCTGGCGGGTGAATGGCTGACCAGATGTAACTCGATCGAGTACGGCTGAGATTTTTATCAGGACCCCCAAGACGCTGGGAGTGAAGGTACTGCACAACAGAAGATCCATCAAAAACAAATGCAATGCTGCAGAAAAGGCATCCCAATAGCTTTGAATAAAGGGGGGCAATCCGTGGACACATGCTCTAGAGACACAAGCAGAGACTTGATCACCAGAGTCGCCTGGGTGAGGGTGTCTGTTGTGAAGCCCGAAACACCCGATGAACCCAGGTGTCAACGCTAATGATGTGACTTAAGTTGCATCAATGTTTATTTTAGAACTGACTGATCTGACTAAGCCAGTGACCTCCGAGAACAGGCCAGATGACAACCATGAACATTATGGTGATTGCTGAAGAGACAGCTGCTAACTGGAAAGACAATAACCGGGGAAGAGAGGGCCAGCAACCTGAACTGCAGCCCCTGTGAGAGTGCACTCACAGTAAAGCTACGAAGAGCCCTAATGAAGTATACCCCCATGGTTTCCCTGAGTGTGGGGACGTGGGGTTGGTGAGCACCTCAACAGGACGGTCAAACAGGTGACGAAACGAAACAGAAAAATTACTACATTACTGCAGTCTGTCCATGTGGCAAGGTCTGCAAGAACCTGTAGGGTCTAAAGATCCACCAGACCAAAATCAGATGTTTTACAGGCAAGCAGGTGGTGCAACGCACTGGTCCAGTACCTGGTGAGACGCAGGAGAAGCCAGGCCAGAGACTTAGCAGGAGATGACAATAAGCCAGCTTCGGCAGGAGTTTAGACTGCTTGGACGGCAGTTCAAGGTGGGAAGAGAAGAGGAGAAGGCCAAGCTGGCAGAGGAAAAGACTTATAACCCTCCGTCAAGCAGAGTGGTATAGTAGGGAGAAAGAGCAGCCTTCATCTTGAACCTTCTTGGTTACACCAAGGAAATCCTTGGGCAAAAATGAAGGCCACCTGTCTTGTACTGAAGACGAGTACCTCAACACCACCTACAGCGACAGTGCAAGATCACGGGCCATGCAGTACCTTGATTACTGCACCCGAACCTCGGCATTCAACTCCAAGGAGCCAACTATGAAGGAAGCAGGGTGCCTTATGTGATTTACAAGAGATGCCCCAGATTCTTGAAACAGCTATGGATTATCCTCAGGGTCATCTGGAGAATGGAGAAGGTTGCACAGCAGTGGAGGCACGCAGAGGGTGTCTGGATTCCAAAGGAGGGAAACTGACCATAGAGCAATTTAGATCATCTCACTCCTCAGCATCGAAAGCAAGATATTCTTTAGTATTTTTGCCCGGCACATGATGGAATGCCTCTTGAGGCACACGTATATTGACACCTCTGTGCAGAAGGGAGTTAGGGTTAGGGTTAGGGTTAGTTAGGCATTCTAGGTAAATTTAAGGACCTCTATCTATAGTGACTCCAACAACATCAAAGTCTCCTTGGCTGGCATTAAAGTGAGGACTGTTGAAATGGTGTGCTCAGGCGAAAACCTGGTTGAGGCACAGAAAGCTACTAGGTATAGTGACATCTTGCCGGGCAGGATTCGGGAGCAACACAAGACCTTCCTAAAAGAAGGTGCCGGAGAAGGCAAGGCGCTAACTGATCCAGGAGGAGGTTCGAGCAGGGGTGGAGGAAGCCCGTGAGCAGTAGGTCAGTAGGGATGCAGCAGGGGGCGTGGACCAGCTGATAGGAATGTAATGTGGTCAGTGCTTTGGCGATCTGAGCCAAACTCGATAAACTTCCTAATCCAGTCGGTCTACAATGTCCTCCCAAGCCCATCCAACCTACACAGCTGGGGCTTAGCAGAGAACCCACTGTGCCCCTGTGCCAAGGAACTGGTTCACTGGAACACATTCTGAGCTGCTGCCCAAGGGGACTGGCAGATGTGCGTTACCACTGGCGCCATGACCAGGTGCTGAAGGTAATTGCGGATGCCATCACCACAGGGATCTCCACTAGGGAACTCCAGCAGCCCAGGACTGGCAGTTGATAGTCAACCTGGGGAGACAACTCAAGTTCCCAAAGAATATTGTAATGATCAAACTCAGGCCTTGTTTTGGAGAAAACAAGGCAGGTTTTCCTGCTGGAGTTGACTGTCCCCTGGGAAAAGGGGATGGAAAAAGAGGGTCAAATACGAGGAGATGGCAGGTGAATGCCAAAGTAGGGGACGGAAGATCTGAACACCCAAAGCTGAATGTTTTCAACACATAAGAAATTACATTAGAAATAATTCACATACGAGTGGTATTTCAATAGGAAACCAAATGTATGTGCTATAACATAAAGCATTTATTAATAACATAACAGATTCTGACAGTATATTAGGTGGACAACATTTGGGCCCGGGGCCTGAGTTTGACACCTTCAGACAAGAGGACTACACAAGACTGAAGAACAGAGCAACGTTCACAACATTGATCCCACAAAGAGTGAGAGACAGGCTATAGATACTAAGGACACTTGGTGGCACCAGGTGAGATACAGGTGAACACAAACACCCAGGTGACTGTGATCACACTGATTACCCAAAGACAACATGCGAAAGCAAGTGGGACAAACAGATCTCACGAGATATTTTGTTTAGGAATCTTGTAAAATTACTTTTGATGACATTTTTACTCTGTAGAAACCAGTAAATAGCTTTAACAAGGAAATTATCATTTTAGAAACAAACCCAGACTTTCACAAATAAACATGTCAAACAACAGAATTGTTTGACAAATTTCAAACATCTTTCGTTGAGTCTGATTTAACAATCAGTATGCATCAACAGTCTCCATCAATATTGCAGGATCTGTTCTGAAAAATAACTCTAACCTTAAAAAAAACAAGCAAAAAAGCTGACATTCTAAGATATTTAAAAATAAATAAATATAATTAATTAAATAAAATAATCAAATATATACATATGTGTGTGTGTGTTTTCTTTCAACACATTCAGTGTAATGCAAGGGTAAAGTTGTTTGAATATTATGTGTACGTGATAGCACCAGGTGAGATACATGTGAACACAAACACCCAGGTGACTGTGATCACACTGATTACCCAAAGACAACATGCGAAAGCAAGTGAGACAAACAGATCTCACGAGATATTTTGTTTAGGAATCTTGTAAAATTACTTTTGATGACATTTTTACTCTGTAGAAACCAGTAAATAGCTTTAACAAGGAAATTATCATTTTAGAAACAAACCCAGACTTTCACAAATAAACATGTCAAACAACAGAATTGTTTGACAATTTTCAAACATCTTTCGTTGAGTCTGATTTAACAATCAGTATGCATCAACAGTCTGCATCAATAATGCAGGATCTGTTCTGAAAAAAAAAAAAACTCTAACCTTAAAAAACAAGCAAAAAAGCTGACATTCTAAGATATTTAAAAATAAATAAATATAATTAATTAAATAAAATAATTAAATATATACATATGTGTGTGTGTGTGTGTTTTCTTTCAACACATTCAGTGTAATGCAAGGGTAAAGTTGTTTGAATAGTATGTGTACGTGATAAGGAAAAAAAAAAAAAAGGTTGGAGACATAATGTGTCCGTGAGAACATTAGCAGGAATCCATCAGTGAAACATTAACAGCTAATGTGCAGGAGAAGGAGATTAGAAGGTGGAGAAGGAAGAAAGCTACCAACAGTAAAAGTATAAATATTATACTATTTCAACATATTTTTACTGCTATTTTTAACAACGAAAATAATAATAATTTAAAAAAAAAACAAAACGGAAAGACAGCAATATTTTAAAACCCAAAACATGTCAAATCATTCCCACTTCTCAGGGTAAACAATGCAATAACTTCAGTGTTTATATATATATATATATATATATATATATATATATATATCTGCAAACTCTGCACTAACAATTCTATTTCCCAAGGTTTGCAGTGATAAAAATGTCAAAGCTAGTTCTTTTCTTAACTATTGTTTTGGTACTGGAGGATCTCTCTCTGGGTGAATCAGAGTTGATTACAAAGCGTGGACCTGGCATAAGTTACAAAACAAAAAAAAATGTTTTGACTGGTCCCAAACTAGGACCAGCAACACGAAGCACATTCATCATGTGAGCTCTAACACAGACTGAGGGAGAGGGTTATATATACTGAGCGCACCAGGTGACACAAGTGAGACTATTAACAAAGACACAGGTGCGAGTGATCAAGCCTATTAACCAAACAGAGAAGACAACAAGAACAGGGACAGACAGACCTTACAACTAAAGCAATACATTATACTTTATTTTCGTATATTGTCCTCTCATTTTCTTCTATTTCTTCTATTGTCCTCTCATTTTCTGAATCTCCCTTTTTTTTCTTCAGTCCTGTATAGACAAACCGCAATCTTGATTGAACTGCTACTATATTAAATTAAACTATTATATATATATATATATATATTTATTTATTTTGTTTGTTTGTTTTGTTAGCTGTATGTGTAGATATGCATGTGAGTATACATCTATGTATATTATATATATATATGTGTGTGTGTGTGAGTACACTCATGTAATGGATATACGTTGGCTTAGGTAACATGTGTATGTATTTGTGTGTATATGTTTGTGAATAACCAACATACTGTTTGGACATATATGTGCCTATATATGTGTCTAGGTGTGTGTGTATGCGCAGGCATATGTACAACTGGATGTGTTTGTATGCAGATATATATGTACATGATCCATACATTTTCCAACTTTGTTTCAGCGTGAATTTCCTACAGGTGATAACTCATTGTAAAATGACTAAATAAAAACAACATGATCAATAATATAGGATGTATTTTCTACTTCGTCCATCTCTTCCCTCCCCATCCACCCTATTTTTTTCTTTTGCTCCAACCTGAGGCAGGAAACTGAAACATGAGTCAGGATCTGGTCAATCTTTCTTTCGACTCACAAGGATCCAGAATGTTCCAGGTGAATGAAACATCTTAAATCTCCACCCTGAAGCCATTTATGTAATGTCCTTTGTATAAGGAATGGCTTCATCAGTCAGTCACTCACTCAGGTATGCCATCCCATAATGAACCAGTAATTGCCCGTATAAAGTTCAATTTAATTGAATTTTATAATGTGGCTTTATTAAAGCGCCTAATTAACATCGCTGCCAGCAGATGGTACCGTCTGCTTCAGACTGACAGTTTGAGACTCAGACACTGAGAGACGGTCAAACCTAAAGCGACAGCACGGGAAATATGCAAATGCATCCCCTACTTCTCTGAACAAGAGCCATTACTGATTAAGTAGTGTTGGATAAGAGGGTTGGCTGTGTGACCAATATAGATAGAAGCACAGACAGACAGACAGACAGACAGACAGACAGACAGACAGACAGACAGATAGATAGATAGATAGATAGATTTTTTAGATTTTAAATATGGTACTTTATTAACACAATCCAGGAAAAAACAGAGGTCATCCAGTCAGCAGCATAAAAAACAACCAGTGTGGCTGTCGCACATAGATAGATAGATAGATAGATAGATAGAGCTAGGCAACCATATTGAAATTAACATAGGACAAGAGACAATAGGTCGTTTGGTTTCAAGATCCACACTTGCCATTGTTAACTTTGGTCAACTGTCCAACGCAGACATGAAGATAAAATAAGCAAACGACCTGAATAGATGGATGGACAGACAGACAGATAGATAGAACTTTATTAATTCCTGGAGAGTATCCAGATTTGAAAACCAGACGGGTCCAGATCTTCAGATGACAATCCATACATCGTGGACTAAGATTTTAAACAGACTGATAAAAAGTCTAGGACCAAATAAAATCTAGGCAACCATATGGAAATGAACATGGGACAAGAGGCAGTAGGTCCTTTGGTTTGATCAACTGTCCAACACAGATGTGTAGAAGAAATAAGCAAAGGGCCTGGATAGATAGATGGATGGACGGTTGCCGGCCGAACAGACAGACAGATAGATCACAAATCCACAAATGGACTGAGAGTTAGAAGAACAGTTTGTATAAGGGGCTCACAAGTTCCGAAATTGACCAATTGTAATCATGAGAACGCTGGTATACTTTAGAAAACACCTTTAGAAGAAGGAACTGACAAGTTCATCTGTGGACTGGTCATGACAGCATTCAATCATTCATCTTGAGGAGGTTGGTAAAGTTGTGCCAATAAAATTGTGGCTGAGAAATGAAAAGATTAGGACTTGAAATTATTTTTGGGAAAAAAAAAATTAATTCACCCTATGTTTTGGAGAAGTTGTTTTCCTATTTAACTTTTAGCCATTTATCATAACTAAATATCAGAAAGTTTCTAAAAAAAAAGTCTACCGATACAAAAGTCTAGCTTTTTTTTTCTTTTTTTTGTTTTCATTCACACTACTGCAATTTCCTGAGAAGAACAACAAAGTGCTGGGGAGAAGATTAGAGATCTAGCATTTTTTAAACTTGCAAGACCTGGAAGTAAAAGTTCTGCAAACGCTCCATAAATCTCCTTACGTAACCTGCCTTTCCGGATAAACCCTCCGCAGGGACTTAGATGAGAAGCCAAAAGCATTCCTCTTTCTTTACATCTGAGAGGTGGTGTTACAGCACTGTAGGAGATAAGGGTGGAGGACAGGAGTCACTCAGTCTGTATTTCCATTAATAAAAAAAGGAACATACTCGTGGTTGTGTAGTTGGGAGATGTACATATTGATGCATTTCTAATAGGCGTCTGCATGGAGTGGAGGGGCTTTTCAGTGACGGTTTGATGGATACTGAGGCTGGCAGTGGAGATAAGAAAGCACACAGACACACACAGGTGAGGAGGAGAGAGGGGAATGGGAGTCAGGGGGGAGTTACAGAGGTAATGATAGACACTGTTTTGGGTGAGAGTGTGAGATAAGGCAGTGGATGCATATCAGAGGAAACACATTCAGCAGTGAGGAATGAGCGGACTGGGAAATGTCATTCAGCTGCAACAGAGAGCATGGCCGCCATTGAGAAAGAGACAGAGAGAGACACGGAGAGACAGAGACAGAGAGAGGCAGACAGAGTAATAATTTGTCAATGAACCCCATCCAATGGTCAAGGATCCCATCACATGATTTATTTGCCTTATTTCTTTCTTAGATTTTTCAAATGAGTAAACAGGGAGAAAGGGCAAAAAGTCTTTTTTATTATGATTATTAAATTATCACATAAAATGTAATAAAAAACACAAAACATTTTTCAAACGAGTAGACAATGATTTCCTATCTCAAAATCAAAAGCTATGATTTAATGAAATCAATTTGATTTTTTTTTCTTTTTTTTTTTTTTAAATTTACACCAAAGGTGGAATTAGGATTGCATCAATGAGATATAAGCGGGATCGCAGCAAAAAAAAAAAAAAAAAAAAAATCCAAACCAAAAATAACCTTGAGACAGAGAGAGGCAGACAGAGTAATAATTTGTCAATGAACCCCATCCAATGGTCAAGGATCCCATCACATGATTTATTTGCCTTATTACTTTCTTAGATTTTTCAAATGAGTAAACAGGGAGAAAGGGCAAAAAGTCTTTTTTTAAATTAAATTATCACATAAAATGTAATAAAAAACACCAAAAAAAAAAAAAATTCAGACAAGTAGACAATGATTTCCTATCGAAAGATCAAAAGCTACGATTTAATGAAACCATTTAGATTTTTTTTTTAATTATTTTTACACCAAAGGTGGAATTAGGATTGCATCAATGAGATATGAGCGGGATTGCAGCAAAAAAAAAAAAAAATCCAAACCACTGATCTAGAACAATAGGCTTTGTCAATGATTATTCATCTGTTCTTCTTAGTTCGTTTATCTGTTACAAAGTCACAAAGGTCTCCATGAATGCCACCCAAATCAAATTGCACCGTACCTCCCTAAACCCTTCCTGCAGGTGGTGATCCCACATGGAAGCCGCCCAGATCCCTAACCTGAGATTAAATCTTGCCCGGGAATTGAACCCTCGAGTTCCACACCAATAACAGAGACGTTGACTTTGGGCCAAAGCACCACATGATTATATACTTAAGGCTAAACAACAAAAGAATATATGGTGACAAGCTCACAATGGCAATACTATCACTTGCACTGAAGCCTCTCCATATGGAACCAACAGGACATTTTACCTTAAATGTGGTTGTGAATTAATGAAGATTCAGACCAGTGCAGAAATCATTTCACTTTAAACCAAAGAGCTGAAGAAGTCACTGATAAAACTGTGTGTGTTGAGACACAATGTCACTTTAAGAGCTTTAAAAAAAACAGAAAAAAATACAGAGATCGTATCATTGCCAGTGTTTTGACTCCAGTTTTGACAGATATACTAGAGAAATAGTGGAATGTGGGCTTAGAAGTAAAAAACAGTGAGAATGACCTGGCCTTCTGTCCTGTCAAAACACAAAACAACAAGAAAACCAGCCAGCTCTCAGACCAAGGCCTTCACCGTAGTTTTTATCAGCCCCTCCTCAAAAAAGAAAAAAAAAAAAAATGCACAAACAAAAGAAAAAAGTGGAGTTGTGAGGGAGGGGACTGCAGTTTCCTGGAATCTGCCCGGAGGAACGCAGATGAAGGTTTCTCGCTTAGTGAGAGACGCAAAAAAACGAAGATTGGTTAAAACAAAATCTTTTTTGTCATCCTTAATGTCACTGCTGTTGCTCTGAAGAACATGGAAACTGAAGTTAAAGTGTCAGACATGTGAGACACTGATGTGAATGTGACAGAGTGTCTGACAGCATCAGAGAACTGAATCAAAGTATGTTAAGAACTGACAGCAGCTTCAGAGGTTTACATCACTTCAACATGTTCAGCCACAAAATGCATTCTCTTAGTCCAGGAATGGATTTTACTGGACTCTGAGTCCAGTAAAAGTGATTTATGGAATGCCTTTCTGGTAAAGTGTTGAACAAAAAATATTCTGGTTTTGTTATAATTTTGTAATAACAGCAACATCAACCAAGACCATCACATAGGAGATCCATCTGAGAGAAGCCAGTCCTTCAAAAATCCCTAAAATATAATTTATTTTTGTAAACTCCTCGTCCTTGATATTCACACCACTGCACAGCGCCCGGGGAGCAGTGAGTGGGGACGGTGCCAGGCTCAGTGGACCTCAGTGGTAACTTTGCAATTGGTGGATTTGGACCTGCAACCCTCTAGATCCCAGCACCGTCCTATTTACTGCAGTGATCATCAACTAGTTTCCCATAGAAAGATTTTAGCCCAACATACCATCTTAGTTGGCATTCGAGTGGGAAGAGAAGATGAAAAGTAAAAGTTTCTGCAACAAATATTTGATGTCCAGGTAAACTTAAAATTTTAATCCTTAATCTACCATTTATTCCTTTGCAAAGACACAAAATACATAATGTACTGGCTAGTAAAAAAAAATAAAGTAGAAATTGTATCTTGTCAGGGCTGGATTTTGAGTTTTTTCCCTCTTTTACTCCAATCTCCAAACACTAAGTCAAAACTTAGTTTCATATATTTCTTTGCTATTATTAAACTAGATGAAGACTGCATTAAATTAACAACATGACATTGCATCCAATAGACCTATCGTTGTCTCAGACTGGCTGATTGCTAACAATTCTCTTGCTTCACATTATTTTTTTTAAAAAAAGCAATGATAATAAAAAATAGTTCAAAAGTTCTGTCATTCCTGTCGTTTTAACTACATTATTTGTTATTTTTATCGGCTCTCTGAGAGCACTCTTCAATAAATCTACCATCCTTATCTTAACGATGTGAGTCAATAACTCAGGCTGCTTAAACTGATGACTTTACGGGAGTGAGGACAATTGATGCTCATAATGTGTCTATTCTTGGACCTCATGTCTTGTTGTTGCCTTTGCTATAGTTTTGAGATTATACTAAACTTTGACAATTGTCTTTATTTGCCTCAAATTAGTAAAAAGGCTGTTTATGTTCACATTAGAGGATGATACTGTATAACAGTTGAGATGATTGATCATTTATCCTGTTCTTCCTCAAGCTCATTTGTGCAGATATTACTATTAAGGTAAAAATAAAGTAGAGACAATTATAGTTAATTAGTTTCTGATACTGTTTTGTCTTTTTGTTCTTGTTTCCCTTTTGAATAGAAGTTCTATTGATACAGGATGAAATCAGGAGTCTAAAAGTGGGGGTCACTGCTGTCACCATCATTTCAATAGACTGGGGGTGTCCACACTTTTTTGTCTTGTGAGCTACTTTTCAAATGACCAGGCTGAAGTGATCTACCTAGATTGAAAACTCTAAATATATTTACCTATATAAACTGGATTTCTTATTCTATACATTAACATATAACATATGTTATACTGTCTGACTCAATACCTATAGCAGTTGTTCTTAACCTTGTTGGAGCTACTGAACCCCACCAGTTTTCCGCTGTGTCTTGACCTCTGCTGCAGAGGCTCTACTGAAGACCAACTCACCAAGCCCCTAGGGTTTGATCAAACCCAGGTCACGAACCACTGACCTATAGCATTCTCCCTTTAGCCCAGTGATTAACATCTTAAAATACAATAACATCTCTAGTTTTTATTACTTTTATTTTAGTTGTTGCTCAGGATCTACCATCTACTCCTATGGAGATCTACTGATAGATCCCAATCTATTGGGCACGCCTGCAATAGGGGGTCACATCAGAATATCATCTTAAAAACAAAACAAAACAAAACAAAACAAACAAACAAACAAAAAAACACTGATATTTAAGAGGAGATTTCTGGCTTTTTAATTGGTATACTATATGCCACAGCAGAATAAAAGTGCTTTTATGGTGCTGTTATATTGGTTTGCATCATTTGTAAATAACTAAAACATATTTGGAAAAGAGAAACAATAAGAAAAAGAACAAGCTATTAGTTTGTGTATACAGCGTATAATATCCACCACTTTAACTTTACTTTATGACCTGCGGCAGCTGATAGTTGAAGCTCACCGTGAAGATTTCAGCACCCTGGACAGCTGTACGCAAGCCCCTTTCTTTATATTTTAAAAAAGAAAAACATTAGAATAAATATTAAATGCATATTGAAACAATCTACCTCTGCTTATCTACTGGGGGATAGGGCAACAGCCTCCACTACTGACAACCAAATCACAGAGCCATCCTGTGGGCAGAGCTAAGTCATTACTCTAATATTTTGCCCTTTTTTTAATTTTTGCCCTAATGAAACAGTGAGACCAAGCAGATGGTATTAATTCATTATATACTGTTTGTTCCAGAAATTATGTTTTAATATCATGGCTTCAGGTATATTCTGTAGGTTTCACAGATTGTAGCCATTCCATGTATTTTATTTAATCCTGTCCACTTATTATTTCTTGCTTCATCCTCCAGACCTGAGTGCTTTTCTATCCTACCAGCCTGATTAATTATACAAACATTTTTAACACACAAATACTCCCTTGGATTTTCAGTCACACCGGTTTGCCAAAAAATTCCAGCGGATCTAATCAAGTCCCATTAAAACCACTTTTTAAAAACTTTTTAGGAATATTTTGTTGTCAATCTCTCATTAATTAGTGTCAGTAAAATCCAAGTCATTTCAAACAGCTGGTTGAGGGGAAGAAAAAAACAGCCAATGTGTGCAATGCTCTCGAGAGTCTGTGGCATCCTGTGCGACTCAGTCTGCTGTAATGAACAATTAAATTAGCACTAAGAACTGCTGGTGGCTGACAGCTGTAACAATGCAGTGTTCTGGACGATGACATTTAAAGATTAAGATCCTAGACTAGAGCTGTAGTGTCTTGATTTTTAAGTTCTAAATACTATTTTAGTTCAAAGCAGTGTTTGTCAACCAATGGGTTGACAGGCTTGTCTGGAAATCCCATAGGACGTCTATGAAATATCTGTCAATTAGGAATCATAAATCAAGATGTTCTGTTCATATCATTAAACCTAGGAGGAACGACGTGCAAGGAAAACAGTGATTTAGAAAAGTACCCACGGGTAAAAGTATACATATTTGATGTACCCTTGGGTACCAAAATGAACAGTGGGTAGCATTGAGAGCCCAGGGGGCAGTTGCTGGACGGCACTGAGCTCAGTGCACATAAACGAAAACTTAACAGCTGGTGGTCTTGAACCTTAAACCCTCCAAGTCAGCTTACTTAACCAGTAAGCCAGCATAGCCCCTTTAGACATCATTAAGACATCCGTGAGTGAGGTTCTAGCAATTGTTTGGGCTTGGATTAGTTTTCCATCACTACATTTTGTTGTTGCTGTTGGACTAAAACTCACAAAAAACAGAGATCCTCCAATCTGGAGTACCACAGGGCTCAACACCTGGGACACTTATTTTTCCCTGAAAACCCTAATTGTGGCTAAGTTCTTTACCTTATGGAACTTTATACTTCAACATTCTCTATAGTTGTTTTTGGGGAATGGTTAACATACAAAAAAATCATTTCCTTTCATTCCTTCAGTGTTGCAGGGATGCTTTAAAGAATCCCAGTTGACACACTGGGTCTTTAACAATAACAAATAAAGAACATTTCTATTAAACACTGCTATATTTCAGTATTAGAGGACATAAAATATATCCTTGGGTACAATTTAAGGTTTACATTTAAGAGAACTGACTGTATTAAAACCAATGTGGATCCTTAACCATGTTGTTTATCTTAACTTTGTAATCAGCCATTTTTATCAAAAGCCAGTAACTATTCAAATAAACAATTATTGTACACTTATTGTGAAGACATGCAACATAATGCTAATTTTAATCAAATAAATCAAATTTTCATTCACATAAAAAACCTAATTCTGTTTATTGCCAGTACACAATCAATATTTTACACAGATTTCAAGTGTGCAGAGAGGTCAGTGTTAGAACCGTAATATTTATATAGCAGACAATTTATCCTCAGAGGAGAGATCAGTCATGCAGGATTGGTTGATGATGAAGGAGATTGGTTTCACCCTTTGACATAAAACCTCAGAGTAAAACGTCCCCGTGACCTTCACATTCCATCATTGCGTGCTTGAATAAATCCAACTATAAAGAATCTTCCTATCTGATTGTCACTGACTGGTGCACTAAAAGTTCTTCTTTTAATCGGTTGTAGCTGCATTTTACAGCCTTAAACTGCTGACAATAAATAAATGTCACTATGATTTAAAATACAAAAACTGAACAAGGTCAGAACTTTAACCAGCTCTTAATGTGTCTCCTGGTGGAAGGTAGAAACTAAATGCTGATTAATCTCCCGGAGAACGTTGGTTCAGTGCAATCCATCCCAGGTTCCATTCACGGTCCGCATCTCCACAAGGCAGAACCCTCTTTTTGATTTAATTGTCGCGCTGGGTGAGTCCTATTGAGTGGGCCGCTGCTCCGAGGTAGAGAGATTACACATGAACCCTGGGGCAGTTGCTCTTTACAGATCAATGTGAGGCTCCTCTGACTCCTGTGGCCTCATAATCTGCCAGGCAAGTGATCAAGAGAAGTGATCCAGAAACATTACGGCGCCTTAAATGGTGTGGTCAAGTGAAATTCAATATTGATTCCCCGCGCAGCTTGTTCATTGGTGAACATGTGTACGTACAACATCACTGCAGCGTTACTCTTTCAATATGGCACCGCTGTCTCCAAGGTACAGCAAACCGCAGGATCGATACATTAATGGGTCAATGTAGAGAAATCCATTGAAGTCTGCGTGCAGAGTGTGTCATTTGTGGTTTCGCAGAGTTGTAATCGTACAGAACGGACTATTTTGAAGGAAAAAATAAAAAAAAAGCTAAATTACAGCAATAGAAAACGATATTACTGCTGCCTATTTGTGTCTCTCTCCAGTCATTTTGAAATACCTAAACATGCTGTGACTATTTTTGACCAGTTTAATGTACAGGTTTTTTTGCTTGTATTTTATGAAATACTTGTGCTCTGTTTGGAGGTTTGCTTTATTGTCTCTTAGTGTGTTTTTTTTTGTGTGTGTGTGTCCCCGACTGGTTGTTTTTTGGCCCTGGTCACACTCTTCATTTCTCTTTATAGCACCTTGTCTGCTCTGTAAAGTCTATTTTTATGTGTCCATGTCATAAGTTATAGAAGTTTGGTCGTCATGTTTACATCCGTTGGATTCTGAACCCCAGCACATTTGTCTCAAGCACCTCAGCCAGTTGTGGTCTCTTTATAACTGAAATGATCTTCAATATAAAGTATACGGGTTTAGGTCTTCAGGGATTTGTAATTTTGGACGTGAGCAGCTACACTGGTGGTTAATTATGCTTAGTAATACTTTCAGTAAGTTTAATATTACAGCAATGTTAGAAATACTATGATCTAAAGCCAAATATCTGTAGTCATCTCAGATACAGACGAGGAAACCTCAGAGGTGACCCAGAAAAGTAAGGCAATGCAAACAATAAAATGACAAGTGACTGAGATGTAATAAGAATTAAAAAAAACAAGAACAACAACAAAAAAAAAAACGATACACTGAACCAGTATAAGATTGCCAAGATGAAGACTGTTCCACAAACGGTCGGTGTGGCTGCTGTTTTTTGGTTACAACCAACCAAGACCACATAGTTTGACCAATCAGCTGTTTGGTGACTAAGTGATATTGATGGGATCTGTCAACTCAGGTGTGCTCTAGCTTGGTTGGAACCAAAACCTTTAGTCACAGTCACCCTTTATGGATCAGTTTGGACATTGCCTGTTTTAAACATTGCCTGTAATGCCGGTTGGAGTCTTCCTCCTGAGGGGGTATAAAAGGAGCATTCACCAAAGGGTGTGGTCAAAGATGCCACAGAGTAGTTTGTAGGATCAGAGTTTGATAACAGTGGTTGTATTGGGAGAAGAATGCTAGACATGGAGCTACCAAGAGACAAAGAGGAGATTTATGGATGCAGTGAGGGAGGACATGGAGGTGGTTGGAGTTGGAGTTGAGGATGCAGAGGACAGGGTGAGATAGAAATTGTTGACTCGCTGTGGCAACCCTTGAAAAAAAAAGGATAAGCCAAAAGAAGAAGAAGAAGAAGTTTGGTAACAGCCATGTGATGTGGTCAATGCTGGACACAATCATGATGACGCTGGACGGCAGTTTCTCCGTCTTTATTTCTGCTCAGTGCTCAGCACTTTGGTAGCACAGTTTCTATATACCGTCTGGCGTGTCCCTCATAGCCCCCCTCGGGTTCTTAGTCACAAGCCTGGGTCTGGATACTCTGTGGCATCTCAACCTGCAACTTCCTCTTCTCTGGTTCTGGCTCCTACTGATACAGGGAGAGACCAGATTAACTGGATTATTCTATTTTATATCCGATGCTGGACCTGCACTGCTAATCTTGTGCGCTCTCTGCTGCCCCGCCCACACCAGACGGTGACTTGCTGGTTTACAAAAATGATGATGTCATCATGCCAAAAGTAGCAGCTGTGAGAGTGCTTTAGGAAACGATGTTGATGGCAGTTACATGGCGTAAGTACTTAATTTTTAAATATTAACTCATCAATAATCATAATAAAAACAACAATCCTTGCTCAAATGTTCTGAAGCAAGTCCCTAGTGGGTCCGCTACCCCTATTTTGGATTCCACAGCTGTACACATTAAGATGACATGTTACCTAACTCTTCTGGACTGGAGTTTCCCTAACAAAATAAAATGCAATGATTCTTTTTTTAAGGTGTCCCAGACAGTTTTATATTTCTCTGTTTTTAAACAAGATCCTTATGGTTGGCATGATTCTCAGTAGTCAGTGTGTGTTACTCATGTTGGGAACAACCACAGGTTGTTTCCTGGTGACTATGATAGATTGCACCGGTATTCAGAGTGCGTCAAAGGAGTGAATTAGTTTTTTACTCTTTTGTGCCCTGACAGCACCTGATCCCAAACACTGTACGGAACAGAACACTGTGCAGAAATTGACTTTTGATTAATAACCTTGGTTTCTGCTTAAAGAAGCAGCCAGTCAGGTCCAATCGATAAGAACATGCTGTTCACACTACACAACAAATGAGTTTAATGTATCTCCGTTTGCACACACACACACACACACACACACACACGCCGAATGCAGTTTGTGTCTTTTTCTTGCTGTGTTGTCATTATTCAAAAATAATGAAAATAATATCCTCATACATGGGCTGAATAAAAAGGACACAGACACCAATTAATCATAACCTCAAACCGTGTTACTTTAGCCCTCGCTGGTGTTCGGAAGTGTTCTGTGAAAGCGATTGTCTCAATGGGACAATGTCCTGGAGCAGATTCCCATTATTCTCCTTTGTTCCTTCACTCCCACTTGATTTTAGAGAAATCAAAGAAACACTTGTCGCCATGAGGAACCTCAGAATCCAGCGTTAGCAGATTTCATCCATTCTCAGAGTGTTCAGTGTTATGTAAAAGTGAGCCTAACCATTCTCTGTACAGATCTGCAGATGGCGCTGCTACTGAAACACAGTATGTACTGAACGGTCATTGACAGACAGTAGGGAGGAAAGTGAAGTACTGGTAATTGTGACCACTGCTGTTGGAACTGGACCTGAATCCTTCCAGACCCAGTTGGTTTCCTCAACCACCAACCCACCCTCACCTGCATTAACTTCAACATCAATACTCTCTGTATTCATTAAGGCCGGCGCACACGGGGAGGATTCGGCGCGTGCCGATGGCTCAGCGCCATTCGCGCAGGATGAGAATTCTGCTCACGTCTCATTCGTCAGTCAGCTGATTTCCCAGGTCACGTGATAAGGTAAAACCGCGGCCTTCGAAGACGAGAGGTACTTTTACTGTTATTGTTGTTGAATATTATTCAGACAAGGATGGTCTTGCCAAAGATCCACGAATTTGTCTTCTAATATCGTTTCATTCAACAAGTTGCTGCTGGTTGCCATCTTGTTGCATCATTGTAACGCATGCGCACAAATCATTTGCAGTGAGAAAGATGCTCACGTAGCCCGCACACGATGAGACTTTGTTCACTCGCACCGAGAGAAATCGAGCACGATCGATATTTTGCTCACGGCCTCGAGTGACAAATGGCTTACGGAAATTTACGTGCACACGATGGGAATTTGGCGCTGAGCAATCGGCGAGCGCCGAATCCTCTCCATGTGTGCGCAGGAGGAAAAATGAGAAAGAGAACAACAGTGTTGTATAATTGGCATCCAATGAGTTTGGAAGCTATAACTATTGTGTCACCTGGTGGCGCTCAGGCTCTATTGCTGCTATGGTCTGAGTATTTCATGAGACCTGGCACTCATCAGCTGACACAAATTACACCAATCATGGGCTTCAGCCCAGCAGGTGGCAGTATTGCACCTAAAGTTAGTGATCAAACAAATAAATAATTTGCGGTTTGACTTTTATGTGTTTATATTTCTGCCCTCAACCAACTGTGTGCATATTGTGTCAACAAATTCATGGTTGATTACCATTAAATTGATTGCCCTTAGTTCATAGGAAAGACATTAATATTACATACGTTGGCTAAATGTTAGTTTTCTTCCCATCTATCTATCTATCTATCTATCTATCTATCTATCTATCTATCCATCTAACCATCTATCTATCTATCCATCCATCCATGCATCCTATCTAAATATTTCAGTAGAAAAGGCAACATTTACTGGGAGGAGAATATTATAGGCATTTAATTAAATCACAGAAACACATTTACTCCTACATTAAAATTCATCCGTAGCAACACGTTCACAACAGCATCCGAGGAAAAGCTTTTATACAGTAATAATAATTACAAACGTAAACTGGGATCAATATTCTCTTGGAGCTCTGTGGGAGTAAACCTCTGAAAATGACTCAACCATAATTTTATTTGTATTATTTTTACAGTCTTAACAGGGGAAACGTGTCGTTCTGGCCGTGGGGATTTCATTGCTTCCATTTGATATGCACGTGTGTGTATTTTTCTATTTCTAAACTGTCCTTCACACTGGAAGGCTGCAGCGCGATGACTCCATCACGGCAAATGCTGAAGAGCATTAATGTGACATTATCCCGCCTCATGATGGAGCCACAGGGAGGAACAGGAGCCTGATATGAAACATTATGATGTCGTCGAGGTTTCGCATCCAGAATATGTTTAATGGTTTGAAAAAACATTGATGCATGTAGAGCTCGTGGGAATTCCTAATGACCAACAAATAGCTGGTTTCCTGGTACGATTCCTGAGGATATATTTGAACAGCGTTTTCACCACCTCCTCTTTCAAACAATCTTTTTTTTTATTTATGTTATGGTAAACAATGACGTTGTGCTCTCATAACAATGGGTGGTGTTTCCTTTAGGTCGGGCGTGGCCAAACCTTTGGCTCGCGGGCCACAGTTTGCCCTAAAATTGGACACACAGACCAAGTCAGTGCAGGAAGAATGCAAGCATTTGTTTGAAGTAAGATAAATACCATGTAAAAGTCGTGTAAAAAAATAAAATGCTACATTTCTAATTGCCTTTATGACGCCATCTACTGGGAAACACTACCATTGCAGGGAAACGGCAGAGGTATAATGATAATAATATATATATTTATATATATATATATATATATATATATATATATATATATATACATATATATATATAATAAATTTGACATATATATAAATAATAATTTGGACAAGGTTGGCAGGGCAGCATTGCGAAGCTCGAGGGTGGATCCAGCCCCCAGGCCTTAGTTTGTGCACTTCAGATGATTCCTGGTTGTATTTTATTAATTACAAGCATGAGAGACAAGAAGTGACTGACCAGATTGCAGTCCAGATCTGCATCTTCTTGATATTATCCATATCAGCAGGCAGAAGAAGTGCATCGGACGTAACATTTGACCACATCAATCTAAATCTAAACAAATGGCAATTTCTACAGAAATGTTAGAAAACAATCATGCACTGAAAATAAAGGAGCTTCTGTCTAACTACCTCAAGAATGTTAATAAAAAAGAAAAAATCCTTTAAAGTGTGGACTTAACCTGCAGGTCTAAGATGTGTGTGTGTGTGTGTAACAAACCTAGAGCCATAATTGTCACGTGGATTGTGAGAGACCCTTGACTTGATTATCATTGTTGAAGATTACTGCTTCACTGAATTCTGAAAACAACTCTTGACTTGCTCTACAAACCAATGTTAAGATGAAGACTCATATGGATTAATCACAAATAAACACCCAAACACTCCTGTTCCAGCAGTACGCTGCAAAAGAAACAATGGGATATTTGGGATTAACCAGATTAATCCAGTGTCATTTCTGCTGTAACTGAGTTTGACAGGTGCTGGAAAAAGCAGGAAACTACTGCAGAATGATCCTGATGTGATACATATTGTGCTTTTCTGTGTGAAGTAAAACTAAATGTACATACATTTTTAATTACAGTGGAGGATTTTATCTACCCGGGCAGATAACGGCAGATCATGGACCACAGGGCTCTGCTGAGGAAGATACAGCGTCTCTGTGGAACCATAACAGTTCTCCTTTACGAAGCCAAGTCGGTGTGATGAGTGGGTGAAATAGGAAAAATGTGTGATTTCCACACACTTTGAAATGAGATGAGACTTACTATCGGCTCCTGTCATGAAGCAGAACTCCTTTTTAATGCTGGTGAAGTGGATGGTTTCCCCTGGTGAGTGTGATTTAACAGCCACAAAGACTGGATAAAAAAAAAAAAAAAAAAAAAAAAAAACACGGTGAAAAATAGGAAGAGTCTAAAAATACTCTACTTCTTCTCAACTTAGCATCCCAACTGCAGAAAGGACAGAGATTTTCCAAAAAAAAACATAATTGATTCTGCCTTTACCTCTGAGCAAAGGCTTTCAATATTATCTATTGATTTTTCTTTGAATTTGCTATTAATTTGTGTTTTTTTCATAAATTTGGTTTAGATTCACAGCATATCGAGCATAGTTATGTTTTAGCTGATAACTCCCAAAAGCTAAGAACCAGACTGTAGCTTTCACTATTTCTTTGTCTTCTTTTCCTTTGAGCTTGTCCCTTGTCCCTTCTCCGTATCTTCTAGTCTAACTCCACCTACCTCCATGTCCTCCACTGCATCCATCAATCTCTTTGTCTCTACCTGGTAGCTCCATCTCTACGATCACTCCTCTATCAATGTGTCCACCTTCCTGTCTGTGTTGTCCCTCTAATCACCTCATTCGTGATCCTCTCCATCCTTGTCTCTCCTAAAGAGAATCACAGCATCTTCAACTCCTCCACCTCCAGCTCTGTCTCCTATCGTTATCTATTTCATACATCATGGCTGGTCTCACAACTGTCCCAACCCTTATCTCACTATCTGTTCCATCCTGACTGTCCTCTATTCTTCTCCTCTCTTCCACAGTCTCCACTGCTCTGCACAGTTGATCCTCAGTATCTACTCCACCTCTGCTCCTTGTAACCTCACCATTCCACTGTTCTCCCTTTCATTCACACACATGACCGACCTTCATTCCTCTTTTCTCTAGACCAGGGGTGGGCAAACTTTTTGACCTGTGGGCCACAATTTCTCCTGAAATTGGACACGGGGCCGAGTCAAGAGCAGAGAGAAGGAGCATTCATGTAAGCTAAGATAAATGGCAAGTAAAAGTCATGTATCAAACCCAAAATACTACATTTCTAATAGCCTTTATAATGTCATCTACTGGGGAAACGCAGGCATTGTATGGAAAAGTCGGAAGTTTAATTCTTAATATAAATAAATTATTTAATTTGGACAGGGATGGCGGGCCGCATAAAAAGGCTCAACGGGCCGCATGTGGCCCCCGGGCCTTAGTTTGCCCACCCCTGCTCTAGGCTAAACCTCCACCTCTCTAGGTTCTCTTCCAGTTGTTGCCAACTCACAATGTCATCTGCAAACATCGCTGTCCATGGAAATTTAATAACTATTTATTTATAATTGTTCTTTATGCTATTGGTAATCTTTGGTAACATTTGCTTTGGCCACTTTAGCTCTTTAACTTTCATCCTTTACCAGGTCTCAGAGGCAGCATTCTCCATCACCGCCACCCAAATCACACTGCTCTATACTGTCAGTCTCTCTGTAGGTGTTGAGACCTTTGGAAATTTTGTGGGTCATGATGCTGCTATGAGTTTTTATTACTTGATCACATTTTTATATTTCGTTTATAACCCATTTATATTTTCTTATCCAAATGCTAAATCTTAAAAACATCAGCAGGATTTTTTTCTTTTTTTTTTTTTCCTATATTTGTTATTGTTCTACTATTGTAAAGCCAGTGCCGAGGTCATTTTCAGGGCAAATGTATTCTTTTTAACATGACTCACACTTGAGTTTTCTGCTGGTTGATAATCCCACTGACATAAACAGCTCAGGAGAAAACAAAAGACAGGACATTATGTACGTTCAGAATGGGTTTTTACAGGCATTTTTGATGAACAGCATGCGCTGGTCTGAAAACAAACAGGTGGAAACACTGCAGGTGAACTGAGGGGAAGGAATGTATCAGGTTCCTGGATTGTGTAGGAGCGACAGACACTGAAGTTCATCACAATGTGAGGAGAAGCACAGACTCCCCTGTGAGTTAACTGGAGGACAAAGGTGAAACGATGGAGAATCCGCAGTAACAAAGATCATAATAACACAGAGGGTTTAGAAAATATGATTCTGTCACTTTTTTTTTTTCTTACAAAAAGAAACTGTTTATGTTTTTATTCCCTGCAAAAAGCCAGTTTATTGGCAACCATTCAAGTTTGGAAGCTGGATGTTTGACAGGGATTAGAGAAGAAGCGTGCACTCTGACACACACACACACACGCACACTATGAGCAAGGCAGACAGCATGCAAACAGACACAGCATGGAGAGAACCACCTCCTTACCTATCTTTTTGAGAAGGATACGGAACAAAAAATAAATAAATAAATGAAAACTCTCAGACTGGAAGGTCACCAGTTAAGCACAAAGTCATTTCGAAATAGTTTTGCAGCAGCAGGAAATAAATGAAGCCGCATAAAAGTGACTAATGCTACGAGAGATGACTGTCATTGAACTTGTTTTTTTTATGCTTCATTTCAGTAAACAGAGCTTTAATCGCATGCGAGCGACTTACAAAACGCTGAAATATTAATAAATTGAAAATTATTACATTTCTAACTGTTATTGTGATGATGAATAACACCTCAGAAACTGGAATGTGAATGACTGTGTGAATGCAATTTTGATGTGGAAACTAAAAAGAGTCAAAGAAATCATTCAGCATAATATGCAGGAACGAACTTCAAACACGTTCATCTCAGTCAAAAACACCAAAATAATAATAATAAAAAAATAATAATTTCATTGCTTCAGTGCAATGTAACTTCATTTTTATGATGAGTCGTCACTCACCTACGTCACTCACACGCGGTACCAAGATGGTAACATGGTGAACTTGGACATAAGACATCAGAAAAGTCTGACTTCAGTGGAGCCATAATCAGTGTTGGGACTAACACATTACTTGTAACGCCGTTACATAATGAAATTATACTTTTCTAGTATAAGTAACGTAAGTAACGTAACGAAACTAGTTACTTTTTCAGAGCAGTAACTAGTAAAGTAATAAGTTACTTTTTTTTTACTAGCCCAACACTTGTCATAATTGAGGACAAAACAGCCCCCCTCAAAAAGTACAAAAAAACATCTTTACATAAACCATAAAATCATAATCCAATGTATTGCATAGAAAAACACACTGTCGTGATGATGGCATCGCTTGACGATGATCTATCTGCTTTGTACATACATTGTAAAAACAAACCAAATCATTTGCACAAAATTATTTAAGTTGGACTAAAGGAGGTAATTAATTCACCCACTTAGCCCATGCCGGGTTGCAAAGGCAGCAGTTTCCACAACTGCCACCCAAATCCCACTGCACCACTGGAAGCACGCCATCTTAACTGGTATTTGAAGTTGCCCAGGAAAGGAAAGTAAACTGAAGCAGTAAGTGGGGACAGTGCCATGGTTAGGGGACCTCAACGATAACCTGGAAGTTTGTAGATTCAAACCAGGAACCCAAGGATCCCCAGTCCTGTTCCTAACCACTGCCACAGGAGGTTGCCTCTGGGGCAAAGTGATGTCCCCAAATTCATCTACAGTATATATCCATTGATTAATCATCTCCATCTTTTCATCCGTTACTGGGTCTCAGGGGCAGCAGTCTCCACCTGAGCCTCTGAGTCTTCCTGTGGGTGGTGAGCCCGCTGGAAGTTGTGGAACTCAGTGGCAACCTGGCAGCTGGTGGATTCAGACCTGAATCCTTGTGCAGGGTTCTCTTCTTCAACCACTAAGCCACATCTGCCAACTACTTCTGCTTGATTTACTTAATTAAGCAACACACAACATCCTCCACATGTAGAGACGTAAACATCAGGCTGTTAAACACAACAATAGCTAAAGATTTTCATTCTGTTGGACTAATTAATTGGAAACAAGTCGTCTGACAGGACCAACCAATGAAAAGCAAAGTTTGGTTTGATGAAGCCATGTTACTGCTCCCTGACCTTGGTCTAAGCTAATGGGATCTGAAACATCTCTGCTTGTTAAAAGATATAAAAAAAAAGCTGAGGAGAAAAGTGATGAAATTACACTTAAAGTCATAAAGAAGTTAAAGTTATTTAGAAATAACGACGTTAAAAGTGAAGTTTTGCTTCTGTTTTTCTGGGTTTTGAATATCTTTGAAGAGAACAGGAACTGGAGGAACAACTCAACTTTTATGTAAAGTGTGTGCTGCTTTTTTAAGCTGTAGTCCTTGACAGCTGTTTCAACTCAACTCTGTTTTTTTTTTCTCAGAACTTATAAAAAAGTCATAAACAGAAGGGATGGAAAAAGTTGGATTTATTGGAGTGTCCCTGCAGCATCTCCTGCTTCGTCCGCTCTTTCTTTCCCTCTTTTTTTTTACAGTTTTCTTTCTGCTGCCAAAGTAAACTTCATCGATCTGTGTTACTCAGGGTCTCGTGTATGAACTGACTGACTGGACGTTTATTTGAAGAACAGCTGTCTGCAGGGGGTGCACACACACACACACACACACACACACACACACACACACACACAGAGACCAAACTGCTGTATTGACTGCTGCTACACAACTAACAACAGGCTCTAAATCTGTCTCTGATAGTTGTTTCATCCATTGTGAACATCTGGTATTTGGAATAAAATTGAATGTTTACAGTTAACAGGTCTTTAAACTAAGACTCATTGTAAAAACTATTTCATATGAAAATAAATATATATATATATATATATATACACAAGTTATTGTTAAAAACACACAGTGCCAGTAAATAATACAGTTTAACAACTTTAATATCTTTAATAACTCTAAGATATTTCCTATTCTTTTGTCATATTTTTGCAAAAAAATGTGAAAGAAATATATGTTTGGGACTTGAATATAAATTAATAAATTGTTATGATTATTAATTACATCCAACCAGGCACCGGAAAAAAGCGGTGCTCCCTCAAGGGACATAACAGTGGGTCCATATGTAACTTCTATTTTCCTTTCCTTTTAATTTGTCCCTCATTTGGGGGTTGACACAGTGAGTCAACATTTTCCATCTGTCCTCTGTATCTTCTACTCTGACTCCAACTACCTCCATGTCCTCCCTCACTGCATCCATCAATCTCCTCTTCATCTCCTACCTGGTAGCTCCATCTCTAGGATCATTCTTCTACCAATATAACCACTGTCCCTCCTCTGAACATGTCCAAACCATCTCAATCTGTCTTCTCTGTCTTTTTCTCCAAACCTTCCTGTCTGCGTTGTCCCTCTTATCACCTCATACCTGATCCTGTCCATCCTTGTCTCTCCTAAAGAGAACCTCAGCATCTTTAACTCCTCCACCTCCAGCTCTGCCTCCTGTCTTCTACCTATTCCTGATGTCTCTAATCCATCCATCATGGCTGGTCTCACAACAGTCCTGTAAAC
Organism: Paraplagusia blochii; assembly: GCA_016785265.1. Classification (NCBI taxonomy): domain Eukaryota; kingdom Metazoa; phylum Chordata; class Actinopteri; order Pleuronectiformes; family Cynoglossidae; genus Paraplagusia; species Paraplagusia blochii. The sequence goes on from JAFBJS010008599.1 coordinate 148,136, forward strand.
CTGTCCCTTCACCTCAGCTGACTCTCTTCTATCACAGATCACTCCTGACTCTTTACTCCACCCAATGGGCCCCTATGTATATGTAGATATAATATTCCAGTATATTGAGCCCCTATCGAGAAGGTGGGGCATGATGGGAGACAAATGGAGGTGTGGAAGTGTTAAGTGTTGAAAGTGTACCAGGAGACAGTGAGCGCTAAACCAATTAAATTGCTACAAGAGTTACGGCCGTCTGCTGCACCCTCACTAGGGCTTCAACCTTTTGACCGCTCATCTATAACTTAGAGAAGCATTAAGTGCCTGACAAAAAAAAGTAAGCTCTCTCATTATAGAAGCTTTAAATATTCATGTCCATCACCAGAAACTTCCTTTCAGACAATGGTGGAGGTGGAGCAGAACCAATGTTTTCTGTCCCTTCACATATTGACCTGCGCATCTGTCCCAAACATACGAGCGATATTTGGGTTTCCAGGTTTTGTCATATATTTTCTGTTGTGTTTTTGTCAAAGTTTCTAAGACAAAAAAAAACCTCTGTGTTTTGATCTAAAATGATGATTAATTTCAGGTTTGTCAATGTGTCACTGGTTAATCAGTGAGTTCTGGATCCAATTTAAAGATGACCGTGGACAGGGACAATGTAAATATCAGGGTTAAAGACAAAATGTAATTAATAAATGACAAAAATGTTACAACAGTGGTTGGCTGAGGTGAAATATATAGACAATGAGGTAGAATATAAATGATAAGAAAATATTTACATCGTAAATAATAGTTAATAGTTTCTATATTATAACCATAATAGTTAATAAATATAGAAATGCTAATAACATAAACATTTCCAAGTCCAACACAATTTCTTTATTTTAAAATGAAGAAAACAATTTGAAAAAAATCTATAAAAACAAGTACGTTTTTTTTTTCACCAATGGATATAATATTTATAAATATAAAATAAAATATTTTTTCAAAAAGTCTTAAATATTTTAGGTTTTCAATTTTGACCATTAAAAAAATATAAGTAAAAGAAATAAATATTCTATCTTGAACATTTTTACTTTGCGGTATAAACACATAATACATGAGCATTTCCATAAGTAGAAATGCAGATTTAACACATGTGCAGATGAAAGCCTTTAAAGACCACTGCAAAAAAGTGGGAAAAAATAATTTCCTTCTTCTATGCTGAACTTTTGACGACACCACATACTCAGTGTCTAAACAATCCCATCTTCTGGATCCACTCCATCATTTCTCCTCTTCTACAAATGGACCGAGATTTCAACATAAACAACAATCGCTGCCAAGTCAGTGTCCTCCTCAGCTGAAAGAGAGGACAGTTATGGAAGCTACAAACATTGTTTTTAGGACACCTTTCTACCGTCATATGTATATGTCAAATGTAGTCAAAGCTTTCAGACTTATTAACAGGTTTGAAATTATTTTAATTAATAAAGAACTGGCCTTTAGCTAAGAACTGGATGATAATTGGACACACAGCTTAATCCAGTCATTTCTCTGACCCTTTTCTATGTCCTTTTTTTGTTAAACTGTCAGGAATTACAGGTGTCTTCTTTTGGTGATTGTGAGGTTGTAATTCTTGACTACGTTCCCTGAACACAACACAATGACAGGGATCACAGTGAATGACTGTTATTTTCAATGTCCAAGTGACAGTTTCCAGCTGCTCAATCAGTCCCAGTTGTCCATTTCTGTCCTCCTCTCCTGTGGTCCACACTCCTTATAAGGTGAGGCCTGATTATCATCATTGCTCTCACCTGCAGCATCAGCCTCAACACTCGACTGCTCTTCCTGCCGCAGCTGAGCGCTCACCTCTGCCCCGCCCCCACCGTCATTTTAATAAAGTTAACTTTATTGAACTGTACAAAGGAGACAGTGATGTGGTTTACTGTTTTCTCGGCTAAAAATTCTCATTCGTTCTCTTTGAACCTTAAGGTTGTCTTTATACAGTGATGGTCTAGAGGTTAAGGAAACAGACTGTGGTCCGGAGGATTCCATGTTTGAATCCACCAACTGCCAGGTTCCCACTGAGCATGGCACTTTCCCCACTCCCTGCTCCCCGGGCGCTCAAAGCTGCCCACTCTTCACTTTGGTGATGGGTTAAATACAGAGGTATCATGTCATGGTGAGGTTCACGTCACAATGACAAGGAGTTTGTTTTCCTTCCTCCCTTTCTGTCAATATTTGACTTTATTGGGAAACTCTTTCTTTTTTTTATTCCGTTGCTGTTTTTACCAGTCTGGGATTCTGCCATACCAACCAATTTAATGTGTTCTAAACAAGGCAGGCTTCATTTAACTGAAAATTATTTTTGGAGAAATTTGGATAAAGAAATATATTAAATACATATTCTTAATGAACAATTGTGCCAACATTCACGGACCTAAGAGCAGTATTTCTCAATTATTTTCTCGTACACCCCCTCCTAGCAAGAAGAAAACAATTTGCACCCCCCACCCCACCACCCACTCTGCGCCGCAACTATAAATAATAGCATTTGTCTATAAAATAGTTCTAGCTACACCTCTGCATAACATCGTATCCTTGTTAACATAAAGAAACAAAAAAAGAGATATAGTTCAACTTACAAGGATGTGCAATTACACTTTATTGTAGTACGGGGGAAAAAAAAAAAACACGTTCCCCATCACACGCGCCCCCCTCGGCATTGCACTGCACCCACCCAGGGGGGCCCGCCCCACTATTTGAGAAGCACTGCCTTAGAGTGATAAAGAACGAAGATGATACTGAACATCTGAAGATCTTCAATATTAAAAACTCTTTTTTTTATCTACACACTGTTGGATCATAACAATGTGAGTCTATGTGAATTTATTATAACTTTTGGAATAAATCTGAATCTTTGTGTTACAGCAGCACAGGCCGAGGCTGAGATAAGGTTTAAGTGGAGAAAATGTAGCAAGGAGTGATGAGCAGAAACCCTGCTGGTATTTGACCCTATTTTGTCAACGTCTCACTCTTTATTACTTTTGAAATTCACCACAAATTTTCTATATATTTTCTGTTTTTATTATTGCGGGGAATAATGGGCAATGATAAAAGAAGTGCAAGTTTTGAAATTTGAGGGGTTTTATTGAGGATATCAATAAAACTGTCCTTCAGTAAATGGACACAGGAAAGGACTCAGGAAGTTGGATTTAATAAATGTCATTAACAAAGAGGAGAGAAACCAGCGTTGACTGCTGCAGTTAAAGATTACCTGCCACTGATCTGACCTCATTCCCTATTTCAATGTCCAGAGTCTGAGCCTCATCATCTTCACCATGGGCTAATCATTTTAACTCAGCGTCTGGACTTTAGTGCTTCACTCCTGCTCTGCAGGAAAATTACACTTCTGTTTGATTGGTTAGAAACGGAAGGTTTTGCAGAGATTGGATCAAACTTCCACTCTCTCTAACAGGATGAAGTCACTGATCAGTCACTGATCTCCCATCAATTTCCATGTACAATGTCAAATCATCACAGAGAAATTAAGAATATAAAAAAACCTAATAGTTCCAGTTTTCATTCACTACATAATTATTTTCTTCAGAGTTTTGTAAACTCAGCTGGTTTTATCTGCAGGACTTCAATAAGGAAGATTTAATTAAAAAAACAACATTTAATTAAAAATACATATATAAAAAAGAAAATTAAATAATATAAATCATTGAATCTAATTACACAATTAAATAAAAACAATAACACAAATTGGCTTAAGGTAAAATAGAATTAAAAGATAGCTTGTTGTACACTTAAAAGTACCGTAGTAATTTTTTTTTTTAAAGTATCCTATTTTTTTCATCAAAAAAATGTATCCTACCAATAGCGTCCAAATAAATATCTGAAACAGATGATGCTTTAAAAAATAAAGTAAAATAAAATAAAAAAATACAACTATTAAAACTAATGTGCATAAAATAGAGCTCAAATAAAAGGGAAAAAAAGAAAAAGTATTTTTAGTCATGTAAGGGACAAAACATTTTTTGATAGTCTTATTTTGATATTTTGAAAAAAAAAAAGATACTTTTCCCAGTTTTAACCCTATAAGACCAAAACATATTTAGAAAATTAAGAATTTTGGAAATAAGAGGTTTAATTACCGCCATAACAAAATACACATTTTTTTAAATATACCATTAAGTTTATATTTTTGGTATCGCAGTTGATAGACTGGGCCTTTCTCACAACTTTTTGAGATAGTCACAACATTGATAATTTCAGACAAAAACAAAGACTTTTTCTTACAACATTCTAAAGTTTTCAGAACACGTTTTAAAGTTTTCATCTTTTCTCTTTCTCTCCAATGAAACACTTTCCAATCAACAGAAGAGTGTTTCATAAAAACGGAAAAATCTGCAATGTTATGAATCAAATGTGTATGTTTCAACTGTGAACTGGGTTTGTCTGGATTATTCCGTTATCTTCACAGTTTTTATTTTTTTTACTATATTCACTACGTATTTACGATACTGAATATCGATACTGAATAATTGCAGCAGCTGCAGTGACATTTCAGCCTTTTTTCCACCAATAAAATATTTCCGAGAGTCACGGGAAACTTAGTAAAATAACCTTGACTGAGAGTCCGATCTGCTCACCGCACCCACGGACAAATGATCTGGTTCTTCACCTGCGACTGAACTTTTGTCTGCCCCCAGTGGTCGTTGGCATAACCCCGCTGCAACCTATAAGGCTTTTCCTCCCTCAGCCACAGGCAGTGTTTTGGCCGGGTGCCAGTTTACTCTTCACACTCACACGCTTCTCCTCTGTCTCAGCTGCAAGAAAACCTTCAATGAACTCCTACAGTGGTGTTTTATCCTCACATTTAGAGGGAGAGTTTGATCAATCTGTGACTTTTCCAATCAAATTCAACCCAGACGTGAACACCCAGGTACTCACCCGAATGGATGATTTAAAGTGAAGGGAAGGGAAAGTCTGAACAATAAAAGTTTTCCAACAACAGACCAAAAAATAGCTATATGGCCAAAGTGTAGTTCCCTTCTAATGAACCTTCTTTGTCTGAAGGGAAAAAACGAAAAAAAAAAAAACATCATCAGATGGCGCCGAGACAAGACCTGGCGCTAACCCTCCAATTTTGACCCATGTTTCTATTCACATATAGCTATGACTGTATTGAGGCCAGTAGTAACTGAGAGATTTTGCCTCTTCAGTTGTGTCACAATCACTGATCAGGCCCGATTGTCGACTTAAGTTGTGCAACTCGAGTCGTACAATGACGATTGGAGATTAAGATATTTGCTAATATCGTATTTTCACAAAAGGCGAACACACATGAGGCGAACCGTACAAATAGACACAATCTCAGTTCTGTGTGCCACTATTATATTTAACGCACACATAAGGCGCAGGTTTTATATACAATCCACGCCCACACTTCCCCCTTTAACGTTCTCATGGTTTCCTCTACTACGTCCGCCTTACGACAACAACACACACAGGGCGCAGTGCACTATAGGGCACAAAAATACAGGAGTTTGATTGAGATTTGCTGAGCAACTACAAAGTTGCTCTGATAATCCACATTTTTTACCCAACAACAGGAATGCAACAAGTTTTACAACAATTTATCATAAAAATAAATCTTACAACAAACATTATATATGTAAATGTATTTATATCTGTATCTCTAGTAAAAACCTACCATTCTCTCCATGAAAGTTTTGCCTCTATTGACTTGTTCCACTCCCACAAACACAGGCTTCTTTCTAAATCCATGATATTTCTTATTTATGGGGCTCTTTCCAAAATCCTGATTCTAAAATTTCCTCTGAGGCCGCATTTAAATTAACTCTGCATTATAGAAGGGCTAAGGTCACAGCTGATTAAATTTTAAGTGAGATGAGCGGAGGCTCCAATGACAAAGTTCAGGTGAAATCAAATATTCCAGGCAAATCAAGAAGGCTGCTGGCATTATCTGACCCAGGTTCTCCAAAACCATCTCACCCATGCAGTAACCCCGACCCATTAATTGATTCCAAGAGTAGCGTCAGTAAAACTTTGCACTCTTTCCAACAGTGTGCCTCACCTTCACTGTGGAAATATAATAAAATATAATATGTCAGGAAAACTGAAATATTACCTCAACATTGAGCTGAATTCAGCCAAAATGTTATTTGTTCAAAAACAGAAAAAAAAAAAAAAAGATCTAGACAAAATAAATAAAGCTTTAATATTGCTACTGGTCAAATAAAGTATTATTTACCATAACAATCCAAATATCACCACAAGTTCAGACATACCCCAAAGAAAGGAAATTGAATTCCAGGATGTCAATACAAAACAGAATAAAAAAAAAAAAAAAAAAAAAAAGCGCACCGATGATTAGAGAAATATGGATCTCACTTAAAGTCAAAATTAGAATACAGGATCTTTTTACATTAAGAATAAATTTACATTTATTTCCACTGAATAATATAATATAAACACATTATATAAAGACAGTGATAACCCTGACCCTGAACAAAAACTTCCACTAACCTCATTTTTTAACTATTAAATATTATCAGCTTTAGTTAAACACCACATTAACTCTCTTAGTCAGTGAGACCAACCACATCTTTGCTCCAAGATTTTACAGACAGACACCCCGGGAGCAAACGCTTGAATTAAATGTTTAATTCATTATTCATTTATTATTCAATCATCTTCATCCTCTTATCCAATATCAGGTCTCAGGGGCAGTAGTTTTCGCAACCGCGACCCAAATCACAGTGCTCCATGCTATGATCCTTCCTTTGGTCGGTGATCTGAGCACCTCAGTGGCAACCTGGCAGCTGGTGGATTAGAATCTGAAGGCTTCTTTAACCCTACAAAATAAAGACTCCCAGTAGTATGCGGTGTGATTTGGGTGGCGATTGCGAAGACCTGGTAAGGGAAAAGAAGATGAAGATGAATGCATAAATGAATGATTTAATATTACTATATAGCATACATAACTCATGAAATACTAAGTTGTCATTTATCCAATCATACATTTCTGAAATAAGAAAAAGCTCAAGATCCATCGTCTTATTTCTGCCAAAACCTTATTTAGGCCAATCAGATTTTTTTTTTTTTATTTTTTTTTTATTTTAATTTAATCACCAACCACCCCCTGTGGCCTGAGTGCCCTCCCATGATTGTATTTCTCTATAAATCTATTGTGAAAATAAATGTGTGAGAGCCATTGTAATTACTGAGAAGTAATTATAATTTCTTCATTCTAATTGTTATTGATTTGAAGCCATAACGCTCAGTAATTACTTCGTCTAAATGCTTTAGCACCTTTATAACATGTTGTTCATGTTCAGATTTTTTCCTTTTTTTTTCTACTTCACCATCCAACAATAATTTCCAATTTCCTTTGCACTGTCTTGCTTCACTTGGCATAATCAATTTCAATCTCACACTGTTTAGAGACAAGCGGGTGCTTCGCTCCAGCGAAAATCTTTGATCGCACACCAGTTTACATCACAGTCCTCTAATAATGTGCACCACCAGTCCGGACCACCACCTCCCACCGCTCTACTCTTCACCTCATTCCCCACCGTTACCTCGTCTGACGGGGCTCATCACAGGGTCAGATTTAATAAGGAGAATGGAGAGAAGGTCCAGTCGAACCGCATTGTGCCGTACACTTCCAATCTGCAGCCTGGAGAGGGTCCGATAGGAAAAAGAAAAAAAAAGAGAAATTCTCAGCATTTTTACGACCTGCCCACACTGTCTGTCATTCCCCATAAAAACTTTCTGAATTATACTTTTCTTAATGACGGACCAGGAGCAGAAGGTGTTTTCGCTCCACTGCTTCAGCAGAATCTCCATCCGGTTTTATGGGGTTTTTTTGTTTTTTTTTTTCAAAGTTTTTTAGCAGTTGCCTGACAACTTTTTTTCATGATAAAACCTGGTTGTACTTTTTTCCCTCTAATGCGTTGGGAAGAAATGATCAGTGATTGTCACACCCGTCGACAACTTTTGGGTACCTGCTACGTCGGCGAGGGGAGGGATCCAAGTTCTTTCACAACGGGAAGGAGAAGAACAAGGTAGTAGTGACAACTAGTTCATATCCTACAAAATATCTGCTCAAAAAACTTAATCTGAAGTCACTTGGTCAAATACAACGGAAATATTCACAAAACTCGCCGATGTCTACCACACCAGTGTCTGTTGGGTGTACAGCCTTCATAAAAACATTGATGGAGACCTTCTGGTGACGTAGGGCTGGGGTACAAGATGAATTTTCCAAAATATACTGGAATGCAAATGTGTGTGTACTAAACATCAGGAACAAAGAGCATAAGAACATACGTAATGTCATGGGACATTGTTTGGGAGGTGGACGGGAAGAAGGAGCCAGGTCAGCCATATGGAGACATGCTTTCAAAAATCTGACGCTGATCAAAGAACCATATTCTGCAAATGTTGTTGTGCTCAAGTTGTGGCAGAAAGAAACACAATCACCAACTCAGTAGCAATCATGTTATTAGGTGAATCTTCTTCTCGGTACGTCTGCAGACAACGTTCAAGTTAGTGCGGCGACACAAATGTGACTCAAACGTCACTCAAGGACCCATTTGATCAGAGGAGCCACTACCACAAGAAAAGCTAACGGTGGAACAAGTTTACCAACCAGACATTGTTTATATCAGGGGTGTGAAGCTGTTTCACAAGAGCTGCTGTTGGTGCAGGTTTTGGTTCCACACTGATTGACCAATCAGCTGTCTGGAGATTCAGATCAGTTGATCCAAAGAGCCAACCCAGGTGTGCTGCTGGTTGGTTGAAACAAAAACATGTAGCCACAGTGGTTGATGAAGTGTTTGGTTTGACACCCCTGGTTCACATCGTTCCCAGTTTAAAGAAGATGCAGAACTGTGCAGAATTGAAAACGACCCAGACTTTGAGCCCACACCTTCAGTGATTGGCTGTGATTGGCTGTTCCACAGGTGTAGGAGGTCCAGGGTCAATAGCTAGCACGCACTGAGAAGGTGAAATAAACCCAGTTTGGGTTAAAAGAATCCTGTTCATGTTAATAGCCTCTGATTGGCCAAAGTTTTTTAATCAATGCAGACAAAAGACGAAACCTCCTGCGGAATCCTACAAGAATAGACGCCATTTCATTGTTGGATTTTCAAAGGGTTTGTCTTTGCATTTGCATCTCACATCAGAGACTGATGATCTGGAGCTGATTAGGGTCGATTAGCTGCGGCGTGTAAAACTAATCAGCGAGCCATTATCAGAATAAAAATCTTGTGATTTAGGCCTAAAAGGAGATTGTTTCCTTTCTTGTATTGATTACGTGAATGACAGAAAATTGCTTGCATTTGAGTCAAACACAATTCGAGTTAATTTACGCGTCTAACGACCTCACAAAATCTTGCGTTTGTCAACTGACGGCTCTGCCGGGAGGAATCCTGGAGGAATTTTGCGATTTTCTTGATCAGGATTTTTTTTTTTTTTGGATTAAACTAACCACAACTTTTACACTTTTACAAAATGTTCTTTCTGAGAAAGTCGGTCAGATTGACGACTATGCTCGGCTCGCTGAACCATACAACTTTAACAACTCACTTTCAGGCGATTGGAAATTAGGAGGAGAGAGGCAGGGCTTTCAGCCGACATGCTCCTCTCCCTGTCTGTCTCCCTCAGTCTCCATGAAACTATCTTCCAGTTCAGGTCCAGGAGGCAGACACACTCTGTATGTGTAAGATTAGGCTGAAAATCTTTCCTCTGAGGCAGCCCTTTATAAAAGCCTCCCTCAGACTTGCCTTGAAACGTCCCCTCATTATGTTGCTGCAGGCCTGCAGTCCGCAGGGGGAACATTATGATGATGCTCCTCTGCATCTGTACACATTTATATCACATTAATGAATCTCACCAAGTCCACACACTCTTTCCTCCCCCATCACTGACTAGTCTCTCTTACTAGAACCACATCAAATCTGACTACAGTAGCAGCAGAGCAATCCAGGTTTAGGTTCAATCTGGTAAATCTGACTTTTTCAAAGATCTTCTTTTCCTTTTGGCTTGTTCCGTTTTTCAGGGGTTGCCACAGCGAGTCAACAATTACCATCTCCCCCCTGTCCTCCGTAACCCCATATCTAACTCCAACTACCTCCATGTCCTCTTTCACTGCATCCATAAATCACCACTTTGACCTTTCTCTTTATCTCCTACCTGGTAGCTCCATCTCTAGCTTTTTCAATGATCTGTAAAGTGATGTTAAATCAAATGGTAAACCAATGCAATGTCCAATATTGACAATTCTAAGGCTTTCAGGAGGCAGCTAATAACTAAGAGTAGTCCTCAAAATGACATTGTTAAATAACATAATATATTTTGGGGCATCAGTGGTGGCCTTGCGGTTAAGGAAGTGGACTTGGGTCCACAAGGGTTCAGGTTTGAATCCTCCAACAGTCAACTTGCCTCTCAGGTGCTCTGATCATGGCACCGTACAACCCTCAAAACTTCCAGGGGACTAACCAACCACAGTATGGAGCTGTGTGGTTTGGGTGGCAGTCTTGGAGACTGCTGCCCTTTAGACCTGGTTACAGAGGATGAAGATGAATGAATGACATATTTTGCCCACAATCTCATACACGGTTGCTAAAATGTTAAGCTAACCCCTTTGTCAATGATGTAAAGATATTTCCATTGAAATATGTGAGTTTAATCAGAGGAACTGCGTAGAAAAAACAACAACTTGACAAGTGTAGCACTGCTTTAGACCAGAGGTGATAAAGCTACACATTTTGGACCTGGAGAAGATTCTGTTCCTGGAAGGCAACACAGAAAAAAAGCAGAAATCTTTTCTTGAGACATCTGCAGCCTGTTACTGTAATCATCCGAGCTCCAATTATCCCACTTCTCTCAAGAACAACAACAACAACAAAAAAAAACAACATTTCCATGAAACAAACACACTTCTCCACCTCCTCCTCCAGCACAATAAGAGCTCTGTTTGGTTTATTCTCAAGTGTCGCCATTAATGACATGTATCCTACGACGCACTCTTAAGCCAAGGTTTTTGATGCTTTGTCCGCCAATCCAATAACACCATCACTTCACTTAATTACCCTCAATTAAGACACTATAGGAGCATTGCAAAGAATTGCTAATGAACTCATTTGGGATGAGCGGAAATGTAGATAAAGGAGACGCGGGATTGAGCGCAATTAACCCCAGGGTTTGATGGATTAAAGCTACTTCACTGCCTCGTCCCCCAGTCAGAGAGAAAATATGAGCAGAGAGTGAAAGTTCAGGGCAAAGAACAATCAATATCTGCAGATTAATATTAGCTCCAATCTGACAATCCTTCATTTAGTATGATGCTGAGAAGAAAGTGTATTTTAGAAAAAAGAAATAAAAAAAAATCAACACTTGTCTCTTTGTATTTAACTTTTGCGTAAAACTGAACAAGTGGTTTGACCCATTCTGACTCTCCTCAGTAAAGGAGGCTGTGGTCCAACATGCAGTGGATTTACCAGTGAGATAATATGTGCTTAAGGAAAAGTAAATTGACGCGATTTAATTGATTTTCATGTAGGGCCTGTTAGAACGAGTCAGAATGGACTGAGATGAAATAGAAAAACATTTAATCTGTCTGGAAAGATGATGTCGTTAAGCGTCGAGCACCGGGAGGAGCAGTGGGTGGAAACCGCCAGGTGGATTTGAACCTGGAACCCAGGTCAACCTAACCACTAGGCCACCACTGCCCTATACATTGCTCTACTGATAAAAAGTATTGGTATTTGCCTGGGAGCCAACTTTGAGTTTTGTGTATGTGCTTTCAAATACTTAGACCTTATTTGTTATTTATGCACTCACACAAAAACTCACTGCTATATTTTCACCTGATAAACGAGTGGTGCTGTGACTGATCAAATCAATATCTTGATGACAAATAATCTCTATAAAACCATCATTTTTACCCAGAAATATAGTCAAACAAGTCATTTTATCCCAGCGTTGTGGTCACGAAATCATCAACAGAATCTGAAAATAAGAAACTTCATGAAAAAAATAATTATATTTTACTCACCAAAGCTTCTGACTCAGGGGTTTCAACCCAAATCCATAAAAGTGCTGGTGTGGCTGCAGGTATTTGTTTGAACCCACTAGAAGTACACCTGACCTGGCTCTTTTAATCAACTGCCCTGAGTCTCCAGACAGCTGATTGGTCGGTTGGTGTGCTCTGAATAGACTGGAACCAGGACCTGCAGCCACAGAGGCCTTATAGGGGAACAGTTCAACACCCCTGCTCTAGTTAGCTGTGCACAAAGTCCTTCCTCTCTACCCTAGGATGAGGTCAAGTCACTCTGTTGAAGAGTATTGCAGTTCTTACAACAAGTCATTTTCCATCGTTATTGCAATCAATCAATCAAATTTTATTCATATAGCCCGGATTTACAAAACACAGTTTGTCACATGGGCTTCACAGTGTTGGTAACCTCCTCTATCCTGAGACTGTAAGGGTAAGGAAAAACTACCAAAACAAAAACCCCTTTTATTGGGGAAAAAAAGAAAGAGAACCACAGGTGACGGATCCACTCCCTGGACGGACAGACGTGCAGTGGATGTTACGTAGAACATGCAGTTTACAATTATAATACACAAAAAACAATGAAAAGTAAGAGTTCAAGTCCTGGTTGGACTTGGTCTTGTCGTTGACCGAGTCCTCGCTTTTGTCTTGTGCTCGTCCCGTGCATTTGTGGCAGCAGAAACTGTAAAAGACTGGGACCATTTACTTAAGTGAGTACATGGTGGTGATTTTAGAACAGGGTAGAAGAATAGGACCGTAGAGTCAACTCATTATATGTGCGAGATGAAATGAAGAATCCCCCCAGCAGTCTAGGCCTATAGCAGCATCTCTTTAAGCTGTTTTAATCAGGGCGTGCCTTATTTGCAATAAAAGTCCAGTCTGTCCTGTCGTTTTTATGGCATAAGGTTTTAAATTGCTTTAAACTGAACAATGTCCAACGGAAAAGGGCAGGAGCCGCTGCAGCAGAGTTTATTTAATTTTCGACAGGGAAAGTCAAGACTGCGTATTGTCTGACCATCCCATCAAATCATTAAAATGTCATCGTAAAAGAGGACCAGACCTTGTTGAGCCAGTTTAAAGAAAAGGGATAAGTCGGTATGATGTCAACTCAAGAGCTGATTGGAACACAACAGCCCCAACCGACACAACTTTCACTGGGCTCAACACCCACAGGAAGGGAGACAGTATGGAGCAGTGTGATTTGGGTGGCAGTTATGGAGACTGCTGCTCCCGAGACTCGCTAACAAACAATGATGAAGATGAAGGAATGGACGGATGCATATAAAATAATCTTGCACGTGACGGCTGAGAGCATAACCAAGAAAAAATTTGAGTATGAAAAAAAAAATAATGAGAACTGGATACATGAAAAGTACTTTATTTTGATAGTGTAAATTATACACTTCTTGCTTTTATTCTGCTCCTTTTTGCGCCAATATTTTACGATCCAGGTGTCGAATTGCTGGTTATTGTTGTTTCTATAAAAGTATCCATGTTAGCTCTGTCATTTAGTGCCAGGCAGGTGATTCCCATTTCCAATTTTCATTAATTTTTTTTTTCCCCTGAATGGCTTCCTGCTGTGACTAGAAACAGAATTTTGTGGACCAGAAAATGAAAAACCATTAGCTAAAAGTGTTGAAACTCTCTTTCGAGTCAAGAAGAAGTAAAGATTATTGTGTTTTTTTTTCTCCACATTTCATCATTTGATTCTTTTAGTTGTGCATGTAAAAAAAAAAATAAAAAAATATTGGTTGCTTTCACATTTTGAAGAGAGATTCCGTCTGGAAAATATTGTTGCAGCGTTTTGCACAATTAATGAGATGGGAGATGGGAGCGATGAACATCCTAAGGATCCAGCTCTGGTGTATCTGTCTGCTGGTTGGGATAATGCTGAGGACATAGATTTTATTTTTTTCTTGGCATGGTAACGGCATTGCAGAGCCCACGGATCGACAAGCTGTTGTGAAACATGATTTCAAAAGGGCTGACGGAGACGGAATAAAATAGAAGGAAAACAACATCCATTCACATACTTATTGAGTCACATTAGCAACAAGAAACAAGCAAAATTAGCATTGAGTGGGAAAATTACACACAGGCAGCAGCGTCTCATTTTCTAACAAAGGAAAAATGGTCACAGACGTCACTGCTCGGCTCTGAACTGTGAGAGCAAACATGGGGCCACAGTGGCAGTTGGACAAGTTCTCTAGATTCCAGGTGACGTTGACTGATTTTTATTTTACTCTAAGTTGTCTTGTGCCTTTTGATGTACTTTTGACCTCTTGGTCTGGTCCTACTCTAAATGTGTGTTATGGTATCACTGACTTTCTGGTTCTTCCAACTGGAAAATCCTGCAGGTGTCATTTCATTGACTTACTGTATATTTATATTTTATTTTTTTTAGATCACAATTATCATTTGATAACTTTCAGTGTGATTTGTTCCAATATTGTTTTAATATTTGATATTAATTGTTTTATAAATGTATATAATTAAAAATATTATTTTTTTGATACACATTCAGGAAGATAGCAGCTGATCCGCCTTACTCTTCCGACCTCTCCCCCCTGGCAGGAGGCTTTGGTCCATCAGGTTAAAACCTCACTACATAAAAGAACAGTTTCTTTGCCACTGCCACTGGACCACTGAGCAAAGCATACTATAGCTGCCCCCAACCCGACCAACAGTGAACCCCCCACTTAACACACACACACACAAACACATACAGACTCCCCCACTACAAGGACAGTTCTCAGCAGACATCACATGCTATTTTTGGTTTTATGTGACTACACTTTATCAATCTTTATTTTATTTCTACTTTTTTTTACTTGCACCAATAACACTAAAGCACATTCCATGTATAGTCTCTAGCAATAAATTCTTTATGATTTTGATTCTAAGTCTGCCATTGATTTGTTATCATTTTTACTACACACTAAAGTCTCTATTTGTCTTTTCTTTTTTCAGCTCACTTTTAACAATTTCACAACAAGACAAAACATTACATTTTTGTTGAGAGGCATATTTATTATTAACTTTTTGAGGATATATGTACACATGTGGTCAAAACTTTATCTACTTAATTCAAACCAACAATGATATATGCAGTCATTTGCCCCCAAAACTGTCTACGTGTGATTCAACTGGAGAAAAGAGTCAGGAGTGATCTGTGATAGAAGAGAGTCAGCTAAGGTGAAAAGAAAGTTTACAGGACAGTGGTGAGACCAGCCATGATGGATGGATTAGAGACACTGGGAATAGGTAGAAGACAGGAAACAGAGCCGGAGGTGGAGGAGTTAAAGATGCTGAGATTCTCTTTAGGAGAGACAAGGATGGACAGGATCAGGAATGAGGTGATTAGAGGGACAACACAGACA